>JARGYO010000094.1:30316085-30826085 GCA_029206835.1 Rana muscosa
AGGCCAGGATGTACTAGGCCACTGGTCCTCAACAGTTCACCAAAAGGTAGTGTAACACTAGTACTGACACTCTGCTGCATATAAGAATCATCATGTGATTGCACCACCTCAGCAACCTGGGCATGGGGTCAGGTACGCCTTGCCTTAGCAGGGACCTCTTTTCCATCATCTGAGCTATCTGTCAGGGTACCGCTGCTCTCTACAGGTTCATATACTGAGCCTGATTCTGTCAGTGAGGCTTCCCCATCACTCTCATGACATTCAGAATCCTGTAGACCTCTTCACTAGAGTACCTTTCTTTGGACATTTTGGTACCTAGTGCGACTCACGGGAAAAAAAAAAGCACCTGGCTGTCAGGGACTGCTTGAACCGCTACAACAGAATGTACCTGCTAGTGCTAGCAGAGATTTGGCCTGATTCTGCTAACGCTGCAGTTTTGTGTACAATGTATTAGAAGAGACAGTGATCTATTGACACTGCACTTGTTGAGGGTGGAGTGGAGGGGCTAACAGGTGTCGAGGCTGATCTTGCTGAAGTTGCATTTCTGGGGACAGTATACTATTTGAGATGCTAGTGTAGTTCTGATCTGATCAAAGATACTGTTCAGACACTATACGAGTGTAGTGCTACCCCCAGTTAAGAGAGCCGCTGGATTTTGTTTCGGGCCCTGTCTACAGCACCGCCAACCCCCAGCAATTTACTCGAACCACTCTGGCACAGTTAGTCTAGGGATTTCTCTAGTATCACAATCTGTCAGTATACGCACACAATCTATCTGTATTGCATGGGTAACCTCTTTGCATAAAGGCAACACACTGATAGCAAGAGATAAAATATAACGTTTCTTTACTTAGAGTAAAAGGCATAAAGTTAACACATAACACATATATATTTGCAGAACACTGCAGCAGAAAATCTAACACAGGCAATTACCCGCCAAGTACTGCTATCTCTATCTATGCGCCCTTATGGCGCAGAAACTTAAATTCTAACTGCAGATCAGGCCTGATCCAGATCTTAAACTCAGTCTCTAGAAGAACAGTTTCTTCACATGCAACTTGACTGGTGGTGCACAACAGGAACAGTAATTTGTAATCCAAAGGGTAGAAAAATGAAGAGGGCCGAATGAACCCCTCACAGGAGACTACTCAAAACCTTTCCGCCACTAGTCTCCTGCGGGACAGTAAAGTAGAACCCGGAGGGCCAAGGCAGTCTATAGGCCAGTGGTTCTCAACTCCTGTCCTCAGGACCCACTAACAGGCCAGGTTTGCAAGATAGCTGAAATACATCACAGGTGATATAATTTGCTGCTCAGTGATTGCAGTATTCTAGTCTGCATCTCCCCAAGGTAATACTTAAAATCTGGCCTGTTAGTGGGTCCCGAGGACCGGAGTTGAGAACCATTGCTCTAGGCCTAGTCAAAGTACTGTTTATATTAATGAGCAGGTGCTCGCTCACCACTCCGGACGCGATCCCAGTCCGGGACTTCCACCTACTGTGTCTCCGCACACAGTGTCTGCAACGGCCGGGTCTCCTGTCCAACTGATGTCCAAACTCGATAAAGTCAGGTGCCACCCAGGCTCTGCAGTGGGGTGAACGGCTCTCTGGAAGTTGTGCAAGGCCCTGGCTTCAGGCCCTGCACTGCAGCAGATCCGCACAGGAAGACCTGTTGATTGCAGCGCAGTGTCCAAAGAGGCCGAGCTCAGCCTCTCCCTCTTCCTATATAGCCCCTCCCATGAGTCTCTGCGGTGGCTCCATGCACCCTGGTTGCCAAACGGGGTTCTGGGTAACGTAGTCCCGGGGCCTTAAAGGAGACCCTTCTACACACTCCCCCCACTTAAACTCTTTGGTCCCCAAAGATAACATTAAATTATAGCACGCACAACATCAACCAAAGTTGCGTATGATGTTGGCAGAGGAAATTCCCACCAAAAACAATGAGGTGAACTTCCCCGCCCACAGGTCACACTATCATTAGTGTCCTGCCTAACTGTGCCAGAGAGTGAGTTGGGGTTGCCCCCCACCAAATGAACAGTGGAGGGATTAGGGTCTTCCATACTCCTCCTGGCAGTAACCATGGTGTCTTCCGAGCTCCTCCCCATCTGTGGGTAAGTCAATCTCCTGGGAGGCTTTATGGCCCTCCGCATCCTTTGCCCTCTTGGGTTTCCTATTTCTACGAAAACCGGTTCCTCTTCTGGAACCGACTTGGGAGTTTCCATGGGTTCAGGAACACTTGACTCCGAAGCAGGGAGGTACATGGAATCTCTTGGATCCTCTTCTGAGAGTACGTCACAGGCATTTTCCCAAGAATCCGACAAAGGACTGGACGGGATGAACTCGGTAGCTTCTGCATTCAGTGTTCCGTCTATGGTGTCTTCTTCAGGTGGAAGATCAATTGGAGAAGTTTCTGGGGCCTGGGAAGGCCAAAGCCAATCAAGTTCTTCTCCCTCGTCTTCACTTGGCTCCGAGGTCTCTGTATCCCCAATCTGAGGGGTCTGGGACCGAGTGTTCGGTCTGGGAGTATCCAGGATGGAAATTGGCTCGGGAGAACTCATCGCAGGGGGAATCCGAACTGTTTCAGCTAGTGGGAGTAGGTGGTTCCGATGCCAGGTCTTTAAGGGCCCCACCCTTCCCTCTGGCTTAAGTCTGTAACCGGGTAGGCCCGGTAGTCTCTTGCAAATAACATAGGGTTCAGGTCTCCATCTGTCTGCAAGCTTGTGTTTTCCAGGAACCCCCAAGTTCCGTAGCAACACTCTGTCTCCAGGTTGTAAATCTTGAATCCGAACTTTCAGATCAAAGTTTTTCTTGTTGCGGGCCCCCGTTTGTTCTGAGGCCGCCTGAGCCTGTTCATAGGCCAATTTCAAATTGTGTCTGATGCCGCGTACACACGATCGTGATTCACGGCGGTGAAAACACCGCCGTGAATCACGACATGAAAAACGAGGGAACGGCATTTTCCCCCACACACGACCGTTTTTCCCGTCATTTTTTTCTTTGTCGAGAAAAACGACCGTCTGTGGGCTCCGCGGCAGTGTCTCCCTATGGGAAAACTGCCGCGGAAAAAAATGATGGAAAAAACGATGAGAAAATTTAGAACATGTTCTAATTTTTCTCGTCGTTTTTCTCAACGAGAAAAACGGCATAAAGCCCACAGACGATCGTTTTTCTCGGCGAAAAAAAAAAATGTAATTTTTCCCGACGGGAAAAATGATCGTGTGTACGCGGCATGAGTCTATCAACATATCCTTTGTGAGAAGTGGCAGAACAATGGTCTATGGAGGTGCCAAAGGCCAGATCTACCGGTAGTCTTGCTTCTCTTCTGAACATAAGTCTATAGGGTGAATACCCTGTAGCGTCACTGGTGGTGCTGTTGTATGCATGCACAACTGCCGCTATGTGGCTGCTCCAATGCTGTTTCTTCTCACTGATTAAGGTCCCCAGCATGTTGAGCATGGTTCGGTTGAACCTCTCCGGCTGAGCATCCCCTTGTGGATGATAGGTTGTAGTTCTTGTCTTCTTAATCCCCAAAGAATCCCGGAGCTTCCGGATCAACCGACTTTCAAAATCCCTCCCTTGATCTGAATGAAGCCGTTGTGGCAGCCCATAGTGTACAAAGTATTTTTCCATAAGAACTTTGGCTACCGTGGAAGCCTTCTGGTCTTTGGTTGGAAAGGCCTGGGCATACCGGGTGAAATGGTTGGTTACTACCAGAACATTTCCTAGTCCACTCAGGTCGGGTTCGAGGCAGAGAAAATCAATGCATACCAGATCAAGTGGGCTTTGACTTTGCAGATGGCCCATTGGGGCAGCTTGATGGGGTAAAGTCTTTCTCTGGATGCATTGTGCACAGTATTCTTCAACTTCAGCCCTCATGCAGGGCCAATAGAAACAGTCCCTAACGAGTTTGAAGGTCCTTTCCGCCCCTAGGTGGCCATGGTTGTCGTGCAGAGCAACCATGACAGTCTCTCTGTGTTTCTCGGGCAGGAACAATTGCCATTTGTCTTCCAGGTCATCAGAGGGGCCCCTTCGGTAGACCACTCCCTGATGCAACTGCAACCTGTCCCACTCCTTCCTCAACAGGTGAGCTTCCTTTGAAGGGTTACGTAAGAGTCTTTTCGGATCCTGATTCTCCAGGGCCTCTAGAACCAATCTCCCCATGGGGTCTTCCAATTGGTCAGATCTCAACTCCTTTTTGGACAATTTTGGCAAGTTATCTTCCCCCAGTTGGGTTACCCCACAGTACTGCTTGGGAACTCCTATGGTAACCCCTATCTCTTCTGCTCTTGAGCCGCCACTGGCTTGGAGTTCAGCCCCTTGACAGAGGGCCCGCACCCCGTCGGGTGCCACTTGGGTCCAATCTTCTGTACTGCAGGTGGGGACATGAGATCTTGTAGACAAGGCGTCTGCATCTCGATTTCCAGCCCCAGGCCTTTATTTTAGGCTGAAATTGAAGGCAGACAGTGCCGCCAGCCATCTATGTCCTGTGGCATCCAACTTTGCTGCGGTGAAAAGATAGGTGAGGGGGTTGTTGTCGGTTTTCACAGTGAATTCTGCGCCATACAGATAGTCTCTGAGTTTGTCAACTACCGCCCACTTGAGGGCCAGGAACCCCAACTTATGGGTGGGGTAGTTCTTTTCAGAGGGAGTCAGACTCCTGCTCACATACGCAATGGGCCTCAGTTGCTCTTAATGCTCCTGGTAGAGCACTCCTCCCAGACCATAATGACTGGCATCTACGTGAAGTTCATAAGGCTTCTTAGGATCTGCGTAGGCCAGGACAGGGGCAGTGGTTACGTTTTTCTTCAACATCTGAAAGGCATCTTCACACTTCTCATTCCACTGGTCCTTGACTGACTCCCCTGGCTTCCTGGGCCCCGAATCATCCTCTTCCCCCTCCATCTTGAGCAGCTCATTCAGAGGCCTGGCTATCCGAGCAAACCCTTCCACGAACCTCCTGTAATAGGAACAGAACCCCAAGAAGGATCTGAGCTCTGTCACTGTGGTGGGCCTTGGCCAGGAGGTGACTGCCTCCAACTTTTCGGGGTCTGTGGCTACCCCATCCTCGGACACTATGTGTCCCAGATAGTTGACTGATGACTGATAAAACTGGCATTTTTCAGGTGAGAGCTTGAGTCCTTCCTCACTCAGTCTTTTCAAAACTTTCTCCAGCCTCTCCTCGTGTTCTTCCAAGGTTCTCCCGAAGACAATGATATCATCTAAGTATACAAGGACTTCGATGAGGTTCATGTCTCCTACAGTCTTCTCCATGAGACGTTGGAAGGTGGCTGGGGCTCCAGACAGACCTTGAGGCATCCGGTCAAATTCAAAGAACCCCACTGGGGTTATGAAAGCCGTCTTCTCTTTGTCTTCTGGATGCATAGGTATTTGATAGTACCCACTCTTCAGGTCCATAACACTGAACCACTTGGCTCCAGACAAGCTCTGTAGGGCATCCTCTATCCTCGGAGTGGTGTACTGGTCGGGTATGGTTCTTCTGTTGAGGGTCCTGTAGTCTATGCACAGCCTAAACGACCCATTCTTCTTTCTGACCACTACTATCGGGGAGGCATAGAGGCTTCTAGATTCTCGAATCACACCGGTTTGCCTGAGCTTGGCGAGCTGCTCCCTCAAGTCCTCGAGGTCTGCTAACGGAACTCGCCTGACCCTTTCCCTGAAGGGCTTGTCTTCCTGGAGGCGGATTCGATGGGTGGCACTCCTTGCACACCCCACATCGAACTCATCTTGGGAGAAGATCTTTTCCCACCTGGTCAACTGGGCCTTAACTCTCTCTTTCCAAGCCCTGGGCAGGTTTGGGTTCTCCATGGAAAGTTTCTCCCACACAGTGCTTTCTCCATCTGTCTTCTCCACATCCGACAAAGCAACTGGGGTGGCAGGGCTCACCTGGCCCAGCAACATCCTGGCTGGGATCTCCATGGGGCTGTCCGTAGTATTCCTGACACTCACAGGTACCTTTACAGTGAGCCTTCTTCAGAGCCCTCAACGGGACCACTTCTGGGACTACTTCTAGGCCCGAATGTTCTCCCCTTGGGTCGGGCTCCAACATAACAAAGGGCCCAGGCTGCTCCCAAGTGAGTTTCACAGTGGCTTTTAAACATGCTACTTCACCGGACTGCAGCACTATTCCTCTTCTTCCCAGCCTCCAGACCTTCCCTACCCCCTCCTCTGGGGCCCTCTGTTCTAAGATCAGTCGTTGGTAGGCTGTCTTCAACATTGGGTGGATCTCAGTGGCTGTGGGGTCTTTTCCTTTTGTAAGAGGGGCCAAGAGTCTTCGGACCAGATCCGTGTTGGTCCCTATTATTAGGGAACTCTTGTTAGCTCCAGGCGGTCGGGGGCACACCACAGCTAAGGTATCGAACACTTCAGCCTTCCCGGCTATGGACGGGTTGAAAGTCAGTTTTATAGGCAGATAGCCATCATAAGGGAAACTCTCTGTCCCAATCCCCCATATCTCCAGCTCTTCAATCTTCTGGATGGGTAGGTGGCTTAGATGCTTGTCATAAAAGTCCCGGTACAACAGGGTCACTTGCGCCCCAGTATCCAATATGGCTCTTGTGTAGACTCCCTCCACTTGGACAGGTACTATCGGGGAGGGACCTACCAGCTTCTCTGGATATCGCTTCGAAGGAGTCTCTTTCCTTGGATCTTTGCGTTTTCCTTTTGGACTTTCTTTCTTCCATTTCTCTTTGTACTTAAGCCTCTCTTGGGCCTGGTATGCATTGATCTCCCTCCTTTTAATGGGTTTAACTACCCGCTCTCTTTCTTTGGGGTACGTTCCCACTGAGGAACCTTGTGTTTCTTCTGAGGGGTCTTCTCCACTCTTTTTATGTGCTTCTCACTCAGTTTGGAGTTCACTGGAGATGATGGGCACTCGGTTGACTCCTTCACGGGGCCCGCTGAAGTTTTCCAGCGGCTTTCGGTTATTCATCTTTTTTTTTCTTTGGACTGGCACACACTTTGACCGCATGGCCAACCCCTCCGCAGTTGAAACAAGTCATGTCCCCCCAATCTTGTAGGGATGCGGGCACTGAGGTATCTGGAAACAGCTCCTTCCTCTGACTTTCCCTCTCTGGTACCCTTGACTCCTTTTCCATCAGGGAGGTCAGCATCCCCAATACTTGGGACATCTGTGACTTCAAGGTATCCACCTCGGAGTCTCTTTCCAGGTTCATGGCCGTCCTGACCATCACCGGAGGAGGATTAACTGACTCAACTAGTTGGTTCCTCTTCTTCTCCTCCAGCATCGCTTCTTCCTCTCTGACCACTCGGATCAAGTCAGGGTACTCCAGGCTCTTCCCGTCCTGTCTTGTGCGTAGCGCCAATGCGATGGGGTCCAGGGGCTGAGATCCTCTCATCACCTGCTGAACACGGGCCTCATCCACCTTCCGCGGGTCGATCCCTTTCTTCAGGATCATCTTATGCAGGATCTTATCCAGGCGCCTCATGAACTCTGACAGTTTCTCTCCTGTCTTTTGGTAGCAGTGCTCCAGCTGGTAAGTGAGCTCAGTGATTTTCTCTGTTCCACCAAACACATTCTGTAGAATGTCCAGATAATCCTGCGCATAACAGTCTGTTTTGCTTATCTTGAGGTTGCGTATGGCCTCTAGAGCAGGCCCCTTCAGACTTTCAGCAATTCTCTGCTTCTTTCTGTGTTCTGGGACTTCCTATTTTTCTAAGGCCTGAGTAGCACCGTCTAACCACTCCTCAAACCCCTCTTCACCCGAACGTACAGGTTTCCTCCCAGAGAATATTCTGAGTTTTCTGTATCCCGACATTTGATAGTCTGTAGGATCCTTCTTACACTGGGCTACAATCTCCCCCAGGACTGCGCATAACTCTGCGCTGAGGGTGGCAAGCGGTGACCCGGAGCTCTCTTTAGCCTTCCGGTTTTCTGCTTTTGGGGACTGCGGTGGAGATACCTGTGGGGATGATGGTTTAGGTGTCTGAACCCATCCTCCTGGTATGAGTGGCAGCGCATGTATTAAGCTATAGGTCTGATCATCCGTTGCTTTTATACTTGGACCCTTGAAATGTTCTGGGATTTCCTTCATCCATGCTATTAGTGCGTGTGTCAGTGTGGAATTCATTCTGACATCCATCACCCATACCTTCTGGTTCGGAGACAGCGACGTTACTAGCCGCTTCACCGCTTCTTCTTGCCAGGTCCCTGGGAGTTCTATGACTACTGTCGTGGCTGAATCTTTGTAGGCCGCCTTGCACCACTGTTCTACTTCCAGTGGGTCCATGCTGGTACTTTTTGGCACGTTACTTGCTGTAACAGGATCCCGGACGAGCCCCCACGTGTAGCGCTACCCCCAGTTAAGAGAGCCGCTGGATTTTGTTTCGGGCCCTGTCTACAGCACCGCCAACCCCCAGCAATTTACTCGAACCACTCTGGCACAGTTAGTCTAGGGATTTCTCTAGTATCACAATCTGTCAGTATATGCACACAATCTATCTGTATTGCATGGGTAACCTCTTTGCATAAAGGCAACACACTGATAGCAAGAGATAAAATATAATGTTTCTGTACTTTGAGTAAAAGGCATAAGGTTAACACATAACACATATATATCTGCAGAACACTGCAGCAGAAAATCTAACACAGGCGATTACCCGCCAAGTACTGCTATCTCTATCTATGCGCCCTTATGGCGCAGCAACTTAAATTCTAACTGCAGATCAGGCCTGATCCAGATCTTAAACTCAGTCTCTAGAAGAACAGTTTCTTCGCATGCAACTTGACTTGTGTTGCACAACAGGAACAGTAATTTGTAATCCAAAGGGTAGAAAAATGAAGAGGGCCGAATGAACCCCTCACAGGAGACTACTCAAAACGGTTCCGACACTAGTCTCCTGCGGGACAGTAAAGTAGAAACCGGAGGGCCAAGGCAGTCTCTAGGCCTAGTCAAAGTACTGTCTACTGTATATGAAAGGTGCTCGCTCACCACTCCGGACGCGATCCCAATCGGGACTTTCACCTACTGTGTCTCCGCACACAGTGTCTGCAACGGCCGGGTCTCCAGTCCAACTGATGTCCAAACTCGATAAAGTCAGGTGCCACCCAGGCTCTGCAGTGGGGTGAAAGGCTCTCTGGAAGTTGTGCAAGGCCCTGGCTTCAGGCCCTGCACTGCAGCAGATCCGCACAGGAAGACCTGTTGATTGCAGGGCAGTGTCCAAAGAGGCCGAGCTCAGCCTCTCCCTCTTCCTATATAGCCCCTCCCATGAGTCTCTGCGGTGGCTCCATGCACCCTGGGTGCCGAACGGGGTTCTGAGTAACGTAGTACTGGGTCCTTAAAGGATACCTCGCTTCACTAGTAATATGTCAAAAAAAGTGCAGCGCTTAAACAAATATGATAAGAAGATAAAACGCAATATGGGGCAATCAAAAAAGTGCATACAGTATATCAATGTTAAATTAAAGTCAATAGAAAAAATCCCAGGCACATTAGACACACAGTGCCTTGAAAAAGTATTCATACCCCTTGAAATTTTACAAATGTTGTCATGTTACAACCAAAAACTTAAATATTTTTTATTGGGATTTTATGTGATAGACTAACACAAAGTGGCACATAATTGTGAAGTGGAAAGAAAATGATAAATGTTTTTTTTTTTTTTTTTTACAAATATGTAAAAAGTGTGGCGTGCATTTGTATTCAGCCCCCTTTCCTATGATACCCCTAACTAAAATATAGTGGCACCAATTACCTTTAGAAGTCACTTTATTAGTGAATGGAGTCCATCTGTGTGTCATTTAATCTCAGTATAAATACAGCTGTTCTTTAAAGCCCTCAGAGGTTTGTTAGAGAACCTTAGTGAACAAACAGCATCATGAAGGCTAAGGAACCCACCAGAGAGGTCAGGCATAAAGTTGTAGAGAAGTATAAAGCAGGATTAGTTTTTTTTAAATTGTCCCAAGCTTTGAACATCCCATGGAGCACTGTTCAATCCATCATCCGAAAATGGAAAGAGTATGGCACACCTGCAAACCTACCAAGACATGGCTGACCAGCTAAACTGACAGGCCGGCAAGGAGAGCATTCATCAAAGAAGCAGCCAAGAGGCCCATGGTAACTCTGGAGGAGCTGCAGAGATCCACAGCTCAGGTGGGAGAATCTGTCCACAGGACAACTATTAGTCGTGCACTTCACAAATCTGGCCTTTATGAAAGAGTGGCAAGATGAAAGCCATTGTTAAAAGAAATCCATAAGAAGTGCATTTGCAGTTTGCTAGAAGCCATGTGGGGGACACAGCAAATATGTGGAAGAAGGTGCTCTGGTCAGATGAGACCAAAATTTAGCTTTTTGGCCTAAAAGTAAAATGCTATGTATAGCAGAAAACGAACACTGCACATCAACCTGAACACGTCACCCCCACCGTGAAACATGGTGGTGGCAGCATCATGTTGTGGGGAATGCGTTTCTTCAGCAGGGACAGGGAAGCTGGTCAGAGTTGATGGGAAGATGGATGGAGCCAAATACAGGGCAATCTTAGAAGAAAACCTGTTAGAGTCTGAAAAATACTTGAGACTGGGGCGGAGGTTCACCTTCCAGCAGAACAACCCTAAACATACAACCAGAGCTACAATGGAATGGTTTACATCAAAGAATATTTATGTGTTAAAATGGCCCAGTCAAAGTCCAGACCTAAATTCAATTGAGAATCTGTGGCAAACTGTCAAATAAAGTCCATAAAGAAAGGTCCCATGGGAGAATCCGTGCTGATAGTGAAGATCAAACACCCACCACACAAAAAATTGGAGGCTTACTGCCCTGTGAATGAAGATCCGCTGAAGCATTGATGCTCCATCCCACTGCATTAGAAAGGAATTTTGCAGTATTCTCATGGCATTGGGCCCATTGGACCACAGGAAAAGTGGCAGTCATGGAACCCAGTATGCTCATACAGACTGACTGGTATTGAATTTGCTGTTAGTCGCTTCGTTTTTTGGATTAGACGGTCTACTTTCTCCTGAGGAATTTCTATTATAGTCGCCTCTGTGTTAAACTCTGCACCCAGGAAAGTAGTTTTTTTGGGAGGGCTAAAGATTGCTTTTTTTCCCAATTTATTACCCAAACGAAGTGTTAAAGCGCCGTGATGTATTTTTCGATGTCGGATCAGGCTTTGTTGACTGTCGGCCAGAAGAAGGATGTCGTCCAGATAATGGTGTATTCTCAATCCTTTCTCCCTCAAGAAGGCAATTACTGGTAATAGGATCTTTGTAAAGGTTCTGGGAGCTGTGGAGATCCCGATTGGCAAGCTTTGGAACTGGAAGTGTTGGTTGTCTACCGCAAAACAGAGAAATCTCTGGAAGCTGGTGTAACGACATGGGTTAACGTTGTTTAGAATATTCCATTCTCGAACACACGCCAGCTACCAGACACTCCACCCAGCCGAATAAGACCCCATACAAATAATTCTCCCCGCATAAACGAGACAACGCTCTGTGTTGAAGTTCCAAAAACAGGGAATGAATCTTTATTACAAGCACATGGTAACACACTTCTCTTCAAAACACTTCCCTCCCATCCTTGGGGAACAAGGCGGGTTAAACTGTCCAATGACAATGGTGATACAGGTCAGGTGTGTTCAAACTTCTCCTTTAGTAAACAGTCTTAGCAGGAGGGGTTGCTGGAGTGATTCCCCCCCCCTTTGCTCACAGCAAGACACTTAACCACTTAAGCCCCGGACCATTTGGTAGCTAAAGGACCAGAGGTGAATTCAGAATTTTGCACTGCGCTGCTTTAACTGTAAATTGTGCGGACATGCAATGTTGTACCCAAACGAAATTTGTGTCCTTTTCTTCCCACAAATAGAACTTTCTTTTAATGGTATTTGATTGCCTCTGCGATTTTTATTTTTTGTGATATAAACGGAAAAAGACCGAAAATTTTGAAAAAAAATGATATTTTCTACTTTTTGTTATAAGAAAAATCGAATAAACTCAATTTTAGTCATACATTTAGGCCAAAATGTATTCAGCCACATGTCTTTAGTAAAAAAAATGTCAATAAGCGTATATTTATTGGTTTGCGCAAAAGTTATGGCGTTTACAAACTAGGGTACATTTTCTGGAATTTACACAGCTTTAAATTTATGACTGCCTATCTCATTTCTTGAGGTGCTAAAATGGCAGGGCAGTACAAAACCCCCCCAAATGACCCCATTTTAGAAAGTAGACACCCCAAGGAAATTGCTGAGAGGCATGTTGAGCCCATTGAATATTTTTTTTTTGTCCCAAGTGATTGAATAATGACAAAAAAAAAAAAAATTACAAAAAGTTGTCACTAAATGATATATTGCTCACACATGCCATGGTTATATGTGGAATTGCACCCCAAAATACATTCTGCTGCTTCTCCTGAGTACGGGGATACCACATGTGTGGGACTTTTTGGGAGCCTAGCCGCGTACGGGACCCCGGAAACCAAGCACC
Source organism: Rana muscosa (assembly GCA_029206835.1). Taxonomy (NCBI): domain Eukaryota; kingdom Metazoa; phylum Chordata; class Amphibia; order Anura; family Ranidae; genus Rana; species Rana muscosa. The sequence goes on from JARGYO010000094.1 coordinate 30,328,543, forward strand.
GCCTTCAGGATTTCTAAGGGCGCAAATTTTTGATTTCACTCCTCACTACCTATCACAGTTTTGAAGGCCATAAAATGCCAAAATAGCACAAACCCCCCCAAATGACCCCATTTTAGAAAGTAGACACCCCAAGGAAATTGCTGAGAGGCCTGTTGAGCCCATTGAATATTTTTTTTTTGTCCCAAGTGATTGAATAATGACAAAAAAAAAATTACAAAAAGTTGTCACTAAATGATATATTGCTCACACATGCCATGGTGATATGTGGAATTGCACCCCAAAATACATTCTGCTGCTTCTCCTGAGTACGGGGAAACCACATGTGTGGGACTTTTTAGGAGCCTAGCCACGTACGGGACCCCGGAAACCAAGCACCGCCTTCAGGATTTCTAAGGGCGCAAATTTTTGATTTCACTCCTCACTACCTATCACAGTTTTGAAGGCCATAAAATGCCAAAATAGCACAAAACCCCCCCAAATGACCCCATTTTGGAAAGTAGACACCCCAAGCTGTTTGCTGAGAGGCATGGTGAGTATTTTACAGCTCTCATTTGTTTTTGAAAATGAAGAAAGAACTTTTTTTTTTCTTTTTTTTTTTCAATTTTCAAAACTTTGTGACAAAAAGCGAGATCTGCAAAATACTCACAATACCTCTCAGCAAATAGCTTGGGGTGTCTACTTTCCAAAATGGGGTCATTTGGGGGGGGTTTTGTGCCATCTGGGCATTCCATGGCCTCCGAAACTGTGATAGGCAGTGAGAAGTGAAATCAAAAATTGACACCCTTAGAAAGCCTGAAGGCGGTGCTTGGTTTTTGGGGTCCCGTACGCGGCTAGGCTCCCAAAAAGTCTCACACATGTGGTATCCCCATACTCAGGAGAAGCAACAGAATGTATTTTGGGGTGTAATTCCACATATGCCCATGGCATGTTTGAGCAATATATCATTTAGTGACAACTTTGTGCAAAAAAAAAAAAAAATTGTATTTTTTCCGCAACTTGTGTCAACATATAAAATATTCCATGGACTCGACATGCCTCTCAGTATATAGCTTGGGGTGTCTACTTTCCAAAATGGGGTCATTTGGGGGGGTTTTGAACTGTTCTGGCATTTTATACACAACATTAGGAAGCTTACATCCACTCTTCTAACCACTTGAAGGCAAAGCCCTTTTTGACACTTTTTGTTTACATGAAAACATATTTTTTTTGCAAGAAAATTATGTTGAACCCCCAAACATTATATATATTTTTAAAGCAAAGGCCCTACAGAATAAAATGGTGGGTGTTGCATTTTTTTTTTCTACACAGTATTTGCGCAGCGATTTTTCAAACGCATTTTTTGGGGAAAAAATACACTTTTTTTAATTTTAATGCACTAAAACACACTATATTGCCCAAATGTTTGATGAAATAAAAAAGATTATCTTAGGCCGAGTACATAGATACCAAACACGACATGCTTTAAAATTTCGCACAAACGGGCATTGGCGACAAACTACATACATTTTTAAAAGCCTTTAAAAGCATTTACAGGTTACCCCGTTAGATTTACAGAGGAGGTCTACTGCTAAAATTACTGCCCTCGATCTGACCTTCGCGGTGATACCTCACATGCATGGTGCAATTGCTGTTTACATATGACGCCAGACCGACACTTGCGTTCGCCATTGGGCGAGAGCAGGGCAGGACAGGGGTGCTTTTTTTTTATTATTAATTTTGCTTTTTTATTTTATTTTTAAACTGTTGCTTCCATATTTATTTATTTTTTATCACTTTTATTGTTATCTCAGGGAATGTAAATATCCCCTATGATAGCAATAGGTAATGACAGGTACTCTTTTTTGAAAAAACTGGGGTCTATTGGACCCTAGATCTTTCCTCTGCCCTCAAAGCATCTGACCACACCAAGATCGGTGTGATAAAATGCTTTCCCAATTTCCCAATGGTGCTTTTTATATCCGGGGGGGGGGCATTCCCTCCCACTGCTTGTAAAAGCAGTCCAGAGGCTAATTAGCCACTAGGATTGCTTTTACATGAAAGCCGGCCGCTGGCTGAAAAGAATGATACCAAGATGATACCTAAACCCGCAGGCATCATTCTGGTATAAACATTCAAAGTCCAGCAACATACCAGTACGTTGCTGGTCCTTGTTGGACATGTATTGTAATCTTTTTTTTCATGCAGCCTGTTGGCTGAACGAAAAAAAAAAGATTGATCGGTGGGTATGCCCACCATTAGAATACCGCCCTTCATCCACCCACTTCTAATGATGGGCATACATGCACCATTTATATATGCCGAAGCATGGGGGCATCTTCTCGCAAAAGTTATGCCGCGTACACATGGTCAGACTTTTCCACGGGCAAGCCTCCATCGGAATTTCGACCGTATGTACGCGGCATTAGGAGCAAAATCGCTCCTCCGCCCCTGCTGCCCCAATGCTTCGGCATATATGCTTTTTTTTTTTAACTGTGGTGGTGAAATCACCTCCTACAGCACTGGAGTCGCAGGGATCAGGCCTGTCTCTGCGAACGCTGCAGTCATGTGTGTTGTGTTTTGCAAGTGACAGTGATCGATCGATACTGCACTTGGGTGGCCTGGGCTGGACGGAGGGGCAAAACGCAGGTGCTAGCAGGTATCTGGGCTGATCCCACTAACACTGCGTTTTTGGGAACCCTAAACTGCTGGGGACGCTAGTATAGATCTGATCAGATCAGATATTGAGCTGATCAGATACTATACCACTAAGGGGGGTGTATGCTTCACGCGTGGGTGTTAGCGCTACTGGCACTAACCTGACGCTGCCTGGGGTGTGACGCAGACCCTCTCTGACGCTAAAACCTAATTGATATCAACCGCCGGGCGATCAGGGGGTTAAACCTTTATTGGGTTATATACGGCGGGTGCCCTGACACTATAAAAAGCAAACTAACTAACCAGCGTCACCCGTAACACTTATATGATGATCACTGGTAAAAGGGTTAACTAGGGGCAATTAGGGGGTTAAAACCTTTATTAGGTAATATATGGGGGTACCTGACGCTATATAAAAACCTGACGGCGAACCTAAAAAAAAATTACTGGCTACCTATCGGCATCACCGACACTAAGACAACGATCATAAAAACTATCGCTTAGCGACAGTGGTGATAGGGGGTGAAAGGGTTACCTGGGGGGCGATCAGGGGGTTAAACCTTTATTAGATAATATATGGGGGTACCTGACGCTATAAAAACCTGCGGCGAACCTAAAAAAAATTACTGGCTACCGATCAGCATCACCGACGCTAAGACATCGATCAGAAAAATGATCGCATAGCGACGGCGGTGCTAGGGGGTGAAAGGGTTACCTGGGGGGTGATCAAGGGGGTTAAACCTTTATTAGGTAATATATGGGGGTACCCGACGCTATAAAAACCTGCGGCGAACCTAAAAAAAATTACTGGCTACCGATCAGCATCGCCGACGCTAAGACATCGATCAGAAAAATTATCGCTTAGTGACAGTGGTGATAGGGGGTGAAAGGGTTACCTGGGGGGCGATCAAGGGGGTTAAACCTTTATTAGGTAATATATGGGGGTACCCGACGCTATAAAAACCTGCGGTGAACCTAAAAAAAATTACTGGCTACCGATCAGCATCACCGACGCTAAGACATCGATCAGAAAAATGATTGCTTAGTGACGGCGGTGCTAGGGGGTGAAAGGGTTACCTGGGGGGTGATCAAGGGGGTTAAACCTTTATTAGATAATTTATGGGGGTACTCGACGCTATAAAAAGCTGCGGCGAACCTAAAAAAAATTACTGGCTACCGATCAGCATCGCCGACGCTAAAACATCGATCAGAAAAATTATCGCTTAGTGACCGTGGTGATAGGGGGTGAAAGGGTTACCTGGGGGGCGATCAAGGGGGTTAAACCTTTATTAGGTAATATATGGGGGTACCCGACGCTATAAAAACCTGTGGCGAACCTAAAAAAAATTACTGGCTACCGATCAGCATCACCGACGCTAAGACATCGATCAGAAAAATGATCGCTTAGCGACGGCGGTACTAGGGGGTGAAAGGGTTATCTGGGGGGTGATCAGGGGGTTAAACCTTTATTAGGGAGGGGTTAGGGGGCTACACTGGACCTAAAACTAAATGTACTGACACTTTTACAGTCACAAATGTCACTGATTGCAGTGATCACTAAATAAATGGTCACTGCAATCAGTGACACTGTGACTGGGGGGTGGTCTGGGGGGGTCTGGGGGGGCGATTTATGTACCTATGTGTCCTGGTGTCAGTGTAGTGTTGTGTGCACTAACCTGCATCTTCTCCTGTACGGCGCTCGGTATATGTGAGCGCCGCAGGAGAGATGACATCACTTCCTCCAGCCTGTGTAAACAAGCACACAGGCAGGGGAAGCTCTCATTCGCCAGGAGCGATCGAGAGGGGGTGGCCGGAATCGAACGGCCGTCCCCTCATGCCGGATCCCTCCCGAAGGTAAAACGACCACCCACTGTAAAGAAGGGGGGTCCGATCGGACCCCCCAACTATACAAAGGCAATCACATACATATACGTGATTCTGCCTGTCGGTGCCATTCTGCTGACGTATATTTACAGTGGGCGGTCGTTAAGTGGTTAAACATCCCATAATAGGCAGCCAGACGGTCTACCAAGCTCCAATCCACATCACCACAAACAACAATGAAAAGGTCTTTGGAAGCTAGTCTGGATTTAATCTACATTACACAGGCATCCAGGTGGTTAGAGTTGAACACATCAGCATCTCTCAATTAACCTGTTGAGTTCAGAATCAAACAACCAGTAAATAGTCCTTTACAGATATCCTGGGAAATACCGTGGATTAATATTACAGACCCATTTCAAAGCAATCCAAGACATATTCTCAATGTCCATTGTTTTCTGTCTCATACTTTCTAAGAGCTTCTGGGTTCCACGGGCCCTCCCGTTACAGGTGGAATGTATAGAGACGTGGAGATGAGCATCCTATAAATCTATGGACAGCATCCAGTCTCCTACATTTATTGCGAGTAGAATCCTTTAAAGACTCTCCATTTTGAAGGCTTTGACCTGAATCTTTTTGTTGAGATTTTTCAAATCCAGGACCGGTCGAAGGTCTCCCATTTTCTTCTTCACTAGCAATAATGGAGAATAAAATCCCATTCCTCTCTGGCTCTTTGTGACTTCTATGCTTGCCTATTTTTAGAGTAGATCCAACACATATTTCAGCAACAGTCTTGTTTTTTCCATTGTTGATGGTAATCTGGTTGATTGGAAATGATCTTTTGGAAGTCTGGTTTGAATTTCCATATGTGTCCGAATTGAATGGTGGAAATTGTCCAAGAGTCTTTTATGTGATCCGCCCAAACCTGCACAAATGATTTGAGTCTGGCTCCCACCTTTTTACAGGTTGGACGGCGCACCTTCAAAAGGACTCCTGCTGATCCATTGTGGAGGAGGGTTTTGATTTTTGCAGCCTGAGAAAGGAAGACTGGGTATTTCTCCAGTTCCTCTTGAACTCTTTTCCAGGTATTTTAAGATTCCGCTTCCCTGTATCTTTCAAGAAGTTTGCGCTTGAAAGATGGGCCTTGTTTGAGGTTTTAGTCTTCTGTCTGAGGGAATCAGAGCCGACTTGCCGCCTATCACCTTTGATATGGCGCAATCTAGTTTTGGCCCAAATAGATTGATCTCATCGTAAAGGTATTTTGCACCAATTGGTTTTTGATGCAGCATCAGCTATCCAGGGCTTCAGCCACAAAGCCCTTCTGGATATTACAAAAGCCAACATTGCCCAGACAGATGATCTAATGATGTCCACTGACGCTTCTGCCACAAAATCACCAGCCAGCTTAAGTTCCTGAAGAGAGGATATGATTTTTTTCCTGGTCTGCTCCTTCTCAATACTGGAGGTCCATCCAGAAATTGCTTTTCCAACCACCGCTGAGGCGATAGCTGGTCTGCAAGCGCCGCCTGCTGCTGAGTATGCGCCTTTTCAGGTCACGTACAATATTTAGGTCAAGCACATCCCTGAAGGTCACAGCGTCTTCTATAGGCAAAGTTACATGTCTGGCTAGCCACATTAAGGAGGCATCAACGACTGGTGCTTAGATAAATGGATTCACATTGGATTCTTTTAGCGGATATAATTTTGCTGACCTATTATTGAGGCTGGTTTTTGCCACTCATCTTTAATGAGGTCCTCTAACTCAGTGTTTCTCAACTCCAGTCCTCAAGGCGCCCCAACAGGTCACGTTTTCAGGATTTCCCTCAGATGAAACGGCTGTGGTAATTACTAAGGCAGTGAAACTGATCAAATCACCAGTGCAACATAATGGAAAGCCTGAAAACATGACCTGTTGGGGCACCTCAAGGACTGGAGTTGAGAAACACTGCTCTAACTCATCAAAAAAAAAGGATTCCGGTTCTTTTTTTAGATTAGGGAAATATTTCCTAGTTTTGTGTGGTGCTTCTTTTGCTTCCTGCCAGCCAATCGCTTCCTTGACCGATCTGGGTAATGGCTTGAATAATGTGAAATCGAATCCTGCTGAGAGTTCCAAGTCTTCACTGTCAGATGAGGAATCCGTCCACGGTGTAGGGTGAGAATATGCAGAGTAAGCGCTTTAAACAGCTCTTTCTGGCTCAGGATGCTTCTAGGATTGTTTCTCGCACCGATTCCCTGATGAGGTCTGTTACTTCTCTGGCATCTGACTCCTTCTCCTTGGTTGCCTCATTGAAGCATGTGCGGCATGCTAGTTTGTCTGGAAGAGCTGGTGCTCCACAAACCCAGCAGGCATTTGCTGCAGGGTGGGTGCGATGACTGCCGCCTGCGGCATGATGGTGAGATGAAGGGGATCTCCTGTGGTGCGAATGTCGGTGGCGAAAAGGAAACCTGGACCAGCTCCTTCTAGATCGCCCGTGTGCTGATGTAGTTGCATGACTTGAACGCTTCCTGCATCTTGAATTTGATGATCCTGACCTGATAGGGCTGTTCAAATACCATAATGTTAGTGGCTCTCTTTTTCTAATCTTCACTATTTTACCTACTCAAGAAGACCCCTTACCTTACATGCTGAGGGTGGTCTGCTTGGGCAGTGGCCTCCATGAACAGTGATGGGAAGAATATTTCACCTACAGTGATCAGTAGAAACAAAGGGTTAAATACTCCTGCATGCAAGCAGGTAGAGAATTACTTCAGACAAATACAGACAAAGAAAAGAGTATTTGCATATTTTAAATACCTGGGGCAGCAGTAGTGGTGGAGCTAGGAGCAGCAAGGACCTGTTCATTCCTATTCAGACAGCCAGCAATACACTGACAATCTGCATCTTCTTGTTCTGTTGCAGCGAAATGACGTCATCACGCATGGAGAAGGGAAAAAAGATTCCCGGTGACATCACTTTCTGTTGCGCATGCGTGGAAGTGACAGAAACGAGCATTCAAACATTCTGCCATCTTTGAACAGGTCCTGGCATCCGCGGGGCTACAGAGCCCAAAGGAGAAGCAAAAACCACGTGTAGGAGGAACGTGACATTTACAAAGTAAAAAGATGACCTAGTTTAAATTGCCGGCAAATAAAATGTAATTGCTGCCTCCCTGACAAAACAAAACAGCACACCGAGTTCCCCCACAATAAATGCCAGACCATTAGGGGTCCATTATGTATTTTGGAGGACCTCTGTGGTCTGTGTGCTGTTTTTTGCCTAAAAAGGGAAATATATTTTTGCATAGCACTCGCTCTTAAAATTCATACCACACCTGAAGGGTCTAGTATAATTATTATGTTTATTGGGTCTCACAATTTTTTTTCTACATTCTGTTTACATTCATCTGTCAGCCTGGAATCTCCAGGCCCCATAAACAGTGGGGGGGGGGGGGTTTAATGTCACCAGCTGTTAGGGTACCTGCTGCCACTGACCCCCTATAGTGGGAAACTGACACATTTAGCAGCGGTAGTAGTACTGCAACTGGAGGATTGACTTGACTGAATACTCATTTAGCTCAGTTGCTGGCTGACCCCCCCAAACAAGTCAAATTCTGTGCAGACTTGGGTTTAGTCCAAACCCAGAGCTCATTCCACGTGGTCCATTTAATGGTTCCCTATTGGTGACCAATAGGAGAAGGATCCCCTTATATCAGTAGTCAGTGGGAGAGGAACATTCTTACATCGTCATGAAATCATTGTTACTGAGAGACAGAAATTGTTCACTGCACAATGAACCCCTAGAGACCTTTTGGAGGAACCCTGGCTGAGAAAGGGAGTGGATATGACCCCATCTATAAAGGACTCCAAAGACATGCTGATAGGTTATTTGGCTTCTGTCTAAATTGGCCCTAGTATATGAATGTGAGTTAGGGACCTTAGATTGTAAGCTCCTTGAGGGTAGGGACCGATTGTGAATGTACAATATATATGTAAAGCGCCGCGTAAATTGACGGCGTTATATAAGTACTTAAATAATAATAATATACAGTACATACACACACACAGCACAAGGCCGTGTTCACACTATGAGATGTTTTTTGGGCCGCAGTTCCTCTGAGCTCCACAAGGTGGTGATCTTACATTTATCCATACAGGAAATCTCTATGGAAGACAGGAAGTGATGTCAGGTACAGACAGGCAGGTCCATGTATTACGTCTTACGAAGTAGAGAGGAGGCGTTGCTGGAAGTGGCAGCAGAGGAGGTAATAAGATCTTATTTTCTATTTACACCCAGTAACACCCCGTCATGTCCGTCCTCTTCCTCCATAGTCACTGTGACGTCTTTTATCTCCAGCAGATGATGATACACACATATATAGTGTAGAAACCTAGATTAACTCCTTTAGGGGCAGAACATTTCCCCACTTACAGGGCCGGAACATTCTTTTCATTTGGAGATGTGTCACCTTTTCCACCTATCACCTTCTCATCTCATCAGTCTATACCGACGGGTTATATAACTTTTATTAGTGGCGGGGCATTGGAATTTGTATGTCTTTATTTTATAACATTCAAATAGGAAGAAAGAGGAAAAATGTCATTTGTAGTAAATTGCCTAAAAAGTGATTTTTCCATTATGATCCCAGTCTCAGCCATTCATCCTAAAATGTGATTAGTAAAGGCTCCAGATTACACAGAGACTCTAGATATATGATGAGTACTGGCAAAGCCCAATGACAACATTTAATTTTCAGTTTAGGAGAGGTGGGACACACCCGGGAGAAATGATTCTGTGTGTACAGAAACCTTACAGAGCGTCCCTCACAGCTCCTCCTCCATCTTTAGTCAGAGAGTCCTATGATATCACACTGACCTCACATCTCCTCCTCCTCCCAATGTCCCTCCATCTGGAGTCAGAAAATCCTATGTCATCACGTTGACCTCACAGGAAATCCACCCTGCTTTGTTACCACATGTGAGCTACTTCCAAGTTCGGAGGCTGCTGCCGCCTACTACTCCGCTTCCCTCACTGTCACCGACAGTCCCTTTCTCATTCGGCATATGCCTCCTCATCCACGTTTCTGTCTGAATAATGTGTCCGGCTTTCAGGCGGACACATTATTCAGACAGACCTAAATATGCTGCTGTATGACATGTTGTGAGCCTCTCATGGGGCCCTCTACTGACTGCCTGAGGGCCCGAATGGTCAATCCACCCCTGCACTGACCTCACAACGACTCCTCCCAATTTCCCTCCATTCAGAAAATCCTATGACATTACACTGAACCAGGGGCGGACTGACAACTCTTGGGGCCCCTGGGCAATGGGAGATCATGGGGCCCCCTTTTTCCCTGCGCACACCCAAGCAGCGCTACTTACTTATTGCAACTCAGCTACATAGAGGGGCTATTTAAAAATCTATTGGAGCTTAGCCTGCGTGGAATCTCCTGGCTCTTTTTGTAGAAGCTGCTGAGCATTTCTAGGTTTAAAGATGGCCATAGCGCACCACAGCAAACATTGGTTGTGGTTTTCAGGGGCTCTAGTTGGCACCTGCTGCCTACATAGTACAGTAAGGATGCCCGATGATTGAGGGGTTTATTGCCTTATACAGTCATCCTCCCAAAGTCCCTCTATCAAGAGTCAGTGAATCCTATGACATCACACTTACCACACAGCTCCTCCTCCCTAATGTCCCTCGATTCAGAATCAGAGAATCCTATGACATCACACTGACCTCACAGCTCCTCCTCCCAATGTCCGTTCAGAATCAGAGAATCCTATGACACCACACTGACATCACAGCTCCTCCACCCAATGTCTGCTCAACCAGAGTCAGCAAATCCTATGACATCACACTGACATCACAGCTCCTCCACCCAATGTCTGCTCACACTGACCTCACAGCTCCACCTCTCAATCTCTCTCCATCTGGCTCTTTCCTTCCTTATTCAATGGTCTTAGGATGTGAGCAAACCCTTTGCATCCTAACAAGCAAAGCAGGTCGGTTGGTCCTGTGTTGTGTGTAATGAAGCCAGAATTCCTTATTACAAGCTATTAACCTATAGAGTGTGGGGGTCCTGTGTGGGTAAATTATATCTCAGCCTGAAGTGGGGCTTTAATAAAATTGAGACCTGAACTATGAGGTGAGGAGGTTTCTGGGAATGTAATTTGATTTTAGTGTTTGTGTTCAAATCTAGAGTTTTCCTTCTGTGAAGTCTGGTGATCATATGACCATCACATTGCCGCCCCTCCCTCCCTGAAAGAATAGAGAAATACAAAGAAGATTCTAGAAGTCACCAGAGAGAGCACTGAGCTGCTGCTAGGAGAGGTGAGCAGTGCTGGGAATTCTGGGACATTATCCAGTAACAGACAAGGGATGTGTCTGGATGGTGACTGTATCATTGTGTATGTCAGGTTCCTATAAGGTGTCAGGATGTCACTGTCTATTTCTCCATGGAGGAGTGGGAGTATTTAGAAGGACACAAGGATCTCTACAAGGACATCATGATGGACAATCAGCCGCCCCTCACATCACCGGGTAAGAGGAGACTTTATTGTAAAGGAGAGAGCAGTACGGAGGCTCCACCTAGATCCCCCATCATCTGATAAACACATAGAAACAATGTATTCAGTGTGTGTATTTCCTACAGATGGATCCAGTAATGGGAACCCACCAGAGAGATGTCCCCGTCCTCTGTATTCCCGGGATTCCACACAGGAAGGTCACACCATCCCTCACCATCATCAGGTAGATGAGAAACAATCACTGATAGTGTCATTAGGATCTGTACATTATCTGCATTGTTGCAATTTCTGTCATTTTTATTATATATTCAGAGTGGAAACCTGAGAGATTCTAAAGTTGATGTTAAAGAACGGATAAAAAAGGAGGATGATGAGGATGGGGTGATGGAGGAGTCAGAGTTTCAAAAAGGACACAAAGATCTGTACCAGGACACCATGGTAGAGTCACCCAGCTACAGAAACCCACCAGAGAGATGTCCCCGTCCTCTGTATTCCCGGGATTCCACACAGGAAGGTCACACCATCCCTCACCATCATCAGGTAAATGATAGACCAATATTGGTAGTTATGATTTATACACCGTTTGTTACATTTAATGTTTTATTATATCTTTCAGAGTGGAATCCTTGGGGATTATAATATTGTTGTTAAAGAAGAGTATAAAGAGGATGATGAGGAGTATGGAGTGATGGAGAAGTTTTCAGAAGGACACGAGGATATGATAGATCCACCTAATACCAGGAACTCACCAGAGAGATGTCCCCGTCCTCTCTATTCCCGGGATTCCACAAAGGAAGGTCACACCATCCCTCACCATTACGAGGTTGGTTGGAAATGTCCACGCATCTAGAACATGGACTGTTTTGTATTTTGTATGTGCGCTTATATTTTACAGATGATATTTTCCATCTTTCTCTTGGTTTAGGGTGAAGATTTGATAAATATAAAAGTTGAGGTTAAATCAGAAGAAGAAGAGACGTATGTGAGGAATGATCAGCAGTTTATGGAGGAGGATGGAATAACAGGGACATTTATAGAGGAGGACACTCCTACAGAGATCAGCACAGGTGGGTCATTAACACTAAATCCATTCCTCCACCCATACTGCTCAATAATTGGACCAGAGTAGGGCAAGGACTGGGTGATATCAGCCTGTAATACCCTGGTCACTTTCCTGACCTGCGTTCCACATCCCGTACTCCTGTATTACGATATGATAATCTTCCTTCTCTGTTCTGCAGACACAATTTTTATGTACAGTTTCTATACTATATTTGTGACGGCACCGTCCCAGTACCCAGCTTTGGTGCTTCCATCAGTATACCGCTACCTCCAGTCTGGACATAGATACCAGATATTATAGCTGACCATACAAGACTAACAAATGGCTTGTTTGAAACTGGAACGCTTTATTGAAACTCAGACACATATTTTATACCCCACAGGAGAACAGTCCTCCCCTGATCATGTTACCCTAACAATACAAACTGTAACCAGAAACATAATTAACTTGAGCTAATTAACTAGTCACTTAAACAAGCCTAGGTGACTCAATGCCCACCCAGACAATGTTGTGATTAATCAGACAATAGGTGACCCAATTAACAATGGGAGAGATATGCTTAGCAGAAAAGACGTAACACCTTATAAAACAGACAATAGCAAGAGACCTACTTACAATAAACACATTATGACAGGGGACCCCTGTGGCTTGAGCGGATTACATTCAAGTCTACAGTCATTGCTGGTTTGAGGCCCCAAATATGGATATGAAACCTCCAATTCCCAGAGTCTGTGTTTTAGGGACACATGAATCTGAATCAGAAACAAGACCATTTCACTGATCTCCCAGGCATACATCTCCCAAAGAGTAGTGTACCCTTATATGCCAAGGCCCATAATCAGTGGGTAAAAGGCTTGCTCCTAGTCCTCTCCAAAAGCCCCTGTCCTGGTTAGATATGTCACAATATTTATGATATAGAGAAGGAGGATAATGGGATTATAGCGGTGCTGAGATATCACAATGTCAACTAATTTTAATTATTTATTAAAATATCAACATTTTGGTGCCAGCTGAACCCCAGAATCTACATAAATATTGTAACGATAAATGGAGAGGATCCGAGTAGTTTCAAAGCCAAAAATGCCCCTCATCCCAGGTAAATTGTAGATATAGAGAAGGAGGATAATGGGATTATAACGGTGCTGAGATATCACAATGTCAACAAATTTTAATTTTAATTATTTATTAAAATATCATGTAGATATTATACAAAATACATAATAGAAAAGGAATTCATTAAAACAGAATATTCAAACAGATATCGTAGACTGTGTGGGTCGCTGGTATTCCCAAGTAGAGTACAATGGTGGTCGGGTAAGATGTCACATCCCTATATATTTCGCCAACTTGGCTTCCTCAGGGGAATACACTATGACCACCAATTTTAACAGCCAGCTCTATCAAAAAAAATATATAAGAGATACAGTTACATATAACATATGGGCCCTCTGATTCCTCATGTATTGTATTGTAATTGTACTGTCTTCCGCGATGGTGTAAAGCGCTGCACAAACTGTTGGCGCTATATAAATCCTGTATAATAATAATAATATACATATATGCATAAATGTGTGCTGCCGAAGTCACCCAAAAAGGAACCCACCTTCACTCAGCCCGGACAAAAGGAATCTAATATGGGGACCCACATGGAGTGTGTAGAAAGAACTTCCAAACACGTGGGATCGTGCAAAGAGCAGTGTTCGGCCGTAGGGGGTATAAAAGGACCCAGCTATAAGGAACAAAGAACCTAATCAATGCTAAGTTCCAAACATTGGGGATCATTAAAAAACAAAGGGTAAGGAGTAGAAGGCCAAAGGAGCTTGCTCTGTTAGATATGTAAAAACACAAACAATTGCAGGGGTGGCCAGAGGCTGATTCTCAGGTGTAGATGCCAAAAGACATAAATGATCAAGGACTGATCTAGCAAGTCAGCAAGCACTAGGGGGACAATGAAAATATATGTTTTTTTATTTTCGGAGGGTATATTTCTAAAACAGGAAGAAACAATCAAAAAAATAGGATGAATTAATGTAGGGAAGTTTAAAGAGATTGCATAGTATATTCTATGCTCGGCATCCAAGTATGAATACAAGGAAGAAGGCTCATTGATAAATAATTCATAATAATAATAATAATGGGTATGGGGGATCAGTATATCATAAGATTAAAGATGCCCATGACGACTGATGGCAGTGGTCATCAGTCGTTTGTGGATTGGAACAACATGGTCCTTGATGCGTTTGAAAAAGGGCCTTTTGGTTTTTCCTATGTAAAATCTGCCACAAAGGCATTTGGCTAGATATACGACTCCAATTGTTTGGCAAGACACTCTATGATGAATAGAGTGTATAAGACTGTTAGGGAGAAGAACAGTCTGACCATTCAAAATAAATTGACAAATATCACATGAACTGTGCTTACTGCCCGCAGGTCAAAGTGGCTCCGAACCAGCCTGTCCCTGAGGGAGGGGGCGCGTCGATATGTGATGTCAGGATGTTTTTTTATATATTTAATGGCGGAACTGTCTGCTAACAGCAAGGGCCAAAATTTGGGTCACCGCTATAATCCTATTTTCTTTTTCGTACATCACGGGACACAGAGTGACTTAGTCATTACTAATGGGTTATATAGATACCTTCAGGTGCTGGCACTGGCAACTTCCAAAACCGGAAGTACCCTCCCCTATATAAGCCCCTCCCATCCGGGAGCACCTCAGTTTTTTGCCAGTGTCTAAGGTGTTGGCCAAAGAGTAACATGTGTTTTCACTGGGCTTGCGTACAGGTTCTTTTACGGGCCTTAGTAAGCTGTTGCGGATCCGACCAAAAAAGCTTCATAGCTAAACGGTCGGTACCCGGGCCTTGCAACAGAAGAGCAAGGTTTTGCCTGTAATGCCTCTCTTAGGAGGGCTGGACCCTGGGATCCAGAGCTCTGGTCATACCCACGACCAAGATGTTGTCTGTGCAGGGTGCTATACAGGTCCAGGGGAGTGGAATCCTTGGGAACCCGGTCCCTGAAGGTTTAATTACAATGCCTGCCGTGATAGGTGAAGTTTGGGCTTCTGTGGACCAAACAAAGTCCTGCGGCGGGGAACAGGTAAGTGGGGGCCCCCAGGAACTTGGTTCTATTGGGGGACCCCCAAGCCTAATTTGTCTTTCTGTCTGTTACCTAACGGTATTCCCGCTAATATCTGTGTATGCCTGTAACTACTAGAAAATGTAAAATTTTAATAGTAGTCAAGAAAAAAAAAAAAAAAAAAAGGAGACCGCGGTACCTGTGTTAAACCATGTGACAGCAGGAAGGTAAAGTCACCTGGTTGCATCCAGGGGGGTAGATATATTTCGCCCAGATTCAGGCTTTACGCCGACTTATACAACTAGGTGGAGAGTTGTATAAGCCCAGCTGAGGCTAGTGGGCTCATGGATGACTCATACCTCTAGGGAGAGTGTGGGGCGTCGTGCAGACAGGGAGTTGATGAGACCAGCTGAAGCTTGTCAGCTCATTTAGGCCTCTATAAGAACTCCCAGATTCATTAGGTGTTTGCTCATGCCTGGAACCAGACCTGTGTGGACTGTCTAGGGAGAGTGAACCCCTGTGCGGTGAGACAAAGCCTGTGTGGCTATTTGCTTGGACATTTAAAACCAGGGACTTAGGGACTAGGACAGCACTAGGCTGATCCCAGTTGTTAGTTAGGAAACCTGTATGTTTAGTCAGAGGTCAAGTTGACCAGGATTTATTTTATTTATGTTTCTTTTGCTTTGCTGTGTTTTGTCACTGTAAATAGAAAATAAACCGCACCTTTTTGATTTTGAAAACCACAACCTCCGTTTGCTGGGCCTGTTTTTGTGTGAGGAGCCCATCCCGGGGGTCACACACACCCGCTGCCGAGCTAACCCCCCCACAGTTGGTGGAGAACCACTGGCAGTTTTTTTTAAGCCAGCATGGAGGAGATACTGAAACAGCTGGCTCTAGCAAATGCCAATCAACAGCAGACAAATGCAGGTTTGCAAAGGAGCCTTGCAGCCCAGCAGCAAGCTCACCAACAGAGTCTGGAAGCTCAGCAACAAGCCCAGCAGCAATCTGAGGCCCGCTTCATAGACCTGTTACAGAAGCAAGAGCAGAGACTACAACAAATGGAAGCAGTAATGCAGCAACGTCCGCCGACCAGTGAGGAAAGCCGTCCCACTAATACCGCGTCCTTTGGGGTGAGTCGTTTATTGACAAAAATGACTGGAGAGGATGATCCAGAGGTATTTTTGACCACATTTGAAAGGACCGCTGAAAGAGAAAAGTGGCCTGAGGAGCAGTGGGCTGGACTGGTGGCTCCTCTGTTAACTGGTGAATCGCAGAAAGCTTACTATGACCTAGAGCCTAACCAAGCAAAAGACTATGTGATGCTAAAAGCTGAAATTTTGGCAAGGCTGGGTGTCACCCAGGCTGTCCGGGCTCAGCGTGTGCATAACTGGACTTTCCAGCTTGGAAAACCCCCCAGGTCTCAAATGTATGATCTCATTCACCTGAGCAGAAAGTGGCTACAGCCAGAGACTTTGTCCGCACCAAAGATTGTGGAACGTGTTGTAATGGATCGGTTTTTGAGAGCTCTTCCTACTGCCATCCAAAAGTGGGTAAGCCATGGAGACCCAGAGACGGCCGATGGTCTTGTGGATCGTGTGGAGAAATACTTGGCTACAGAGAACCTGACGGCCTCTTCCAGAGACACTCGGACTTTCCACCCTAAGACCAGACCATCCCCAGGGGCGGATAAGAGGATTCCAAGGGGTGAGGGTGGAGAGAGTGAGAGGGTGGGAGCTCTACCCCAAGTTTGGCGAGAACAGCCTGGGAAATCAGCGGCTCAAGAGGCGGCAAGAAGGATCGTTTGCTACCGCTGCCGGCAAGCGGGATATATTGCAGCCAATTGCCCGGTTGTGGAGGAACCCATGCAGTGTGACTTTCTGACGGGCAGACGTCAGTCGCTGTGTGCGACAGTCGCATGCACTGCCATTCGAGGAACTGAGAAACATTTATGCAAAATGTGTGTTAATGGTAGAAATGTTGTGGTATTGCTGGATTCAGGTAGCCTTGTGACCCTGATAAAGGCTGAATTAGTTAAAACAGAGGTCTCTGGGAATAGCAAGGTAGCTGTTATTTGTGTGCATGGGGACACCCGAGAGTATCCAGTGACTACAGTGTGTTTCGAGACCCCCAAAGGTACCCTCTCTCATCCAGTGGGGTTAGTATCTCAATTACCGCATGATGCCATTGTGGGAAGGGATTTTCCGAAGTTCTGGGAACTGTGGGATGATCCTGAGCCCCCCACTGGTGCCCCTATGTACCAGGAATGTGATAGCCAGAACTCCTCTGAGAGTGGTGAGGACTCTCCAGAATTTCCCTTGTCAGTATTGGCAGGGGAGACTCAAGAAACTGGAGAGGAGCCC
Source organism: Rana muscosa (assembly GCA_029206835.1). NCBI lineage: Eukaryota > Metazoa > Chordata > Amphibia > Anura > Ranidae > Rana > Rana muscosa. The sequence continues at coordinate 30,345,997 of JARGYO010000094.1, forward strand.
ACCTCCTCAGACGAAAACCTACCGTCTGTGGAGTTTTCTGATCTGGAGGTTCACAGGGAAAATTTTGCCACAGAACAGTTAAAAGACCCCGCCCTAATAAAGGCACGGGAAAACGTAGTGGAAATAGATGGCGAGTTAGTGAACCCAGATAATACCTGCACTTACCCATACTTCAGCGTAGAGAAGGACCTACTGTATCGGGTGGCAAAAAGGGCAGAAGAAACCGTTGAGCAGCTTGTGGTGCCCAAACCTTACAGGAAGTTGGTGTTGGAGTTGGCCCATGGGCACATTCTTGGAGGTCATCTGGGGACAGAGAAAACCCGAGAGAGGGTATTACAGAGATTCTATTGGCCTGGGGTGATGAAGGACATAGAAAATTATTGTTCCTCCTGCCCTGTGTGTCAGAGGTCGGCCCCGATGCCACATTTCCGTAGCCCGCTGGTCCCTCTACCCATCATTGAGGTCCCGTTTGAGAGAATCGCAATGGATTTGGTAGGTCCTATAATCAAGTCCGCTAGGGGGCACCAGTACATATTGGTTATAATGGACTATGCCACCCGTTATCCAGAAGCGATCCCTCTCAGAAATACCTCGGCCAAAACCATAGCCAAAGAGCTATCTCTTGTTTTTAGCCGGGTGGGTATTTGTAAAGAACTGCTTACGGACCAAGGTACACCCTTTATGTCCCGGGTTATGAAAGAGCTGTGTAAATTGTTCAAAGTGACGCAATTGCGTACATCTGTGTATCACCCCCAAACCGATGGGCTGGTTGAAAGATTCAACAAAACCCTAAAACAAATGTTGAAGAAAGTGGTGGATAGAGATGGAAAGGATTGGGACTGTCTACTTCCTTATTTGATGTTTGCTATTAGGGAGGTGCCCCAATCCTCTACGGGATTCTCCCCCTTTGAGTTACTGTATGGGAGACACCCAAGAGGGCTGTTGGATATTGCCAAGGAAACTTGGGAAAGTGAGAGTTCTCCCCACAGGAGTGTGATTGAGCATGTCGCCCTGATGCAAGACCGAATTGCACAGGTAATGCCCATCGTGAAGGAACATTTGGCCCAAGCGCAGTTAGCACAGCAGAGAGTGTACAACCGTGGAGCCAAGACCCGTACCTTTTCCCCGGGGGATAGGATACTGGTACTTGTCCCTACGGTTGAAAGTAAATTCCTTGCCAAATGGCAAGGCCCCTATGAGATAATGGAAAAAGTGAGCGAAGTGAATTACAAGGTCAGACAACCAGGAAGGCGAAAGCCCGAACAGATCTATCACGTTAATCTGTTGAAAGCCTGGAGGGATAGAGAGTCCCTAGTCGCAGACACTTGGTCACCAGCTCAAACTGGTTGCGTGATTCCTGAGGTTGGAATAGCAGCCACCTTGTCACAACCCCAACAACAGGAGGTTAAGGAGTTTGTGCTTCGCAACAAGGAGGTATTCTCTGAGCTGCTGGGACAAACATCTGGGGTAGAGCATGACATCATTACCCCGCCCGGTGAAAGGGTGAAGTTAAAACCCTATCGGATCCCAGAGGCCCGACGGGAGGCAATACGGGAGGAAGTACAGAAAATGCTGAACTTAGGGGTGATAGAGGAGTCCCAAAGTGATTGGTCTAGTCCCATTGTGTTGGTGCCTAAACCGGATGGGAGCTGGCGATTTTGTAACGATTTTCGTCAGTTGAACAAAGTTACAAAATTTGACACCTACCCCATGCCACGTATAGATGAGTTGATCGACCGGCTGGGAACAGCCCGATACATGACGACTCTTGACCTCACAAAAGGGTATTGGCAAATCCCCCTGGCCAAGTCGGCCAAAGAGAAAACCGCATTTGTAACCCCAGACGGGGCGTTCCAATATAAAAGAATGCCGTTCGGGTTACAGAATGCGCCGGCCACATTCCAGCGGAAAATGGACCAGATGCTGAGGCCCCATCGGAAGTATGCTGCGGCTTACCTGGATGACGTAATTGTCCATAGCACAGATTGGGCCTCACATCTGCCAAAAGTGCAAGCAGTCCTGGACTCTGTTCGGGAAGCGGGGTTTACGGCTAACCCCAAGAAGTGTACCATTGGGCAGGAGGAGGCCAAATATCTTGGGTACACCATTGGGAGGGGAGTAATAAAACCCCAACTCAACAAAGTCGAGGCCATCCAGAGTTGGCCACGTCCCAACAGCAAGAAGCAGGTACGAGCCTTTCTGGGAATCGCTGGGTATTATCGGCGATTCATTCCCCACTTTGCTTCTAAGGCTGTGCCCCTAACCAACCTGACGAAGGGGAAAGGGTCGGTCATGATTAAATGGACCCCCGAGGCTGAGGCAGCATTCCAATTCTTGAAACAAGCCTTATGTAGCCAGCCAGTGTTGTACTCACCCGACTTCTCTAAAGACTTTGTCGTACAAAGTGATGCGTCAGATGTGGGGTTAGGAGCAGTATTGTCCCAGGTCTGGAACGGGGAAGAGCACCCAGTCATTTACCTCAGCAGGAAGTTGAAGTCCCATGAGGTAAATTACGCCACCGTTGAAAAGGAGTGTTTAGCGGTGAAGTGGGCTCTAGATTCCCTTCGGTACTACCTGCTAGGTAGGCACTTTGACATGGTTACGGATCACGCTCCGTTAAAGTGGATGGCTCAAAACAAGGAAACAAATAGAAGAGTGAATAGGTGGTTCCTGGCCCTCCAGGAATTCAACTTTACAGTAAAGCATCGCCCTGGCGTTCAAATGGGGAATGTGGATGCTTTGTCTCGAGTACATGAATGCCTGATTGCTGGTGTTCCAACCCGAGGTTAAAACAAGAGGGGGGGGTATGTGACAGCAGGAAGGTAAAGTCACCTGGTTGCATCCAGGGGGGTAGATATATTTCGCCCAGATTCAGGCTTTACGCCGACTTATACAACTAGGTGGAGAGTTGTATAAGCCCAGCTGAGGCTAGTGGGCTCATGGATGACTCATACCTCTAGGGAGAGTGTGGGGCGTCGTGCAGACAGGGAGTTGATGAGACCAGCTGAAGCTTGTCAGCTCATTTAGGCCTCTATAAGAACTCCCAGATTCATTAGGTGTTTGCTCATGCCTGGAACCAGACCTGTGTGGACTGTCTAGGGAGAGTGAACCCCTGTGCGGTGAGACAAAGCCTGTGTGGCTATTTGCTTGGACATTTAAAACCAGGGACTTAGGGACTAGGACAGCACTAGGCTGATCCCAGTTGTTAGTTAGGAAACCTGTATGTTTAGTCAGAGGTCAAGTTGACCAGGATTTATTTTATTTATGTTTCTTTTGCTTTGCTGTGTTTTGTCACTGTAAATAGAAAATAAACCGCACCTTTTTGATTTTGAAAACCACAACCTCCGTTTGCTGGGCCTGTTTTTGTGTGGGGAGCCCATCCCGGGGGTCACACACACCCGCTGCCGAGCTAACCCCCCCACAACCACTAGAGGCCGCTGTGGTCCATTTTTCTTGTCATGTGGATCTTTGGTTTTTTCAAGTCAAAAGATCCAGGCAGTTGGTAAGTTTCTCTGTGGGAATCCACTTCCTCTGCCCTGTTGCTGCGCTCATCCACCGCACAGGCCCTCCGGCAAAAAGGGCCCTGGCTCCTAGTCCCTGCTTGTTTTCAAAAAAGGCGCCAAAGGCGCGCGGGCGCGTGCACGCGCCTCCTATGAAAGGAAAGGGGCGGGGCGGGTGGATGACGCTCGATGTGCGCCGCGGCGCTTCTGCGCATGTGCAGGCGTCCCAGCATGGATAAAAGACACAGTACAAGTGTCAGCTGGATGCAAGCAGAGCTAGCAACAAAACGGTGGCACACAGAGGCGGTTGATGCAGGCATCCCCATAGAAAGACACTTTAGTGGACACCAGCTGGTATATAGCAGCAACTGTGTTAGACTATTACCAGCAAAATTGGTGTATGACGACGGGAATACCTCAACTTTGTGCTTAAAGGATATGTCGTCCAGACGCTCTGGAAATAAGTCTTCCAAGAAGCGAAAGGGGTCTCCATCGGGCTCTGAGGATTTTGGGCATGCTTGTACTGCACCAATCTCCCCTGAAATTTCAGAGGTCAGTAGCCGTAGGAACCCCGCAGGAGTACCTGGTGCTGCGGCTGTCCCCAGTCCACCTGCTCCTGTATATATAACAGAGGAGGTTTTTTTCCTCAACTCTGGGAGGATTGGAAGAGAGATTAACAGCATTGATCGCTGCTTCCCTGTCACAGGGAAAGCGCGTCCGATCTCCGTCTCCTCCTTCAGAGTGCCTGTTAGTGGAGGAACAGCCCCACACAGAGATCGACCTACCTGAAGGGGATCAGGATGAGGTTGATTCGGTTATAGAGGAATCAACAGTGGAAGAACCTTTCTCAGCATCTCAGGCTGAAAGATTATGGGTTCAGTCTCTGACTAACATGGTCCGATCAGCATTTAAAATGCCTCTGGCGGAACCATCAACCACTACTGTTTCCTCGCTGGGGTCGCTGAAAGCTCCCCAGACTGTCTGTTCCTTCCCAATCCACCCTTTATTGGAAGGGCTTATTTACCAGGATTGGGAGCATCCTGATAAAATATTTACTCCCCCCAAGAGATTTCCAGTGATCTATCCCATGGAGGATAAGTTCATAAAAAAAATTGAGGGTCCCTACAGTGGACGCAGCCATCTCTTGTGTGAATAAACCACTGACATGTCCAGTAGATAATGTTCCAATGTTCAAAGGCCCAATAGATAAAAAATTGGAGTCTTTACTAAAATCTGCTTTCTCTACAGCAAGCATGGTGACACAACCTGCAGTAGCAGCGATTGGAGTCTGCCAAGCAGTGAAAGATCAGTTGAAACAAGTCTTAAGGGACTTACCAGATCAGCAGGCTCTTGCCCTAGCTGACCTTCCTAGAGCCTTGTGTTTTGCGGTGGACGCCATAAAGGATACAATCCAACAGGCCTCCCGCTTTACGCTGTCTGTAGTACATATGCGTAGGCTTCTATGGCTCAAAAACTGGTCTGCTGAAGCTCCCTGTAAGAAATTGCTGATTAGCTTCCCATTTCATGGAGAACACTTATTTGGAGAAGATCTGGACAAGTATATCCAGAAAATTTCTGCCGGTAAAAGTACACTCTTGCCGGTTAAGAACAAGGGTAGAAGTCCTTCTTTTAAGAGGCCTACTTCTCCAGTCCCTGGCACATCGGCTGTGAAACAGTTCCGACGGCCTCCTCGGTCAAATCCAGGGGGCAGAAATCAGGGACAATCACAGGGTAACAAGAAACCCTGGGTCAAGAGAGGTACAAAACCTCCCCCCAAGTCATGAAGGGTTGCCCCTACTCTGTCGGGTGGGGGGGAAGACTTCAGTTGTTCACAGAGACCTGGCGGGACACCATCAGAGACAGATGGGTGATCTCCGCAGTAAGTCTGGGATACAAGCTGGAGTTAAAAGACACTCCTCCTGCCCATTTTATGAGGTCAAACGTGCCAAGCGATCCCCAGAAGAGAGGATCCCTCCTTCTGGCACTAGAACAACTATTGCTCCAAGGTGTAATCATGAAGGTTCCCTTGGAAGAAAGCGGGTTCGGGTTTTACTCGAACCTTTTCACAGTCCCCAAACCAAATGGGGACGTGAGGCCCATATTAAATCTAAAAGGGCTAAACAAGTTCCTAAATATCAGGACTTTTCGGATGGAGTCGATCCGATCGGTGGCCACCGCCCTACAAGGGCAGGAATGGTTAGCCTCGATCGACATAAAGGATGTGTATCTGCATATTCCCATCTTTCCGGCCCACCAGAAATTTCTACGCTTTGTAGTAGAAGGGCGCCATTTTCAGTTCAGAGCCTTACCTTTCGGTCTGGCCACAGCACCACGAGTGTTCACAAAAATTCTGGCCCCACTATTGGCCAATCTAAGAACACGGGGTGTAACGATAATGGCATATTTAGACGACCTGCTACTAATAGACCACTCAGTGGAAAAACTGGAAGTAGCAATTCACGAGACAATCAAGTATCTGGAATATCACGGTTGGATTATCAACCGAGACAAGTCAGCTCTAAGACCAGTCAAAAGTCTGGAATACTTGGGGCTAAGGCTGGATTCAAATCAGAGAAAGATTTTCTTACCTCCAGAGAAGGTGTCGTCTTTAAAAGATTTGACCCACTTAGTGGGTACAAAAAGAAAACCATCCATACGCCTGTGCATGAGGCTGCTGGGAAAAATGGTGGCTTCATTCGAAGCAGTACCCTACGGTCAATTCCATTCAAGGAACTTGCAGAGGGCCATACTGTCAGCCTGGAACAAAAAAGTTCAGGCTTTAGACTTACCAATGTCCCTGTCCCCTTCCGTTCGCAAGAGCCTCCATTGGTGGTTGGTGCCCCAGAATCTGGAAAAAGGGAAACCCTTCAGTCCGGTTTCTTGGAAGGTGGTCACTACAGATGCCAGCCTCATAGGCTGGGGGGCAGTACTGGAGCAATGGTCTCTTCAGGGCAAGTGGTCAGAAGCAGAGAAGGCCCTGCCCATCAATCTCTTAGAGATACGAGCAGCCCGGTATGCCCTAGTAGCATGGACATCCAAACTCCAAGGGTCCCCTGTCAGAATTCAATCAGACAATGCCACAGCAGTGGCATATATCAATCACCAGGGTGGCACCAGGAGTCGTGCAGCCCAGAGGGAAGCGAATTGCATCCTGGAATGGGCAGAAAGATATGTCCCAGCCATATCTGCGGTTTTCATCCCAGGAGTGGAAAATTGGAGAGCGGACTTTTTAAGTCACCAGCAATTATGCCCGGGGGAATGGTCTCTTCACCCCGAGGTTTTCCAGGCAATATGCCAGCGGTGGGGAACACCGGATGTAGATCTGCTAGCATCCAGATTCAACGCAAAGGTGGACAGAATTGTGTCTCGCACAAGGGATCCCCTAGCTTGCGGCTCGGATGCCCTAGTGTTCCCTTGGGATCAGTTCAAGCTGATATATGCATTCCCACCGCCACAATTGTTACCGCGATTAATCCGCAGAATCCGGGTAGAAAAGAAACCGGTGATTCTGGTGGCTCCAGCGTGGCCCCGAAGGGCATGGTACGCGGAGATTGTAAAAATGTCAGTGGGGAGTCCTTGGACCCTCCCACATCGTCCGGACCTGCTTTCGCAAGGACCGATATTCCACCCTTCCTTACCAGCCCTAGGTTTGACGGCCTGGCTATTGAAGCCCACATTCTAAAAAAGAGAGGTCTCTCTAATCCTGTGGTATCTACCATGATCAATGCCAGGAAGCCGGTATCCAGGCAGATCTATTATAGGATCTGGAAGGCGTACATCGCGTGGTGTGAGGCCAAGAAATGGCATCCACGTAAGTACGTAATAGGTAGGATTCTGGACTTCCTACAGTGGGCTGTGGATAGGAAGCTTGCCTTGAGTACTATCAAGGGTCAGATTTCGGCCTTGTCAATATTTTTTCAAAGGCCCTTGGCTTCGCATTCACTAGTCAAAGCTTTCATACAAGGAGTGATGCGTATTAGCCCTCCGGTTAGTATTCCCATATGTCCATGGGACTTAAACCTGGTTCTGTCGGTTCTACAGAAACAACTGTTTGAACCATTGCAACACATTTCCTTGGTTCTTCTCACCAGGAAATTGATTTTCTTAGTAGCCATTTGTTCGGCTAAAAGAGTATCGGAATTAGCCGCCTTGTCCTGTAAGGAGCCATATCTGGTTGTCCATAAGGATAGAGTAGTATTACGTCCTCATCCAGCCTTTCTTCCTAAGGTGGTATCGAGGTTTCATTTGAACCAAGATGTGGTTCTTCCTTCTTTTTTTCCCAAACCTACTTCGGTAGAGGAAAAGTTATTGCATTCTTTGGATGTAGTAAGAGCAGTTAAAGCTTATCTAAAAGCCACTGCTCAGATTCGCAGAACGGATACTTTGTTTGTTCTGCCGGAAGGCCCCAGAAAGGGTCAGGCAGCGTCAAAATCTACTTTAGCCAAGTGGATTCGACAGGTCATAATGCAAGCCTATGGCTTGAGAAGGAGACCGCCTCCGTTCAAAGTTAGGGCGCACTCCACGAGAGCAATAATATTTTGGGGCACTCTTGGTCAAATCAAAAAGCACCACATCCCATTTTGACTTGATATTGAACAAAGGGGGGACAATGGGTATACTCAATACCCTGGGATTTTTTGAAAGAACGGTGCTTGGTAGAGATGAACACAGAAATCAAATCTATAAAAGATTATATTTTATTACATAAAACAATGAAAAACAATACAAAAAAGTAACCATCCTTGAAGATATATAGGTCAGTTTTCAAGAGATGCAATTCACTGCTTAGTTTCCACTCAACTAGTTTCGCTCCCAACGGAGCTTCCTCAGGAGTGTTTAGAACAATAGCAGATTAAACTGTAAATACAGGATATATAACAATTAGCAACATAGAATGGTTAAAAAGTTACAAACTCTAATGTTAAACTTTAGAAAAAAAAAACTGGTTGACATGCGTGGGCACGTTAGTGATCAAATTATTCATAGGGACGAATCATTGAAACGTTGATCAATTCATATTAAGATCATGGCCCATGCTGAGCATCATGCATACAGAAATATATACAAGCACTCACCAATTTGCAACAAAACCACAGACTTGAAGGAAAAAATGGCATTTTCCACTGGTCTACTCAGCCGACTGACCCAATCTAATAAAACAACCCATAATGATTGCAACCATAGGGGTAAAGAAAATTCCTGTTGAAATATGAGAATATAGAATATATATGATATATATATATCCAACAAAACTGTCACAATTGCATTAAAATAGGGACAGGAATGTAGTTCCTGGGATGGGTAAGGATGCAGCCTCTTACCTTGAGAGGTTTTTTCTATGTGTCACTCATTCACAGTAGCAATATGCCAATAGGGAATTGTGAGCATTTTAAATGGCAAAGACATTTTTTGCTCAGAAAAAGGAAAACCCTCAGGCTGGAATATTAGAGATCAAAAAGTGGGGAGACTTCAATAGCTAGGCTTCACCCTAGATGACTAAGTAGGGTCAATGAACTTTTCATCAGCTGTAGATAAAAAAGAAGAAAGGAAAAAGTAGTGAGCAACCGCGACCGCTGCGAGGAGAAAAACAATCAACACAGCAGACGAAATGTTGTCCATACAGCATCCTACCTGGGTGAGTATAGGGAATCAGAATCGATCAGGCTGGAGCATGCACGTCTCAATGCCCCAGAGCGACGAGAGATTTTCCTTCAAGTCTGTGGTTTTGTTGCAAATTGGTGAGTGCTTGTATATATTTCTGTATGCATGATGCTCAGCATGGGCCATGATCTTAATATGAATTGATCAATGTTTCAATGATTCGTCCCTATGAATAATTTGATCACTAACGTGCCCACGCATGTCAACTAGTTTTTTTTCTAAAGTTTAACATTAGAGTTTGTAACTTTTTAACCATTCTATGTTGCTAATTGTTATATATCCTGTATTTACAGTTTAATCTGCTATTGTTCTAAACACTCCTGAGGAAGCTCCGTTGGGAGCGAAACTAGTTGAGTGGAAACTAAGCAGTGAATTGCATCTCTTGAAAACTGACCTATATATCTTCAAGGATGGTTACTTTTTTGTATTGTTTTTCATTGTTTTATGTAATAAAATATAATCTTTTATAGATTTGATTTCTGTGTTCATCTCTACCAAGCACCGTTCTTTCAAAAAATCCCAGGGTATTGAGTATACCCATTGTCCCCCCTTTGTTCAAACTCCACGAGAGCAGTTGGAACTTCATGGGCAGTGCATCACCAGGCCTCCCTGGCTCAAGTCTGTAAGGCCGCAACATGGTCTTCAGTACACACGTTTACTAGATTCTACCAGGTAGACGTTAGAAATCAGGAGGATGTCGCCTTTGGGCGCAGTGTGTTGCAGGCCGCAAAAGATCCTCATGCCTGATGGCGCCCAGCTTATGTATAGTGTATCCCTCCCCTCATTTGGCATTGCTTTGGGACGTCCCATTAGTAATGACTAAGTCGCTCTGTGTCCCGTGATGTACGAAAAAGAAAAAGAGATTTTTATAACAGCTTACCTGTAAAATCCTTTTCTTGGAGTACATCATGGGACACAGAGCTCCCACCCCTCTTTTTGGGACACTTATTGCTTTGCTACAAAACTGAGGTGCTCCCGGATGGGAGGGGCTTATATAGGGGAGGGTACTTCCGGTTTTGGAAGTTGTCAGTGCCAGCACCTGAAGGTATCTATATAACCCATTAGTAATGACTAAGTCGCTCTGTGTCCCGTGATGTACTCCAAGAAAAGGATTTTACAGGTAAGCTGTTATAAAAATCCCTTTATCCTCCTTCTCTATATCTACAATTTACCTGGGACGAGGTGCATTTTTGGCTTTGAAACTACTCGGATCCTCTCCATTTATTGTTACAATATTTATGTAGATTCTGGGGTTCAGCTGGCACCAAAATGTTCATTTTCACCATAGGCCTAAACTTAACCTAAACAGCTGGGGCATGTGTCTTGGGTCTTCTGCCCAATTCCCGGGTGTAATAAAATTTTTGGCAGAGCAATTCTCCCAGACTTACTTATCAGTTTTTTACTGGCTGTGCCAGGTTCGAGGGATATGTCTGTATAGTCTCAGACCCAAGTCACTGAGTGCAGTCTCAGGAGATGGGAGGCAGCGGTGTGGGACCTCTGCAGCTTATTTCAGTTAAGTAAACATTTAAGTTACCACCAATTACTGAAAACCAATAACATGAGTGTCATGGATCCACAGTAAGGTTTGTCTGTCAGCTTACCTCCCCATGTGTTCAGCTTGAGAGACCAGCCGCCCTTCACCTGGTTGCTTATGTAATCATTCCTCAAAGCATGGCTCCACCCCAGGCCCTATCAGGGAACACTATATTAACCTGTGCACTGCAAGCCAGCCCTGCTGATCAATATTGTGTATTTGGCTTCCGTGTGCTCCTTGCTGTGTGTTCTACGGCTGATTCTAGTTACCGATCTTGGCTTGTTCTTGACTGTCCTTGTGTGGTTCATATCTTGACCTTGGCGTGTTCCTTGACTATCCTTACCTGCTCGTTGCCCTGACCTTTGGCTATCTCCTGACTATCCTTTGTTGTCGCAGTCTGCTGCTTCCTCTCTACCTTCCTGTACGCTACCGTTAGCATGAGCTGGGAGGCCCTGGGGGTCGCGACCTGGAGCCAGACTACAGCTAAATCCATCCCCACCACTAGGGGCCTCTGGTGAATACCCGCTGGCTCTTAGATTCCGCGCCCTGGGAAATCTCATGCTGTAGCTCCCAGTGTTGGTGCTCCAGAATACCTGCTATCCTGAATCACCTAGAGCTCCATCAGCCTCAGTCAGCCGTAGGGTCCACTACTGACCCCAATGGGGTGCATCTGTCACCTAGACTCAGGTGTCCTGACAATGAATCCTGACTCTTACACTATATCATTTATATTGCACATTACATATTTCTGACCCCTGCACTATGTATTCGATATTGTACATTACATACTCCTGCACTATATACTCTGTTGTACATTACATAATTCTTATACTGTATAGTCCTAACTGTTGTATCTTCTATAATAAGTTGTGCATTACATAGTCCTGACTTCCGCTCTCTACCCTCTACCCACTGCTATATATAAACATAATATGTATTTTCTTTTGTTACCCCCATTTTCTACCAGCTGGACATTTTATATCGGATGATTTGATTGGAGCACAGACTTTTCCATTGTGATAATAATGTGATACCATCCTCCAACTTTGGAATCTTAAACAGAAAGTGATAATGAGAGTCGATAACCCAGTGATGGTGGGCCTCAGGAACAGTCCACTCTTGTTCTCCCCACATCCTCACGCTCTGGTGGGGCTCAGCCCCGATGTCATTCATGACTAAATCATGGACTAAATAAGAAAGTGCAGAACTTCTTGTGTTGGGAAGATGGCAATGAATGATAGAGGGGGGTGGGGACACTCGTCCTATAATCCCCTCATCACTGTCACTCCTATAAAATACAGTTTTCGTTGTTTCCTCACTCTCTGACTAAGGTCCATGAATAAAGAAATGATCTGGTAGGAGATCAGATGACCCATTTACTAGTTACCTTGAGGGGGGAATTGTAAGATCCTCAGAGACGAAGCTGCCTGATGTGGTCCAGGTTTAGGGGAACCAATCTGCTCATGTCTAGTAATAATCTTTTTATTTCTATTTTAGTACATGGACGGGAGATGAGGAAAACCTCAGAGGATTGTCTCACTTTGTCTCCAGACTGTAAAGTAGAAGATGAGGACATCACACAGTATAATCCAGGAGAAAACCCGACTACCTCAAATGTCCATCCGGCACCACACAGGGTAGATGGACCATCGTATTCCTCTTATCCTGAGGAACCTGAGACTGTGAGGGATGGTTCCGTCCTTCCAACAGATAAGAGGTTTTCCTGTACTGACTGCAGGAAATGTTTTTCAAAGAAGTACAATCTTTCCATACATCAGATATTGCACACAGGGGAGAAACCGTTTTCCTGTCTTGAATGCGGGAAATGTTTTTCACAGAAGTCCAATCTATCCAGACATCGGAGAATGCACACAGGGGAGAAGCCGTATTCCTGTATTGAGTGTGGAAAATGTTTTGTACAAAAATCTGATTTTGTCTCACATCAGAGCTCTCACATGGGGGTGAAGCCATATTCCTGTCCTGAGTGTGGCAAATGTTTTTCACATAAGTACAGTCTTAACAAACATCAGATATTGCACACAGGTGAGAAGCCATATTCCTGTCCTGAGTGTGGGAAACATTTTTTAGAAAAATTCAGTCTTAACATGCATCAGAGATTGCACACGGGAGAAAAGCCGTACTCCTGTCTTGAGTGCGGGAAATGTTTTGTACTGAAATCAGTACTTGTCAGACATCAGAGGTCTCACGCAGAAGAAAAGCCATATTCCTGTCCTGAGTGCGGGCAAAGTTTTTCACAGATGTCCACTCTTTACAGACATCAGAGATGTCACACGGGAGAGAAGCCGTATTCCTGTCCTGAATGTGGAAAAAGTTTTTCACAGAAGTCTAATCTTTACATACATCAGAGATTACACAAGAGATAGAAGCTGTATTCCTGTCTTGAGTGCAGGAAATGTTTTTCACAGAAGTGATATATTTTCACACATCTAAGGTCTCGCACGGAGGAGAAGCCACTTTCCTGGCCTGAGTGAGGGAATCGTTACTCTCTGAAGTCCTATATTCCAGTACATCAGGGATCCCACACAATTGGAAATTACTTCTATATGAATGTTGCTGGACATCACAGCTCTCATGTTGGGATGAAGCACACTGTGATAAACACCTCAGATATACTCCATGGTTGATCTTCATTAGGTAAGAAACAATTCACAAGAAGGTCAGAGTTCACCAAAGACATGGATGAAGTTCTGTACCGTGTTGGCCATTGATAGCAGTAGAAAAATAAAAATGAAGTCATTACCTTTCATCCATTTTGTAAGCTTTAGCCACTTGATGGAGCTGACGATCATAGGAAATCATGGTGTTAATATATGGCCAAAATTTATCGTAGCTGGGAAAATGCTTTTCACACTCATGCCCAAATTTTTTCTATTTATTGACCCATTAGTTTACTGTGTCAGGTATGGTTTGAGCTCATACTCATGCAGTTAGGAGTACAGTAGACGTTGAAGAACATAAGTTAATTAGGCCAACAAGATTAAACCAACCTATGACTTAAAACTTAAAATACCAAATTTGGCTATTAAATGGAATTGAGAATCATAAAAATTAGCCCCATCTTGTAGCCAAATGTAGTTGTATTGTCTCACATTATTGTGTTGATTAAAGAGACATCTATTAGATGTTGACTGCAATTGCACTGTATTATTTTCCGAAACAGGAAGTGCTTTGTATTTGTTAATAAAGTTTCGCCCTCACATCAGTCAGAACCATCTTGCCGAGCACATCAATTAAGCTCTTCTTCTCCTTTTCCCTTTGATACACATATGCTTGTAAGTCTATTTATCATTTGTCAGTTTATGACATACAGTGTATCTGGAAAATATTCACAGCGCATGACTTTTTCCACATTTTTTTATGTTACAGCCTTATTCCAAAATGGATTAAATTAATTATTTTCCTAAAAATTCTACAAACAATACACCATAATGACAACATGAAAGAAGTTTGTTTGAAATCTTTGCAAATTTATTAAAAATAAAAAATGGAAAAACATTACCATGTACATAAGTATTCACAGCCTTTGCCATGACACTCCAAATTGAGCTTAGGTGCATCCTGTTTCCACTAATTATCCTTGAGATGTTTCTACAACTTGATTGGAGTCCACCTGTGGTAGATTCAGTTAATTGGACATGATTTGGAAAGGCACACACCTGTCTATATAAGGTCCCACAGTTAACAGTGCATGTCAGAGCATAAACCAAGCCACGAAGTCCAAGGAATTGTCTGTAGCCCACGGACACAGGATTGTATCGAGGCACAGATCTGGGGAAGGATAAAAAAACTGTTCTACAGCACTGAAGGTCCCAATGAGCACAGTTGCCTCCATCAACTGTAAATGCAAGACGTTTGGAACCACCAGGACTCTTCCTAGAGTGGGTTGCCCAGCCAAACTGAGGAATCGGGGGAGAAGGGTGCTTAGGGAGGTGACCAAGAACCCGATGGTCACTCTGACAGAGCTTGAGCGTTTCTCTGTGGAAAGATGAGAACCTTCCAGAAGAACAACCATCTCTGCAGCACTCCACCAATTAGGCCTGTATGGTAGAGTGGCCAGACAGAAGCCACTCCTCAGTAAAAGGCACATGACAGCCCACCTGGAGTTTGCCAAAAGGCACATGAAGGATTCTCACACCATGGGAAACAAATTCTCTAGTCTGATGGAACAAAGATTGAACTCTTTGGCCTGAATGGCAAGCGTCATGTCTGGAGGAAACCAGGCACCTCTCATCACCTGGCCTATACCGTCCCTAAAGTGAAGCATAGTGGTTGCAGCATCATGCTTTGGGGATGTTTTTCAGGAACTGGGAGACTAGTCAGGATTGAGGGAAAGATGAATGCAGCAATGTACAGCGACATCCTTGATGAAAACCTACTCCAGAGCGCTCTGAACCTCAGACTGGGGTGAAGTTTCATCTTCCAATAGGACAACGACCCTAAGCACACAGACAAGGTAACAACAGAGTGGCTACAGGACAACTCTGTGAATGTCCTTAAGTGGCCCAGCCAGAGCCTAGATTTGAACCCGATTGAAAATCTCTGGAGAGATCTGAAAATGGCTGTGCACTGACACTCCCCATCCAACATGATGGAGCTTGAGAGGTCTTGCAAAGAAGAATGGGAGAAACTGCCCAAACATAGGTGTGCCAAGCTTGTAGCATCATACTCAAAAAGACTTCAGGCTGTAATTTGTGCTTCAACAAAGTATTGAGCAAAGGCTGTGAATACTTATGGGAAAAAAGGAAGAAGGAGGACGCACCAACCTTGTGCATTACCAATGGTAGAATTTTATTAAAAGCATAAAAACAATGTTTATACTGACAAACGAGCATGTAAAAGAGGCTTGTCAATTGGTCAGACTGCATCTCTAGACACCTGTAAACCGGACCTGATGTTGAGGGGATCAGACGATATCCCAAATGGCTGACGCGTTTTAAGGGCGTACCCTTTTCCTTAGAGCCTAAATGGTCAATGGCTCATCTCTCCTAGTTGCCTCTATATGTATCCACGTGTCTACGCCCCAAGTGTGAATACTTATGTACATGGTATTTTTTTCGTTTTTTATTTTTAATAAATTGCAAACATTTCAAACAAACTTCTCTCACAATGCCATTATGGGGTATTGTTTGTAGAATTCTGAGGAAAATAATGTATTGAATCCATTTTGGATTCTGTAACATAATAAAATGTGGAAAAAGTGACATGCTGTGAATACTTTCCTGATGCACTATATCTGGATTGAAATGTTATGTATTTGCTGTGGGATTTAAAGGTGTGCTGTCTGCAAAGGAATGTGTTCATTGTATGCATGTAAAAGAGACTTGTGTAAAAGCATATTGTAACCACAGTTTATGTGATTTGTATTGCAGTATTACAGAACAATTCACATAAGTAAATTCAGTTATGGAATGAAACATAACACTGGTTTTGTCAGTTTTGTTAGCTACCTGTCAGCTAGGAGTTAGTAGGACAGCATAGTAAAAAAGCATACAGTGGGAAGAACAATTATTTGATCTCCTTCAGATTTTGTAAGTTTGCCCACTTATAAAGAAATGTAGAAAAGGTGCGCTTGCAGGACACTAGAAAAATTCCTGCAAGCAGCATCTTTGGGGTGGTTTAGGAGCGCTGTATACACCGCCCATAAACCGCCCCTGCCATTGAAATCAATGGCCAGCGCTACCAAAGCGACTGCAAAGCGCTTCAGCAGCGGCACTTTGCAGGCACTTTTAACCCTATATCAGGCGCTAGCGGGGGGGTTAAAGCGCCCTTTATCCCTTTAAACCTTTATCGGGCGCTAAAGGGGGTTAAAAGTGATGCTAAAACAAAGGTAAATGTGGTAAGAATGATCATAAGAAAAGTGAGGGATCAGCCCAGAACTACACAAGAGGAGCCTGTGAATGATCTCAAGACAGATACAAAATAAAATACACCTATGATAAAAATTATAGACCCTTAATTTCTTTGTAAGTGGGCAAACTTACAAAATCTGCAGGGGATCAAATGATTATTTTCCCAACTGTATATATAATAGGCAAAGATAAAGGAGTTTCATTGGGATAGTACTCCACTTTAATTCATACATCATGGATCCACATAAGAGTGTGGACATTTCACATCTACATTCACAGACCAGTTCTCACATATCATGCTCCAGATATTCATTGCATTCCAGCAGATTATCAATCAGTTCTGCAGGCCTCAGAGCAAGAGCAAAGGCAGAAGCAGTGAGGGCAGAGTTCTTGTATTTTTATGCTCAAAAAGAAGTCGACTTGATGAGGTAGAAAGCAGAGCTAGAAGCTCTTATGCATGTGCTGCACATTCAAAGGACGGCATCATCAGCAGAAGCTGTGGTATACAAAACTGCGGTTGGTTCAGAAGGAGATCTGCTTCAGGACCTTGTGGAAATAGGAATTCACAATTCAGTACAAAGTAGGGCTGTGGAAATTAACTATTAATTCCTCGATTAATCGATTCAATTTTTTTGATCGATCAAAATTATTTTGATCGGTACTCACCTCTCCGCCAGCTTCCAGGTCTTCAGGAAGTTCCGTCTGAGATCCGGTGACGTCACCCCATATATTCTGGAATTCACCTCTGCACATAACACATCACTCCAGTATACCAATGGGTCCCAGAAACAGTCCCTTCAGCCCTAATTGCATGGAAAGTGTAGCTGGTAAAATTCAAGGCCAGCCAGGTACCCAGGGAAGTGATGGAATTCTTTTGGGGAAAATGTTCCTTGTAAACCCAAGGAGGGGTTCTCCTGGGTCCATAGTCAGTGGGAAGAAGGCTGGTCCCCAGGCCCCTCCAGGAACCTAAGTCATGGTGGTTTCCGTGAAAGCAGACATGAACTCATTTAAGAAAAGCTGCCTAATGGGTGCCTTTTTCTATTCAGCCCATGCATCAGATATATGCGAGTAAAAGAAACCTTCAATGCTTGCAAAGAGAAGCCATGTACCCCCTCACTATATGATTCAGGGACCGCAACTCGTAGCGTGGACAGTTTAGGTAACAACGTGTTCACTAGAACTCCAAATGATGAAAGACCTGCTATGTCCATTGAAGATCATATGTTCCTTGATGTAGTTGAAAAGGAGAGGTTTGTGGATGAAGCAAACCACTGAGTAGCACCCCCCATGTTGCTCACCACGCCCTAGAATGACAAACAACAGGGCACAGAAGAGACTCCTTGCTCTACAGTACTCCCTGAAATTAAAGAACATTTTGTTAACTTTATCCAAAAGATCTTTGACCTAGCAGAACCTGTCCGATCATTGAAACCGGGTGAAGAGAGTTGGTACCTACCAATCTTTGGTGTCCATCACCTCAAAAACCAGGGCAGAAGTTTTTGATTCTAGTGCTCAGTATGAAGGCATCTCATCGAATGACGTACTTCTTAGCACTTCTGATTTGAATAATATGCTGTTAAGTGTCCTCATGTGTTTCCGCAAAGAGAAAGTTGTAGTTACTACTGATGTGCAGCAAATGTTTTACTGTTTCACGGAACTACTTGAGGTTCTTTTGGTTTCAAGTCCATGATCTCAGCAAAGAAAGTTCAGGATTAAAGTACTATACATCCGGCTAGGAATGGCGGTGTGAGAGACACGCTGTAGAGCTCCGGGCCCTCCGTGTATTCCCCATGTATACCCGATGTAAGCGGTGGATACAAGGCTGATACTGCAGGTGATGCGGTATGAACACTGGTTGTAAATACAAGACCAGAGCCGCCATAAGGAAGTTACCTGCGAACACCGTCCAAGGGGATATCCAACGATACCTCATCTCACCCAAACCCACATCCCCGCGTGTGTCCCTGAGTGCAGAGGAGCTAGCGCGACGCGGATTGGGCCGCGTCACAGGAGCGAGGTCAGGCTCCACTCGGCTGTCCTCCGGGTCAGGCGGGGAATGGGAGAGGGAGGCAACCCGATGGACTAAGGCTGGAGTGCAGATTCCCGTGGACCCCCCGAGAACGCTCACAACGGAAAGGTGGCGGATATTAAGGCAGATATCAAGGCTATGTTGGCGGCGCTCCCCACACGGCAGGATATCGCGGCGCTGACCACCCGTCAGGACACTGAAACAATGATCCTCCGGGTGGAAGAGACACATCGCCAGGACCTACAAGCGGTAAGGGCAGATATGAAAACATTGACAGATAGGGTAATGGAGAGAGAGGGCTCTATAGCATCCATAGAGCACCGGGTTGGGGCTATTGAAAAGGCTCAGGTTAATCAGGTTGATACAGTAATAGACCTGCAATTACAGATGGAAGTCCTTGAGGATAGAAGTCGCAGGAACAATTTGCGACTTCAGGGACTCCCGGAAGCTACGGAGATAGAGGATCTGGACATTAAAGTAAGAGCGGTTTTCCTGGCAATTTTAAAATTATCACAGGCAGAGATTGAAATAGGGTCCACAGAGCCCTAGGCCCGAAATCCCAAAATCTGGACAGACCCAGGGATAGAATATGCCGCCTACACCGATACCAACAAAAGGAACAGATCCTGAGGGCAGCATGGGACCTGGGGGACATTGTTTATGAAGGGATCCATATAAAAGTGTTACCAGATTTGTCCCGGGCCACACTCCAGCGTAGAGCATGTCTGCGACCAATTCTGGATCTAGCCAAAGAACAGGGGTGTTCCTATAGGTGGGGGTACCCACTTGCGGTGACTTTCCATAGGGCAGCTGTTTCATTTACTCTTCGAACAATGGCAGAATTACCAAACTTATTTTTGTTCCTAGAAGTGACACCAATACAGATCCCAAATTGGCTATTGCCAATCACCTACACAGGAAATCGCTGGGGGCTCTCAACCTCCCAGGGACAATGGAGGAATTCTTCCCTTTCTCAGGGATTAATGGGGGATCCAAACCCAAATCCAGGGCTTATACCGACAACATCAGATAGACCATAGCAGGAGACAGGAAGTTTTGAGCAGCCCCTGTAAACTTAGAGACTGAACTTATGGTTCCCCCCTCCTCAACTCCAAGAGAATATTATCACTGGGGGTTGTTCCTCCCCCCTCCCTACCTGATGCCCCTTCACTCTTTTGTTCCCCTTTATTTTATTTATTTATTATTTTTTTTCCCCCTATGTTTCAGTATGAAATATTTTTCTTTCCCTACGTTTCAGTATGAAATATGAAGTATGAAATATTGGAGATAAGACGATGATATTGTCTATAAATAGCTAGTTGTGTATTTTGGAGGAGTCTCCAGAATAGGAGGAGCCTTCCCTTTAAGATATACATAGTATATGTTGGCAAAGATGAATAACATAGGAAGAGCATATTTATATGGACATATTTTGGTGATTATAGGGGATCCCTGGCAGTGTGTTTTTAATTATTTTTATTTATTTATTTTCACCCCTTTCCCCACTTACCGTAGATACTCGAGTATAAGCCGACTCGAGTATAAGCCGAGGTACCTAATGTTGCCCAAAAAACTGGGAAACCTTACTGACCCGAGTATAAGCCGATGCCCCACTGTTCCCTAGCTCGCTGTTCCCTGTAAATAGAAATTTTTACATTGTAATTATTACCTGTAAAGAAGTTGCGGCTGCGGCGTCCATCGTTCGAATTCCGCGGCGTCCATCGTTCGAATTTCGCGGTCTCTTCCTGTTCCTTACTTGATAGGCGAGTCTCAGCAGACACTCTCCGCCTATCACGATCATTCTCTCATCCTTAGTTTTCCCAGCAGACACTGTGTTGGGTGTTTCGCCAATCACAGACGTCTGCTGGAAAACTGAGGATGAGAGAACGTTCGTGATAGGCGGAGAGTGTCTGCTGAGACTCGCCTATCAAGGAAGGAACAGGAAGAGACCGCGGAATTTTGAACGATGGACGCCGCAGCCGCAACTTCTTTACAGGTAATATTTACAATGTAAAAATTTATATGACTCGAGTATAAGCCGAGGGGGGACTTTCAGCCCCAAAAAAAGGGCTGAAAATCTCGGCTTATACTCGAGTATATACGGTATTACGGTTGTTGTTTTTTTTCGCCTGATAGGGGACATGTTTTTTTTTTTTTCTTCCCCTTCATAATACAACCGTATTTTTTATTTTTTTTTGTGGCTGTTTCGTACACGTTTATGGTCACATATATATATATATATATATATATATATATATATAGATATATATATGTATATATATATATATATTTTTTTTTTTATTTATTTATTTCTTTTTCTCTCCCTTTTTTTTTTACACAGTAGTATAACACAAGACACATAGCCTGTTTAGTTGGGAAGCCTTTTTTTTTTTTTTTTTCTCTTAACACATAGATTAGAATTGGGTAAAGGCAGTCAGGGAGACTGCACCTTAAAGTTAATGGTGGTTCACATTTTGGAGATTATAACACTACACTACATCTGCCGGGCTTCCCCCTTTTTGGTTTATACAATTTTTTATTTTTTTGGTATAGAAGTGGCTGATTTTAGCCTAGCGAAGTACAGGAAAACATACTGTTGAATTATTCTGTTTTTTATATTTAGATATACTGGGATATATTTGTGTTCTGATCCCTACCCCTACCTATGGGGGAGAATGGGGTATCCTGGAGACGGAACGCTATCTATAATGGAGGAAGGGCTGGATGGGAGAGGGGGGGGCAAAGGTATATATGTATGAACATTTTTTGAATAGATATAAGGTGATATAGGGCACAAGGGGGCCCCTTTTTTTTTTTTTTTTTTTTTTTTTTTTTTAGGGAAGAGAATGATGGGGAGGATAAAAAGGGGGGCTTATAATTTTCAGCTTGAACTACTAACCTAAAAATAAGGATATGACGGATGATTGAGCAGGGGAATATATGAGGGAATATAGGAGATGTATTGTATATTATGGATTATAATATTATAATGTGTTATATATTATGGAAAATAGGGAACTGCTTTATAGATCTTGGTGGTTTATGGTGGAGTAACTTATTTATGTTATTTACATTGATGAAGATTATAATACACCTGTTCTTATTAGAATGAAAGGGGAGAAGGGTGGAACATAGAAGGTAATATATATACAGGTAATATATATGGTGATAGTGTGATAATAATATGATTATCACGGATATTATTTCGTTTTTCCCCCCTTTCTCCCGCCCCTTTTTGCCTTCTGGCGGTTTTCCATTATGTCGATGGGGAATGTCGGGGGGCACGGAGGTGCCCGGAGCCTAAGATTTCTTTCTTTTTTTTTTTTTTTTCCTACTACTTTTTTTTTTCCTTTTATCTCTCTCCTTTGACCATTCCTAGCACACGGTCCCACATAGGCCGACACTCAAATACCGCTCAACCGGTGAGCGTTCTTTTTTCCATTAGCAACTTAGCTAATAGTATTAGATTAAGGGGTTTTTCCCCTTGGGGATTTTTTATAGGGCTTTTTTTTATTTTTATTTTTTTTGTGTTTGTTTTTTTTTTCTCTCTCTCTCTTTTTTTCCCACACGGTGGCTGTGAAGTGAAATGGAGAATCTGAATGTGGTATCATTGAACGCTAAAGGGTTAAATTCACCTGAGAAAAGGAGGATTCTCCTGCATGACTTACAGCGCCTTGAAATAGATGTTGCTTTCATACAGGAGACGCATTTTAGAGATGACAAAATACCGATCTTAAAGAGTCGACTATATCCAACAGTGTACCATTCGACTAATCAAGTTGCCAAGTCGAAGGGGGTTTCTATTCTTCTAGCAGGAAGAATACCATGGACCTATATAGACTCTATTAGAGACCCAATTGGGCGTTTTCTATTTGTAAAAGGTAAAATAGGAGAAGTAGGGGTCACACTTGCTACTTTGTATGCCCCAAATGACCATCAAGAAGTTTTTTTGGGAAAGGCGATTAAGCGACTGATGGAGTTCACGGAGGGACAGCTGATCCTATGGGGAGACTTGAATATCCCATTAGTTTCTAAGGAAGATACCTCCTCTGGGAGGTCATCGATGTCCTTTGGTGCGCGGAATCGCATTGCTCAAATCCTACATAATAATCAACTGATTGACATATGGAGGCTTCTTCATTCTAAAGAAAAATATTTTACGTTTTACTCCTCACCCCATAAAACATACTCCCGTATAGACCTTTTCCTTATTCCACATGCTCAACTTCACTCCATACGAATGACAAAAATAGGCTCTATTACTTTGTCGGACAATGCACCAATTTTTTTGACATATACATTACAAGATTCATTGCGGGCTAGATCAAATCAATGGAGATTAAATTAAAGCCTTCTACAGGACAAAGATGTCCTGGAAGATGTGACTAAAGAGTTAAACTTTTATTTCAATACTAACGACACCCCAGACTTTGAGCCTGGAATCTGGGAGGCACATAAAGCAGTCATTCGTGGAGTGTTGATTAAACATGGATCGAGGATTAAGAAGAAACGCACAGAACAGTTAAAAAGCTTACTGGAAGAGTTAGCTACACTGGAGTCTAGACATAAACGGACACGTTCAATATCAATAGAAAGAGAGGTGACCAGTAAACGAACACAAATCACTGACCTTCTTTACTATAAAGCTAAGGCAGCATTACAGGTCTGTAGGAAGTTTGCATATGAATCGGGGATAAATGCGGGAAATTATTGGCTAGAACTTTAAGAGAACAAAAGTTAAGTAATTATATCCCACACATCCATCGAATAAACCCAAGGCTACGAAACCACATGATATCGTGCGGGAATTTCAAGAATTTTACCACTCCCTTTATAATTTACAGAGTAAACCCCCAATCCAGGAGCAGATAGATCGGTATCTTATGGAGGCATCAATGCCCAGACTTTCAGAGGCAGATAGAGAGAAACTTGAAGACCCTATAACTACGGATGAACTCAAGGAAGCGGTAGGATCAATGAAGCTGGGGAAAGCTCCTGGGCCTGATGGTTTTACGGCTCAATACTATAAAATACTGCTCCCCTTCTTATCTGAATATATGGTAAATTATTTAATGCTTTAGGGTCTTCTGCAACTTTAACAAAAGATACCTTGTTGGCATATATTTCTGTGATACCGAAAGAGGGGAAAGACCCAGCTTCCTGTGGAAGTTATCGGCCAATTTCCCTGTTATACCTGGACCTTAAATTATTTACTAAAGTTTTGGCGAATAGGATCCAACAATACATCCCAGACCTGATACACCTAGATCAGGTTGGATTTGTTCCCACACGGGAAGCCCGCGATAACACCACAAAAGTTCTGAATTTACTACAAATAGTGAACACAACCCAGACGCAATGTGTATTTTTAAATACAGACGCGGAGAAGGCCTTTGACAGGGTAAATTGGAGTTATATGCGGGCTTACAACACAGAGGTTTTGGTAATAAGATAATACAGTGGATCTTTTCCATCTATTCTTGTCCAACGGCACAGGTTCGGGCCAATGGAATACTATCAGAAACCTTCCGGATTTCAAATGGGACACGACAGGGGTGTCCCCTGTCCCCACTCCTTTTCGCCCTGTCATTGGAACCGTTTCTGTGTATGTTGCGCCGGAACCGGGACATCTCGGTAATACAAATAGGGAATAATCACTGTAAAATTTCAGCCTATGCGGATGATATGCTGTTTACCTTACCAAATCCTTTGATCACAATTCCTAACCTGATGGGGGAGTTCAAGAGATCCGGTTCTCTCTCAAACCTTTGCATTAACTTTAATAAGTCTGAAGCTATGAGGGTTAGTTTATCACAAATATCGATAATACAGCTGAAACAAAACTTTAAGTTTAAATGGACCCATAGATTTTTAACATACCTAGGAACTCAACTCCCAAAAGATGTAACTAAGATCTTCGAGCTAAATTTCTTACCTTTATTGCAAAAGGTTAAGGCGCTACTAGATAAATGTAATTTAGGCTTCCACACTTGGTTAGGGCGTTGCAATATTATTAAGATGAGTATACTCCCTAAATTCCTTTACCTATTACAAGCCTTACCTGTGCATATCCCTTTGAGTTATCTTAAACAGAGCCAGAAAATGATCTTTGAGTTTATATGGGCACATAAACACCCCAGAATACAAAGGAAACAACTAATGCTTACTAAAAAACAGGGAGGACTTGCGGTTCCAGATATACGGAAGTATTATTATTCAGTACACTTGAATAGACTTATCGATTGGAATAGACATACAGATACTAAACTGTGGGTACAAATCGAACAAGCCCAATCACCAATACCCTTGAGTGGAGCACCATGGTGTTTTGCTACACTTCCTAAAGAAGTGACTAAGAATCCTGTAGTGGGCAACATGGCCAGGCTTTGCTCGACCCTGCTCCCCACAATAGGTATAGTACCCACGACTTCTCCTTTATACCTGATAATAGGGAACCCCCTCTTTTCACCAGGATATGAAGACAGTGCCTTTCGACACTTAAGGAGCATAGATTGTATCCTGGCAGCCAGCTATATTCATACAGGGACATGGGTTACAATATCGGAACTGATGGAACAAAGAAATATATTCCGATTAAAATTTTGGAATGCTTTACAGATCAATCATTTCCTTAGGACTCTCCCGAATCCGGAATGTTTTATTAGACCCCCTACTAAATTTGAGAAACTTTGTTCTGAAAAGGGAGTAATATCACATACCCTATCAGTAAGTTATGAATTATTAAATACACAGCCGGAAACCTATCCCTTGAAATTTGTTCAGGAATGGGAACAGGAATTGGGGAGGACCTTTAGCTTGGAACAGCGACAACGTATGCATAAGCTCACACAGGAAACATCAATTTGTGCAAAAACACAAGAAACAAACTATAAGATCTTTACCAGGTGGTATAGACCACCAGAAAAAATAAATAAAATCTTCCCTGATATCTCGGACCGCTGTTGGAGATGTCAGAGAAATAGAGGCACTATGCTACATATCTTTTGGGACTGTCCCAAGCTAAGGAATTTCTGGGTGGAAATTAAATGAATCCTCCAAATTTGCACAGATCAAATGATACCGGAAGACCCGGAGTTCTTCCTCCTGCATATAAATCAACTATCAGAGAAAGAATATAAGGAATCTAGTATCTGCCATCTCTTAGACGCCGCAAAGGCATGTATCCCGCTGAAATGGAAATCAGCATCTCCACCAACAATAGGGATGTGGTTTCGTAAGGTAAGGGAGATCAGCAGATTAGAAGATCTGGTTCTATCGGCACATAATCAACAGGAAAGATACTCCGGGACTTGGTCTTCCTGGAAGGCTTTCCTAGCTTCTGAAGAGGGGAAAGCCCTTCTTGAAAAGGAAATGAACAACTGAGAGGTCCAATTAGATTAATCTTATCTACAGTGGTAATTAGGATGCAGGGGGAGCCTCCTTTTCTTTTTTTTTCTTTTTTTTGTATCTCTTCACAGCCATAGAATATATTATTTTTTTCTTTAGTGGGTATGTTATGGGAATAATGGCAGGAACTTAGTAAGATAAGTTCGAAACTACAGAAGGAACAAGCATAATGAACTATAAGTTGATATGGGAAACAAGATATTAAGAGGTATAAGATGACTGTTATCTTTTGTTGTTTTCTATACATATGAGGTTGGTTCTTATAGGCTCCTTATTGCTTGTTTTGTTAATTATTTAAAATGGAATTTAGAGTTATACATATATTTTTTGCTTTTTTTTGTATTCCTCTGTAGTACTGTACATCAGTGGTCCCCAACCTTTTTGGCACCGGCGACCGGCTGCGTGGAAGAAAATTGTGCCAAGGCCTGGCAAGGGGGGGGGGGGGTGTATGCACACGCGAGGGGGAGTGTATGCACATGCGAGGGGGAAAGCGATTTTTCACAGGCAATTCATCAGGGCAATAGCTGGTGTTCTGCTGTTGGTGCTTCAATCATCACGGCACCATAGTTGGTATGGTGTCAGAATGATTGAAGCGCATTATTTCTTATATGTCATTGTAATATAAGTGAAATAGTTCAACTCGCCATAATGCAGAATCAGTGGGAGTCCTAAGTGTGTCACTAGCCACGTCGCCTACCACCAGATGCAGCTTGTCACTTGCCACGCTGCCTGCCACTAGATGAGGAATGCCACTTGCCACGCTGCCTGCCACCAGATGAGGAATGCCACTTGCCACGCTGCCTGCTACCAGATGAGGAATGCCACTTGCCACGTCACCTGCCAGTGCCACCAGTTGAGGAATGCCACTTGCCACGTCACCTGCCAGTGCCACCAGATGAGGAATGCCACTTGACATGTCACCTGCCAGTGCCACTAGTTAAGGGAATGCCACTTGCCACGTCACCTGCCAGTGCCACCAGATGAAGAATGCCACTTGCCACGTCACCTGCCAGTGCCACCAGATGAGGAATGTTTCAGAAACCATGAATCAGACCGAGACAGAAGTACAGTTAAATCACACTTATCTAATGATAAAAATAAAAAGGTAAACAGAGTAAGCGTAGTCAAAACATAACCAGAGTTCAGCAACCGGATCGGGTATTCGGCCAAGCCAATGTCCAAGAGCCAGCGATAAAGGTAGTAGTACAGCAAGCAGTATCTGTAGCCAGAGGGAACGTCAGTCAAGCAGGTCTTCAACAGGAATGCAGGAGAAAGACTCTTGTGATGTTAACACAGGCGAAGGCAGAGAGCAAATGAACTGGAAGGCTTTAAGTAGGCAGAGCTGACGAGCAGGATCATCAACAGGTGGATCACTGTGGAGAGATGGGAGTTGGCAATTAGCTGACAGCTGAGCTGCCAGCACAGAGAAGGAAGTGCTGAGCCCAGCCCTGACAGAATGCCACTTGTCAAATCACCTGCCAGTGCCACCAGATGTGGGTTGTCACTGCATTGGTGGCACTGGTTCAGTGGTCGTTCTTGAGTGAGGGCAGGAGAGCGGAGGTGCGGGGCGGGCGGTGAGAGATGATGTCATCTCTCTGCTCCCCTTCGCAACCTCTGACATTCTGCATGCTGTGAGGGCGGAAGAGCGGTGATGCTAGGTGGGTGGAGAGAGATGATGTAATCTCTCTACTCCCCGCCGCACCTCCTACATTCCACACGCCGTGAGAGCGGAAGAGCGGTGATGCTAGGCGGGCGGAGAGAGATGAGGTCATCTCTGCTCGCCAGCCTGCTTCTCTCATCTGCCCGCCAGCCTTAAAATGTCATGCCCCTCGCCGCGGCCAAGCTGCAAAGACGCTACGGCCCGGTAGTGGGCCGCGGCCTGGGGGTTGACGACCCCTGCTGTACATGTCTTTAGAAATAGTCCTTCGCCTTTCCTAGCCATTTATGATCTAAGACAAATAGAGTGCGAGTATGGAGAAGATGTAAAACAGTTCATCTTAAGAAATTTCTACGTAGATTGCGGACTAACCTCTGTCCCTATAGAAGCTGAAGCAGTTTCCTGTAGAAAGCTAGGATTGAATCTCAAGCTACACAAGGTGGCATTCAATAGAAGCTCAGTAATGGAAGTTTTTCCTACAGATGACAAAGCTAAAGAGTTAAAAGACCTTGTTATAGGTGTTGATCCTCTGCCCCTTAGGAGTAAGTTTGAATCTACAGACCGACCGTTTTAGAGACAACTTTACAAGTGTCCAGAGAGGTAAAGCCATACACATAGAGAGGTATCCTCGTTTTGTCTCCTGCATCAGGTATCCTAGCCACAGTAAACAGTCTTTATGATTCACTCTGGTTTGAAGCCCCAATCACTATGCAAGGACAGAAGACCAGATTCATCTTGAAGATCTTAGTATTCACAGACCCTATGTGCCAGTGACACTAACATCTACAGTTCAAAGAGTGGTATGAGTTTTTTTCTAAAGCTTCTACTATGGCAATAGCAGCTGTAGCGTATCTCAAGGTCATAGACAGTATTGGTGCAAACAGATGGCAACTGCCCCAATCTATAACTGGCCTTAACAGCAAGGAGCACATGGAAGGGCGACGCATGTCAACCAACAACAAAGGAAAAATTCCCAGGTCAACTTGCCAGCCTGCAACACACCGAATTGTCCTGTCTAATGCCTCAAACGCACGATCGCGATTCCCAAAGAGAAAAGTGCGATGTGATCTTTTTGTCACGAATTCTGACCGTGTGTATGCTCCATCGCACTTTTTCTGTGAGAATTCCGGCCAAGAAAAGATTGCGAACAGGATCTTAATTTTCGTGACAGGAAAAATTCCTATCGGGAATCGCGGTCGTCTGTATGCAATTACGACGCGAAAAAAAACATGCATGCTCAGAATCAAGCAGAAGAGCCGAACTGCCTATTGAACTTCATTGATCTTTGCTCGTCGTACGTGTTGTACGTCACCACGTTCTTGATAGTCGGAATTTCGTCCAAGATAAGTGTGACCGTGTGTATGCAAGACAAGTTTCAGCCGTTTTCCTGCTGAAAAAAAAATGCGGTTTTCTTGTCGGAAATCACGTTCGTGTGTACAAGGCATTACAGTTCATGGTAAAGACGGATTTAGTTTGCACACATTTCCAAATACATATGTAAGCTGCAGAGGCCATGTCACGGCACCCCAGTATTATCTGCAGTCCTAACTTTTTACTCTCCTTACTCCAAGATCCCTTTCCCACTGAGGCGCTTTGCAGGCTCTACAACGCTAAAAATAGCGCCTGCAAAGCGCCCTGAAAGAGCCGCTCCTCACACTCCAGTGTGAAAGCCTGGGGGCTTTCAAACTGGAGCGGTGCGCTGGCAGGACGCTAAAAAAGTCCTCTAGCAGCATCTTTGGAGCGGTGTGTATACCGCTCCTGCCCATTGAAATGAATGGGCAGCGCTGCCGTACTGCCGGCAAAGCGCCGCTGCAGCGGTGCTTTGCGGGTGTTTTTAACCATTTTTCGGCCACTAGCGGGGGTTAAAAGCGCCCCACTAGCGGCCAAATACCCACACAAAAAAAAGGGTAAAGCGCTGCTAAAAATAGCGGCGCTTTACCGCCGACGCCTCGGTGTGACTAACTAATGTAGCACTACCCCTGTAGGAGCTGCTGGTTTAAGTATTGAGCCTGTTCTCTGCCTATCAACCCCTGTAATCTGGCTCGACTCCCCCTTGGCACAACTGGACAATAATAACAATGAGGTGATTGTGGACCCCTAGAAGCTATAGAGGGCCACAATGGTATCACACAACAATAAATGTAATTAAATATTGTTACCTTGTTGTGGTTTGCCTGCCACACAGCTGCAAAAGACAGAGTCCCACACAAGAAGTAGTTCACCCAAGAGGTAGTTTGTTTACTTGGTAAAGAAATAGATATTATACATGTGACATTTGACTCAAACAGATCCCTGTGAGAGTCTACTGACATACATATACACAACAGTTCCAGGGTTTCGCTTATAATCTAAAAGACCCAAATTTACCCAACTTAGGGTCAGACCTGAAGAAGTGCACGGTGGAGGAATCTCCCACTACAGTGATATCTACAGTGAGGTACTTCTTCACCAAGTCCAACCCAGCTCACCAAAACAGCAAAATTACAATAAAGTAAATGCAAACAGTTGATTTACACAAGCAAATTCAACAAGCTATCTGGCTCCCCCTGGTGGGCAGCTTTACTGGTATGTGTCCCGCTGTATCGACCTAGTCGGTGAGCTGAACTTATGATTGATCCTAGAAAGTCTCCAGTAATCTTCGCTAGCTTTGGTTGGTGCACTTGAGTATTTGTAATCCAACAGAAGAGGTGAAGAAAGATTAAATCATTAACATGTGAGGTAAAAAGGGCAAATGAAATGCTGATCCTTCCCAAAGCGCTAACTCACTCCTGAATGTAGCGTGTCTCTGCTTGCGGCACTGCATTTGCCAACAATTGTAAGTAAAAGTATGGAAGTCACCTTCCTGCAACACAGTTAGTTATGTTGTTGGGCAGGTGCCCTCTCACCATATGAGGTCTCACCTCGCTGGTATTCTCCGACTGGGCCCTCTTGGTTCTCAGCCTCTGGACGAGCCGTCGTCACTGGTCCTCCGCTTAGCCGCTCACAAGGCATCGGTGGATAGGTGACTCTGGATGCTTGGGAGCGTAGAGCGGTCCCTCTCCCTGGTCTGATCAGCAGGGCTGTAACAGGAATCCCTCCGTCAGGCGGTCCGGCCTCCGTCACTTTAGGCCCAGGCTTCTCCGGCCTAAGCACCCTCGCTGCAGGCCTCTTGCCTCTTACAAGGTGGCATCCCAAGAGACAGAACACAAGCCCCGCCTTGTCTTAAATAAGTTCTCCCAGCAGGCTGTGTTTGCCGCCACGCACCCTAACAGTACAGTGGCGTTGTGGGCCTTGTAGTCTATTCCTGACTAGTGATGAGCCGAACACCCCCGGGTTCGGTTCGCACCAGAACCCGCGAACGGACCGAAAGTTCGAACGAACATTAGAACCCTATTAAATACAATGGATGCGAACGTTCGAATTCTAAAGTGCTAATTATAAAAACTATTATGCATGTTATTGTCCTAAAAAGGGTTTGGGAACCCGGGTTCTGCACCAGGGGACATGTATCAATGCAAAAATAAGTTTTAAAAACGGTCGTTTTCCGGGAGCAGTCATTTTAATGATGCATAAAGTGAAAAAAAAAAAGTCAAATATTCCTTTAAATATCGTACCTGGGGGGTGTCTAAAGTATGCCTGTGAAGTGCCACGTGTTTCCCGTGTTTAGAACTGTCCCTGCACAAAATGACACTTCTAAAGGAAAAAAAAGCCATTTAAAACTGCTTGCGGCTTTAATGTAATGTCTGGTCCCGGTAATATGGATGAAAATCTTTAAGAAAAATGGCATAGCTACCCCATGACCCCCCCCCTACCCCAGCCCATTACCAGCCCCTTTGGGTCTTGTATGGATATTAAGGGGAACCCCGCACATAAAATAAAAAAGGCCCTATATACTCAGAACAGCCGTATACAGGCGGTGCATACAAGACAGGGACTGTAGGTTTGTTCTTATGTAGAATCTGTTTGTAATTTTGAACAGGTACATTGTTGAAGTGTAGCTCCAGACCAAAAATCTATTTTTAAACTTTTTGGAAAACATAGGTAAGGGTTATCACCCCTGTAACATTTGTTTTGCTGTCTGTGCCCCTGTTCAGAACATTTCACCTCACTTTCCGTCCTAATGACAACTGTTTTTGAAATGTGGTGTTTTTCTTGAAACAAGGATTGCTGATAAAGCATCAGTACAGAGGAGACACCTTTCTCCCATATTTATTCTTACAGGAGAGAATTTTCCTTCCTAGTGGTAGATTTCCTCTCACTTCCTGTTGTCTTCTTGCGTTTGCAAGTAGGAGTCGTTTGTAAGTTGGATGTTTGAAAGTAGGGACCTGCCGTATATACTCTGCAGAAATAGGCCCCTTAGTTGTTGGTGTTGGCACAACACTGTAAGCACTCACAGTTACTCTTGGTTGGTGCTGGAACGCCCTGCTGTCAACTATTATATCAGGAATTTTAATTACATATAATTGTTGAACAGTGGTAGTAAAAATTGGGCCTTTGATGGTGGTGCTGGTGCCACAACACTGTAAGCCCTGACAGTTACTCTTGGTGGGTGCAGCAATGGGCCCTGCTGTGAATTATTAGATCAAGAATTGTAATTACATGCCCCTGTTGAACAGGGGCTGAAAAATTGGGCCTTAGGCACTGGTGGCACAACACTGCAACCCTTCACAGATACTGTACTTGGAGCACAGCAATGAGCCCTGTTGCAAAGTATTGCTTCAAAAATTGTAATGACACGCCCCTGTTAAACAGGGGCTGAAAAATTGGGCCTTAGGCACTGGTGGCACAACACTGCAACTCCTCACAGATACTGTACTTGGAGCACAGCAATGAGCCCTGTTGCAAAGTATTGCTTCAAAAATTGTAATTACACGCCCCTGTTAAACAGGGGCTGAAAAATTGGGCGTTAGGCACTGGTGGCGGCACCCATAAACAAAAATGATCTTCCAAGCTATCATCATCAATCGTATCATTGAGGACTCGGAGGAGGAGGATAGCCAGTCAACATAACAGCACAGGCACTCAGCATCAGCATCAGTCTTGAAGGGATGTGACATTTTAAAATCAATTAGTCTGTTATATCAGCATCAGGTGTGTGGTAGCTGGTGGTGATCCAAGACTGGTTCATCTTGATGAAAGTCAGTCGATCAACCGAGTCGGTGGACAGGCGCACCCTGTGATCCGTGACAAATCCTCCAGCAGCACTGAATGTGCGTTCCGAAAGAACGCTGGATGCAGGACAGGCCAGTAGCTCAATTGCATACTGTGCAAGCTCTGGCCAGTGATCCATCCTCAAGACCCAGTAAGCCAGAGGATTTTCGGTGGGGAAGGTGTCCAAGTCTGACCTTGCCCCTAGATATTCCTGCACCATGTTTATCAGACGCTGGCGATGGTTGCTGGAACCGATCATACTTTGGGGCTGCGGACTAAAGAATTGTCTGAACGCATCGGTCAGACGGCCACCTTCCCCACCGCTCCTTCTTTGACTGGCCGAAGCCTCAGCAACTCGTTGTCCAGGACCAGGAGTTTGCAACCTCCCAGTCTCTGGGAACGCGTTGCACAGACCTTTCTGCAAGGCCTTCCGGAGTTGTCTCATCCTCTGCTCCCTCTGCGACGGTAACATAAGGTCCGCAACCTTACCCTTGTACCGTGGATCAAGGAGAGTGGCCAGCCAGTAATGGTCCCTCTCCTTGATCCGAAGAATACGAGGATCCTTCCGCAGACTTTGCAGGATCAGGGAGGCCATGCAGCGTAGGTTTGCTGAGGCATTCGCTCCGGAGTCCTCTGGGTCACTAAGGACGACATGATCCGCAGCCACCTCCTCCCAGCCACGTACAAGTCCACTGGTTTCTTGGGACTGTAAATCATCCCTAAAAGACTGCTGCTGATGATGCTGAGTGCCAGCCTCCACCTCCATGCTGACACAATCCTCCTCCTCCTCCTCCTCCTCCTCCTCCTCCTCTTCCTGTGCGATGGGTGGGACAGAAGGAACACTGTCTGGGTAAAGGGGGCCTTGAGAGGCAAGGAAGTCCTCCTCTTCCTGCCTCTGTTCTGCCTCAAGTGCCCTGTCCATTATTCCACGCAGCGTGTGCTCCAACAGGTGGACAAGAGGTACAGTGTCACTGATGCATGCACTGTCACTGCTCACCATCCTCGTGGCCTCCTCAAATGGTGCCAGGACAGTGCATGCATCCCTGATCATGCCCCACTGGCGTGGAGAAAAAAAACCAAGCTCCCCTGACCCTGTCCTGGTGCCGTAGTCGCACAGGTACTCATTGATGGCCCTCTGCTGCGTGTGCAGCCGCTGCAGCATGGCCAACGTTGAGTTCCACCTGGTGGGCATGTCACATATAAGGCGGTTCTTGGGCAGGTTCAACTCCTTTTGCAGCTCAGCCAGGCGAGCACTGGCATTATAAGATCTGCGGAAATGCACACAGACTTTCCTGGCCTGCCTCAGGACATCCTGTAAGCCCGGGTACCTGCCCAAGAAGCGCTGCACCACCAGGTTAAGGACGTGAGCCACACAGGGCACATGGGTCAGTTGTCCCTGTCGGAGGGCGGAGAGGAGGTTGGTGCCATTGTCGCAAACCACCATTCCTGGCTTAAGCTGGCGTGGCGTCAACCACCTCTCGGCCTGGCCCTGCAGAGCAGACAGGACCTCTGCCCCAGTGTGGCTTCTGTCCCCCAAACACACCAGCGCAAGCACGGCATGGCATCTTTTTGCCTGCGTACTTGCGTAGCCCCGTGAACGGCTACGGAGCACCGCTGGTTCATAGGACAAACCACAGGAAGAGGCCATGGAGGAAGAAGAAGAGGAGGGGGTGGAGGAGAGAGGTGTGTCACAACCAGTAGTAGCATTTTGGAGGCGTGGCGGTGGGACAACCTCCAACACTACTGCACCTTGTCCTGAATCCTTCCCAGCTGCCAAAAGAGTGACCCAATGGGCCGTGAAAGAAAGGTAACGTCCCTGTCCATGCCTGCTGGACCATGAGTCAGCGGTAATATGCACCTTACCGCTGACCGCCCTGTCCAGCGAGGCCAAGACATTGCCTTCCACATGCCGGTAGAGAGCCGGAATAGCCTTCCGTGAGAAAAAGTGGCGTTTGGGAACCTGCCACTGAGGAACCGCACATTGCACAAACTCACGGAAGGGGGCCGAGTCTACCAACTGAAAAGGCAGCAGTTGAAGCGCTAGCAATTTAGCCAAGCTAGCATTCAACCGCTGGGCATGTGGATGGCTGGGAGTGAACTTCTTTCGACGGTCCAGCAGCTGGGGCAGGGAAATTTGCCTGCTAGAATCGGACGTCGGTGTACTGCTAGCAGAGTGGGCGCAAGTACTTGGCTGTGACACACCTAATTCTACACCTTCATTCCTCTCAGTGCATGTTTCAGAGAGGACTGAAGTTATAGTGGGGTTGGAGATCCCAGCTGATGCGGTGCAAGGAGAGGTCCGCTTGGTTCTTTGGTGTGGGTCTTTGAGGTAGGCTTGCCAACGAGCTGCATGGCAGGTCAACATATGTCTGGTCAGGCATGTGGTACCCAAGCGGCTGATGTTTTGGCCACGCGATATACGCTTGAGACATATGTTGCAAACAGCAGCTGTGCGATCTGATGCACTAGCCTCAAAAAAGGCCCACACCAAAGAACTTTTTGAATGACGGGCAGAGGCAGCGCCCTGCACAGGCGGAGCTCTGCGGTGTGATTCCGTCGGTGTACTGCCCTTACGCTGGCCACCAAAGGGCATCCTGCCTCGTTGGAGATGTGCCTCCTCCTCATCCTCCTCCTCCTCCTCTCTCCTATTAGGCACCCACGTGGAGTCATTGACCTCATCATCCCCTCCCTCCTCATCACTGGAGCCAATCTGGCAGTATGCTGCAGCTGCTGGAACATGACTGCCAGATTGGTGTCCTTCTTGAGCATCCCCTCTGTCTGCTCTCACGCTACTGCCTTCCTCTAGCTGGGTTTCATCATCAGACCCTTCGAAACGCTGGGCATCCTCCTGGAGCATGTACCCAACACTGTGCTGAAACAGTTCGGGGGACTCCTCAGGAGGAGGACATGGTGGGTCTAGGGAAGGAGTGACTGATGATTTGTCTGACATTGATACCAGGGAAGACGACGCTTTGGCAGCTGCTTTTCCAGTACCCTGAGCCTGGGTGAGAGAGGATGAGGAGGAGGAGGAGGGCTTGGTCATCCACTCTACCAAGTCTTCGGCATGATGTGGCTCAACATGTCCAGCTGCCGAAAAGAAGGACAAGCGTGTCCCATGGCCATGTGCTGATGACAATGCACCGCGTCCACGACCAGCACTGTTGCCCCCAGACACAGAGCCTGCTTGCCCTCTTTTATTGCCTCCTGACTGTCTACCTCTCCTTGTTTGCCTTCCAGACATTCTAATAGATGGCCTGCAGGGAGATGGGAAAAAAGCAATAAGGGCTACCTTCAGGTGTCCTTCTCTGTCCCTTGAAACAAGGACTTTCACAGTGAAAGAAACTGACACTGTCCCTACCTAGAGTTTTCTGTCCCTAGAATAAATGTTTTTTTTAATCACAATATAGCACAAGGACAATTCACTCAATGTCTCTCCAGGTCCCTGGAAACAAGGACTTGCAGAGTGAAAGAAACTGACACTGTCCCTACCTAGAGTTTTCTGTCCCTAGAATAAATGTTTTTTTTAAGCACAATATAGCACAAGGACAATTAACTCACTGTCCTTACAGGTCCCTGGAAACAAGGACTTGCAGAGTGAAAGAAAAAAAACACTCTCCCTACCTACAGTTTTCTGTCCCTAGAAAAAATGTTTTTTTTAATCACAATATAGCACAAGGAAAATTAACTCACTGTCCTTACAGGTCCCTGGAAACAAGGACTTGCAGAGTGAAAGAAACTGACACTGTCCCTACCTAGAGTTTTCTGTCCCTAGAATAAATGTTTTTTTTAATCACAATATAGCACAAGGAAAATTAACTCACTGTCCTTACAGGTCCCTGGAAACAAGGACTTGCAGAGTGAAAGAAACTGACACTGTCCCTACCTAGAGTTTTCTGTCCCTAGAATAAATGTTTTTTTTAAGCACAATATAGCACAAGGACAATTAACTCACTGTCCTTACAGGTCCCTGGAAACAAGGACTTGCAGAGTGAAAGAAACTGACACTGTCCCTACCTAGAGTTTTCTGTCCCTAGAATAAATGTTTTTTTTAATCACAATATAGCACAAGGAAAATTAACTCACTGTCCTTACAGGTCCCTGGAAACAAGGACTTGCAGAGTGAAAGAAACTGACACTGTCCCTACCTAGAGTTTTCTGTCCCTAGAATAAATGTTTTTTTTAAGCACAATATAGCACAAGGACAATTAACTCACTGTCCTTACAGGTCCCTGGAAACAAGGACTTGCAGAGTGAAAGAAAAAAAACACTCTCCCTACCTACAGTTTTCTGTCCCTAGAAAAAATGTTTTTTTTAATCACAATATAGCACAAGGAAAATTAACTCACTGTCCTTACAGGTCCCTGGAAACAAGGACTTGCAGAGTGAAAGAAACTGACACTGTCCCTACCTAGAGTTTTCTGTCCCTAGAATAAATGTTTTTTTTAATCACAATATAGCACAAGGACAATTAACTCACTGTCCTTACAGGTCCCTGGAAACAAGGACTTGCAGAGTGAAAGAAACTGACACTGTCCCTACCTAGAGTTTTCTGTCCCTAGAATAAATGTTTTTTTTAAGCACAATATAGCACAAGGACAATTAACTCACTGTCCTTACAGGTCCCTGGAAACAAGGACTTGCAGAGTGAAAGAAAAAAAACACTCTCCCTACCTACAGTTTTCTGTCCCTAGAAAAAATGTTTTTTTTAATCACAATATAGCACAAGGAAAATTAACTCACTGTCCTTACAGGTCCCTGGAAACAAGGACTTGCAGAGTGAAAGAAACTGACACTGTCCCTACCTAGAGTTTTCTGTCCCTAGAATAAATGTTTTTTTTAATCACAATATAGCACAAGGACAATTAACTCACTGTCCTTACAGGTCCCTGGAAACAAGGACTTGCAGAGTGAAAGAAACTGACACTGTCCCTACCTAGAGTTTTCTGTCCCTAGAATAAATGTTTTTTTTAAGCACAATATAGCACAAGGACAATTAACTCACTGTCCTTACAGGTCCCTGGAAACAAGGACTTGCAGAGTGAAAGAAACTGACACTGTCCCTACC
This sequence comes from Rana muscosa, assembly GCA_029206835.1. Lineage (NCBI taxonomy): Eukaryota > Metazoa > Chordata > Amphibia > Anura > Ranidae > Rana > Rana muscosa. Next base: position 30,383,850 of record JARGYO010000094.1, read on the forward strand.
TAGAGTTTTCTGTCCCTAGAATAAATGTTTTTTTTAATCACAATATAGCACAAGGAAAATTAACTCACTGTCCTTACAGGTCCCTGGAAACAAGGACTTGCAGAGTGAAAGAAACTGACACTGTCCCTACCTAGAGTTTTCTGTCCCTAGAATAAATGTTTTTTTTAATCACAATATAGCACAAGGAAAATTAACTCACTGTCCTTACAGGTCCCTGGAAACAAGGACTTGCAGAGTGAAAGAAACTGACACTGTCCCTACCTAGAGTTTTCTGTCCCTAGAATAAATGTTTTTTTTAAGCACAATATAGCACAAGGACAATTAACTCACTGTCCTTACAGGTCCCTGGAAACAAGGACTTGCAGAGTGAAAGAAAAAAAACACTCTCCCTACCTACAGTTTTCTGTCCCTAGAAAAAATGTTTTTTTTAATCACAATATAGCACAAGGAAAATTAACTCACTGTCCTTACAGGTCCCTGGAAACAAGGACTTGCAGAGTGAAAGAAACTGACACTGTCCCTACCTAGAGTTTTCTGTCCCTAGAATAAATGTTTTTTTTAATCACAATATAGCACAAGGACAATTAACTCACTGTCCTTACAGGTCCCTGGAAACAAGGACTTGCAGAGTGAAAGAAACTGACACTGTCCCTACCTAGAGTTTTCTGTCCCTAGAATAAATGTTTTTTTTAAGCACAATATAGCACAAGGACAATTAACTCACTGTCCTTACAGGTCCCTGGAAACAAGGACTTGCAGAGTGAAAGAAACTGACACTGTCCCTACCTAGAGTTTTCTGTCCCTAGAATAAATGTTTTTTTTAAGCACACTATAGCAGAAGCACAAAACACACTGACACTCTCCCTACCTATCCTTCTCTTTCCCTAAACTAAAGGAATCCAGGTTAAGCAAGAAAGAAATAACAGTCACTGTCCCTGCCTATGCTACTCTATCCCTGCTCCGGAACACACTACACTAGGCCGCCGTGCTGGCGGCCTTTTATAGTGTGGGGCGTGTACTAAACACCCTCAGCAATAATTGGCCACAGGCATCCTGCCTGTGGCCAATCATTGCTCTCCTCGCTGCCGGCGCTGTGATTGGCCAAGCATGCGGGGTCACAGTGCATGCTTGGCCAATCACAGCGCCTGGATGACACTGCGATGGCGTAGTGCATTGTGGGCCGTTCGCGTCACTCGAATTTGGCGCGAACGGCCCAAATCGTTCGATCTTCGTCGAACGATCGAACAGCCAATGTTCGAGTCGAACGTATGTTCGACTCGAACACGAAGCTCATCCCTATTCCTGACCCATAGCAATAGAGTCTCTGTCTCTCCGCACCACAAGGTCCATCATGCATTGTTCTTCTTATAGCTGAACCAAACAAATTGCAGCAGTATGATACAAACGGACAATGAAAAGAGTCAAGTGATTATAGGCACAAACTGTAGTCCATAAGCTACGTGCAAAAATGACACCTTACTACACTAAATTTTGTGAGCCTCCATAGCAGGATCACAAATATAATAATGCATAGATTGAGGGCAGATTTGCCTGGAGGGAGCCCAAGTATGAGACGGGAGCGCTCCTTCTGGTAAAACGAACGTTCGTAATGGAGATAGCACATTCGTCACGCTGTAACGGACTGAAGAGCACGAGGATGAAAAGCGCGAATCGGCTCTCACCAAACTTTAATAACACAAGGATCAGCAAAAGCGTCCCAAAGGGTGGTGCCTTCCTAATAGAACTTCCCCTTTATAGTACCGTCGTACGTGTTGTACGTCACCGCGCTTTGCTCGAGCATTTTTTTTCACGATAGTGTGTAGGCAAGGCAGGCTTGAGAGGAAACACGACTAATCACGTCGAGAAAAACGTCGTTTTTTGCAATGACATTAAAAACGGCCGTGTGTACGCCGCATAACATGCATTACTTTTGATGCGCTTTTAGAAAATGTGGCAAAAATGTGCTACCTAATAGTAGTCTATGGGACTGTGGCTATAACCAGGAGTAACATGCAGGAAAACTGTGAGTACACCACCACTGTGAGCCAAACCACAGCATACCAGTAAAAGGAAAGTACCTTTAATTGGACAGCATCCCCTGAAAAAGCCCGACATATGGGCAAAACATGTTCGGAACTCCATTCCACAGTGCTTTATCCATAAAACTTTATTGATATGTATTTGCCAATTGTTACCTTTTAACAATTTTTTATTTGCTCTTTAAATAAAAAAAATCTTTTATATCATAGCTGATATTATTTCATCTCATTCTGCATCTTAAAAATCCCTGTTTATCCTTTTGTATTTGTAGCGGGTATGTACTTTCCCGGGTGTAAATTTGAACTTGGCAGAGACATCAGTGATGTGTAATTCCCTGCAGCCCAGTGGGTGGCGCTGCCGCCCTGGGCTGGGGTTGAATCATTGCTGTGTGCTGTGCCTCCTTTTTGTCCTCCCTCGGCAGTGGTATGGTGGGGCGGAGATCCCGCCGTGCTTGCTGGGAGAGGGTATAAAGGGGCCGGCCATCTTTGTCACGGGGCAGAGTCCCAAGCACCTTTAGCTTGTGGACAGTGGTTCGTGTCGGTCCTCTGGGTGGCCTAGGCCTAGAGGACGTTCGGAGGTCGTGTTCCATCCCAGGCACCTTAAGCCTGGGGTGAGGTACTCGGATGGAGGTCCGGAGCTCAGTGCCCAACACTGAGTTCCGTGAGGGAAGGAGATCCTAGGGAACCCCGGGAGTGGGTACCCGAATCCGGAAGGCGCAATGGACCGGGGGGAGCTCCTCACTTGAAGACCCGGTGCAGCATATTGCCGGTGACAGGTGAGCCTCTCGTCGGAGACCGCCTGGAAGGAAATCCCCCCTCGTGCGGAGACCGTAACCCACTTTCAGGAAGGAAAGTGGAGAACACATTGTGTCTGGGCCTATTCGCATCCACACCTCCTTTCCTGTTCTGTTTCTACCAAGAGAGTTCAACTGTTTGTGTTCATTCAAGAAGAATAAAGGAGTGTTGGACTTTAAATGGTGTGGGGCTCATTTCCTGACAGACATTGTTCACGGTGACTCTTGGAGGGAGGATCCAGGTGCACAACACTGACCCGAAGGTAATACAAGAACGTTGCTTATACCGCACTGACACATGTGGTGGAAGCCAGGCGTGGTGTCCCCGCTCCCCCCCCCCCCCCTCTAAGATACCCCTAGACAAGAGAAAGACGAGACGAGAGAAAGAGGGGAGTGAGGAGGGCGCTACATATTTATCACAGCATACCAGTGTGAAACCAAAGGGTTGTTCACATTTGCATCAGGCTCTGCCACTCCACTGAAAAGTGATCCATGCTCAGGTCACTCTTCAGAGGCATTTGACAGGCAGTGAGGAGGTGATATCACATTTCCTCCTTGCCTGTTTTAACCTCCTAAATGAGCCCACTTAAATGCACATAGAACCAAGTACTATTATAGCCTGAAGAAAAAAGCTCTATGCTCTATGCTTGCAGTTAAGGAAAGGTTCTGCTGGGGGACAACCTAAAAAGGGGAGAAGGGAGAGAGATTCGGGAGAAAGATGGCAGAAAGGTATTGAAGGTGAAGTGGGAGAGTACGGTCACAGTGATGAACTGCTCACTCACTCAGTAGTACCTGGACGCTCAGTCAGCAGCTTCATATTTTGGCTGCTTGATTAAAACTTTCCTACCCACACATCCTCTTCACAGATACAGTGCACAGGGGGGGGGGGGGGGGGGCGGACAAAGGGAGGGAGAGCAGATCCAGCCTCTCCCATTCGTTTTGGGGGTGGTAATGTTCTGTCCAGATGCTCATAGCCCAGGCTCAGTGATAACGGAAAGCAGACAATTGTGTGAGAGATGCAGCCAACCGGAAGTTCATGAGGGTCAACGTCCCTCCTTCACATTTTCATTTCATTTATTAACGGAATCGATTTTCATCATAGTTTTCATTAGTGAACAAAAACGTGGTGTACTTTCCGTCACTGTAAAAAGGCCGCTGACGAAAAATTTGACGAAAATGCTTTCGTTGAGGAAATTAACACTGGCTGGAAAATCTTTGTGCCAGGTGAGGCTAATGCCGCGTACACACGACCGTTTTTCATGACGAGAAAAATGCAATTTTTTAATTTGGTCATTAAAAACAATCGTGTGTGGGCTCCAGAGCATTTTTCACGCCGTGTGTAGGCTTTAATGACGTGAAAAAAACGTGCATACTCAGAAGCAAGTGATGAGACGGGAGCGCTCGTTCTGGTAAAACTAGCGTTCGTAATGGAGATAGCACATTCGTCTCACTGTAACGGACTGAAGAGCACGAGGCTGAAAAGCGCGAATCGTCTCTCACCAAACTTTACTAACATGAGGATCAGCAAAAGCAGCCCAAAGGGTGGCGCCATCCGAATGGAACTTCCCCTTTATAGTGCCGTTGTACATTTCGTACGTCACCGCGCTTTGCTCGAGCTTTTTTTTTTCATGATAGTGTGTAGGCAAGGCAGGCTTGAGAAGAATCACGTTGAGAAAAACGTTTTTTTCAATGACATTAAAAACGGTCGTGAAAGTACTTTAGTACAACATTTGCAGTTTGTGCTTTGTCCATCCCCTTCCCCTCTTTTTGTTTCTCTATACAGTTGGGGTTCCCTTTTCAGGTTTTTGGCAGCAGCATTTGCAGTTTTAGTGTCAGTGATTGGTAACCGCTTGCTGTCCGCCGCACGACTTTTTACATCGACAGAATGGCACGGCTGCGCAAATGGGCGTATATATACGTCCCCTTTAATTTGCCGCCGTGTGCTCACGAGCTCCGTGACCGTGCCTGCGGGACCCGCGGACTCGATGTCCGCCGGTGTCCCGTGATCGTGTCACGGAGCTTAAATGCCCCATACACACGATCGTTTTTCATGCCGTTAAAAATGCCATTAAAAAAAATGGCCATTAAAAATGATCGTGTGTATGCTCCAGAGCATTTTTAACGACGTGAAAAACGGCCATTAAAAATTTCGAACATGCTCTCTTTTTTCACGTCGTTTTTCATGTCGTTTTTTTTAACGACGTGAAAAACGATAGTGTGTATGCTTTAACGACGTGAAAAAAAAACGCGCATGCTCAGAATCAAGTATGAGACAGGAGCGCTCGTTCTGGTAAAACTAGCGTTCGTAATGGAGATAGCACATTCGTCACGCAGTCACGGACTGAAAAGCACGAGACTGAAAAGAGCGAATCGTCGCTCAACAAACTTTACTAACATGAAGGGTGGCGCCATTCGAACGGAACTTCCCCTTTATAGTGCCGTCGTACGTGTTGTACGTCACTGCGCTTTGCTTGATCGTTTTTTTAAATGATCGTGTGTACGCAAGACAGGCTTGAGAGGAAACATGAAAAAAAACGACGTGAAAAACGGCAAGAAAAAAAATGGCAAGAAAAACGATTGTGTGTATGGGGCATAAGAATGGGGAGATGTCAGTGTAAACACAACATCTCCCCGTTCTTCCTAGTGACATATCACTGATCGTCTGTTCCCTCTCATCGGGAACAGCGTTCAGTGACGTGTCACTCGTAGCTTTGCCCCCTAACAGTTAGAATCACTCCCTAGGGCAGTGTTTCTCAACTCCAGTCCTCAAGGTGCACCAAAAGGTCATGTTTTTAGGATTTCCTGCAGATAAAACAGCTGTGATAATTACTAAGGCAGTGAAACTGCTCAAATCACCTGTGAAAATCAATGGAAATCCCAAAAACATGACCTGTTGGTGCGCCTTGAGGACTGGAGTTGAGAAAAACTGCCCTAGGGCACACTTAACCCCTTCAGCGCTCCCTACAGGTTAACCCCATTCACTGCCACTGTCATTTTTACAGTAATCAGTGCATTTTTACAGCACTGTTTGCTGTAAAAATGACAATGATCCCAAAATGGTGTCAAAAGTGTCCGATGTGTCCGCCATAATGTCGCAGTCACAATAAAAATCGTTGATCGCCGCCATTACTAGTAAAAAAAAAATATATTAATAAAAATGCCATAAATCTATCCCCTATTTTGTAGACGTTATAACTTTTGCGCAAACCAATCAATAAACGCTTATTGCGATTTTTTTTTACCAAAATAATGTAGAAGAATACGTATCGGCCTAAACTGAGGAAAAAATGTTTTTTTAATATATTTTTTGGGGATATTTATTATAGCAAAAAGTAAAAAATATTGCATTTTTGTTTATAGCGCAAAAAATAAAAACCGCAGAGGTGATCAAATACCACCAAAAGAAAGCTCTATTTGTGGGGAGCCACGTCGCACGACCGCGCAATTGTCAGTTAAAGCGACGCAATGCCGAATTGCAAAAAGTGGCCTGGTCTTTGGCCAGCCAAATGGTCCGGGGCTTAAGTGGTTAATTAGCATCCATGCTACCGGCGTCCTGACAAAATAGGCAACCACGTTACTTACGCTTTCTTTACACTATCAGCATAGCTCCCAACTGTCCCTGGTTTGGAGGGACTGTCCCTGATTTGGGGCAATGTCCCTTATTTCTCCTCATTTGTCCCTCATTTTGGTCTAATCTCTATAGTTGTATATAAAATGCACTTTTTATCTATCAAAAAGTGTTTTCCGCCTCGGAGACGGCCATTTTCTTGGTTAGTTTCAGAGTGGAGTAACAATCTCCGCTCATAATATCGTGCATCGGACTCTATTCGGTTGCCAGTGTTCTGATAAAATGTCGAACCTGGCAGAATGAGCAACCCGCGTCACTTCCGTTTTCTTTAAACCATCAGGAATTGCAGAGTTTAAGGAATTGCTGTGTATTTTCACAAATTGCTGTTTGGACACAACACTGGCAACTATTCGGTTTGTGAAAATAAGAAATTGCATAACAAAACGAATATAGTAACATAACAAATCTATCCGAAACGAAACAATTTTTTTTTTTCTAGTGAACAGTGTGTGGTGGGGACAGCCAGTCAATAAGCAGTGTGCATAGCTCCCAACTGTCCCTGATTTGGAACAAGTGCCTCTGTCCCTCTTTCCTCCCAATTTTTCCCTCATTTTGGTCTGATCTATATACACTATGTTACCAAAAGTATTGGGACACCTGCCTTTACACACACATGAACTTTAATGGCATCCCAGTCTTAGTCTGTAGGGTTCAATATTGAGTTGGCCCACCTTTTGCAGCTATAACAGCTTCAACACTTCAGGGAAGGCTGTCCACAAGGTTTAGGAGTGTCTATGGGAATGTTTGACCATTCTTCAAGAAGCGCATTTGTGAAGTCAGGCACTGATGTTGGATGAGAAGTCCTGGCTCGCAGTCTCTGCTCTAATTTATCCCAAAGGTGTTCTATCAGGTTGAGGTCAGGACTCCTCCACCCCAAACTCGCTCATCCATGTCTTTAGGGACCTTGCTTTGTGCACTGGTCCAAATCAGGGGGGGTTTTGGTGTGGGGTTGTTTTTCAGGGGTTGGGCTTGGCCGGTTAGTTCCAGTGAAGGGAACTCTTAGGGTAAGGTGACCAGATTTTTAAAATGAAATCCGGGGACATATTTTTTTTTTTACTAGTAATGGCGGCAATCAGTGACTCTCTGCCCGCCGCCGCCCACCTCACAGCCTGTCATGTCTTACTCTCCGGGCCCCGGCTACTACTGGGTGGGGAGCGGAGGAAGATCACTCCACCAGGGAAGGCAAGGAGATAAGCAGGCGGCTGGCCGGGACTTGAGCCAAGGCAGAAGAACATGCGAGCGGAGCTGAATGGGCACCCGAAACTGAAGAAATATTCCCTCCGCTCCGACCAGTACATGATCATCAGAAAGGGGCACAGATAATGGAAAAAAATACACCCCCCTAAACTAGTAGGTGCGAGGGAGCGGGGGGTCTGTAATTCAGATTTTTTTTTTTTTAATTCTGCACTGTCTGTCTTTGAAATTGCCCCAGCCCCTGTTCAAATCCAATCCGGGGACAAAACCGGGGACAGACTTGGTCCGGGGACAGTATCCTCAATCCGGGGACTGTCCCCGGAAACCAGGGATGTCTGGTCACCTTATCTTAAGGCATCAGCATACCAAGACATTTTGGACAATTTCATGCTTCCAACTTTGTGGGAACAGTTTGGGGAGGACCCCTTTCTGTTCCAACATGACTGTGCACCAGTGCACAAAGCAAGATCCATAAAGACGTGGATGAGCGAGTTTGCGGTGGAAATAAGAGGCCTAGCCCAACCCCTGAAAAACAACCACACACGATAATCCCCCCTCCCCCAAATGATTTGAAGGAGTGGCCCAATACTTTTGGCAATATAGTGTGGATGAGCGAGTTTGGGGTGAAGGAACATGACTGGCCTGCACAGTCCTGACCTCAACCCGATAGAACAACTTTGCGGTCAATTAGAGTGGAAACTGCGAGCCAGGCCTTCTCATCCAACATAAGTGCCTGACCTCACAAATGCACTTCTGGAAGAATGGTCAAACATCCCCATAGACACACTCCTAAACCTCGTGGACAGCCTTCCCGGAAGAATTGAAGCTGTTATAGCTGCAAAGGGTGGGCCAACTCGATATTGAACCCTACAGACTGGGATGTCATTAAAGTTTATGTACGTGTAAAGGCAGGTGTCCCAATACTTTTGGTAATATAGTGTAGTTGTATATAAAATGCACTACTTATCTTTCAAAAAGTGTTTCTCAGCGCTAAACTTTTCATCCAATCTTTAAATTGCTGCATTTGTAAATTTCAAAAGCCAGTTTAAAGGAATAGCGGTTGTACTCTGCACAGTGTCCTGGAACCTGCAGGACAAGGACTCAATGGGACAGAAGCCAAAATCCTGGGACTGTCCTGCAATATCTAATGCCGCATACACACGACCGTTTTTCATGACGAGAAAAATGCCATTTTTAAATTGGTCATTAAAAACGATCGTGTGTGGGCTCCAGAGCATTTTTCTCGAAGAGAAAAATGGGCATTAAAAATTTAGAACATGCTCTATTTTTTCTCGTCGTTTTTTGCGTCCTCGTTTTTCTCGTCGTGAAAAACGACCGTGTGTACGCTTTAATGACGGGAAAAAAACGCGCATGCTCAGAAGCAAGTTATGAGACGGGAGCGCTCGTTCTGGTAAAACTTGCGTTCGAAATGGAGATAGCACATTCGTCACGCTGTAACGGACTGAAGAGCACGGAGACTGAAAAGCGCGAATCGGCTCTCACCAAACTTTTACTGACACGCGGTAACACGAAATCAGCAAAAGCAGCCCAAAGGGTGGCGCCATCCGAATGGAACTTCCCCCTTTATAGTGCCGTCGTACGTGTTGTACGTCACCGCACTTTGCTCGAGCATTTTTTTTTCACCATAGTGTGTATGCAAGGCAGGCTTGAGAAGAATCACGTCGAGAAAAACATCGTTTTTTTCCATGACATTAAAAACGGTCGTGTGTACGCGGCAAAAGACAGTTGGAAATAATGACAAGGCCATATTCACAGTATGACAGGTTTCTCGGAGCTGCAGTTCCTCTGAGCTCCACAAGGTGGATCTCACTTATATCGAGACAGGAGAGATGTCAGGTACAGACAGGAAGTGATGTCAGGTATTAATAGGAAGTCTCGGGTGAGAGGTGAGTCGGGAGGAAGTAGAGAGAAGACATTGTTGGAAGTGGCAGCAGAGGAGGTAATAAGATCTTATTTTCTATTTACACCCAGTAACCCCCCCCGTCATGTCCGTCCTCTTCCTCCATAGTCACTGTGATGTCTTTTATCTCCAGCAGATGATGATACACACATATCTAGTGTGGAAACCTAGATTAACCCCTTCAGGGTCAGAACATTTCCCCCGGTGCAGCATGCATATCACTACCCCGTGTAAGACGCTACTGCGCATGTGCTGCTTTGAGACCAAAGAAACCGAGTGCAGAGCTGCTCACGATGTCTACAGCTGACTCGGATTAACCCCTCACACACCGATCTATCGGCTACACAGAGGAAGACATGAACTCCATCGAGATGACAGCAGCTGCGGGACATGGTGAGGGCTCACGGTGGACACACAGGCTGCTTGTGAGGAGGGGACACACAGGAAGACACGAACTCCATCTACATGACAGCAGCTGCGGTGTAGCATGAATATCACTATCCCCTGTGGCTCATGGCGGACACATAGGCTGCTTGCGAGGAGGGGACAGCAACAAGCTGTATTACATATACACAGGCTGGATGGGGCCACAGCATGCATATCACAGGGGGCACACCATGGATATCACAGGGGGCACACCATGGATATCACAGGGGGCACACCATGGATATGATGGAGGGGGGGCACTGATCCCTGTATGATGGAGGAGGAGGGGGGCACTGATCCCTGCTGTATGATGGAGAAGGGGGACAGGTGTAGCATGAATATCACTATCTCCTGTGGCTCACGGCGGACACATAGGCTGCTTGCGAGGAGGGGACAGGTGTACCATGAAAATCACTATCCCCTGTGGCTCACGGTGGACACATAGGCTGCTTGCGAGGAGGGGACAGCAACAAGCTGTATTACATACACACAGGCTGGATGGGGCCACACCATGCATATCACAGGGGGCACACCATGGATATGATGGAGGGGGGGGCACTGACCCCTGTATGATGATGATGGAGGAGGGGGAGGGGGGCACTGACCCCTTGATGATGATGATGATGGAGGAGGAGGGGGGCACTGACCCCTGTATGATGATGGAGGAGGAGGGGGGCACTGATCCCTGTATGATGGAGGAGGAGGAGGGGGGCGCTGATCCCTGTATGATGATGATGGAGGAGGGGGGGCACTGATCCCTGTATGATGATGATGATGATGGAGGAGGGGGGGCACTGATCCCTGTATGATGATGATGGAGGAGGGGGGGGGCACTGATCCGATGATGATGGAGGAGGGGGGGCACTGATCCCTGTATGATGATGATGATGATGATGGAGGAGGGGGGGGCACTGATCCCTGTATGATGATGATGATGATAGAGGAGGAGGGGGGGGCATTGATCCCTGTATGATGATGATGATGGAGGAGGAGGGAGGGGCACTGATCCCTGCATGATGATGATGATGGAGGAGGGGGGGCACTGATCCCTGTATGATGATGATGGAGGGGGGGGGCACTGATCCCTGGATGATGATGATGATGGAGGAGGGCACTGATCCCTGTATGATGGAGGAGGGGGGGCACTGACCCCTGTATGATGGAGGAGGAGGGGGGGCACTGACCCCTGTATGATGATGAGGGGGGGGGACACTGCCCCCTCCTCCATCATACAGGGGTCCGTTCCCCACCCCTCCTCCATCATACAGGGGTCAGTGTCCGACCCCTCCCTCCTCCATCATACAGGGGTCAGTGTCCCCCCCCCCCCATCCATCATACAGTGGTCAGTGTCCCCCAGCATTGCTCACCTCATTTATTCCATGAAAGATGGTGCGAACAAGACATAAAAGGGAAAGTTTGATCTGCACACATGATGACAATAGCGGGGCACACAGCATGACGGGAGCGGGAGGGGATACCATCTTTCATGGGATACCGATCTGCACACAGGATTGTAGCATGAGCAGCTCTGCGCTCGGTTTCTTTTGTCTGAAACCGGTGCATGCGCAGTAGCGTCAAGGGGTACCGTTGTAGCATAATAATCAGTATCCTGTTAAAGACGGTACCCCTTGATGCTACTGCGCATGCGTCGGTCTCAGATAAAAGAAACCGAGCGCAGAGCTGCTCACGACGAATACAGCGGACGCAGATTAACCCCTCACACGCCGATCGATCGGCTACACACAACTCAATAAAAATAACCCCTTACATGGCAGAGCGGGCCCACAGGATCGAGCCTTACAGGACAGAGCGGGGTAGGGGATACCGATCTGCATGCTACAATCCTGTGTGCAGATCGGTATCCCATGAAAGATGGTCTCCCCTCCCGCTTCTATCATGTTGTGTGCCCCGCTATTGTCATCATGTGTGCAGATCAAACTTTCCCTTTATGTCTTGTTCGCACCATCTTTCATGGGATAAATGAGGTGAGCAATGCTGGGGGACACTAACCACTGTATGATGGATGGGGGGGGGGGGGACACTGACTCCTGTATGATGGAGGAGGGGGGGACAGACACTGACCCCTGTATGCTGGAGGAGGGGGGGCGGACACTGACCCCTGTATGCTGGAGGGGGGGACACTGACCCCTGTATGATGGAGAAGGGGTCAGTGTCCCCCCTCCTCTATCATCATACGGGGGTCAGTGTCCCCCCTCCTCTATCATCATACGGGGGTCAGTGTCCCCCCCTCCTCTATCATCATACGGGGGTCAGTGTCCCCCCTCCTCTATCATCATACGGGGGTCAGTGTCCCCCTCCTCTATCATCATACGGGGGTCAGTGTCCCCCCTCCTCTATCATCATACAGGGGTCAGTGTCCCCCCCTCCTCTATCATCATACAGGGGTCAGTGTCCCCCCTCCTCTATCATCATACAGGGGTCAGTGTCCCCCCTCCTCTATCATCATACAGGGGTCAGTGTCCCCCCCTCCTCTATCATCATACAGGGGTCAGTGCCCCCCCCTCCTCTATCATCATACAGGGGTCAGTGCCCCCCCTCCATCATCATACAGGGATCGGTGCCCCCTCCTCCTCCTCATCATACAGGGATCGGTGCCCCCTCCTCCTCCTCATCATACAGGGATCGGTGCCCCCTCCTCCTCCTCATCATACAGGGATCGGTGCCCCCCTCCTCCTCCATCATACAGGGATCGGTGCCCCCCTCCTCCTCCATCATACAGGGATCGGTGCCCCCCTCCTCCTCCATCATACAGGGATCGGTGCCCCCCTCCTCCTCCATCATACAGGGATCGGTGCCCCCCCTAGACATCGTGAGCAGCTCTGCACTCGGTTTCTTTGGTCTCAAAGCGGCGCATGCGCAGTAGCGTCTTACACTGGGTAGTGATATGCATGCTACACCGGAACATTCTCTTCATTTTGGAGATGTTACTTTTTACACCAATGACCTTCCTGTCTCATCAGTCTATACTAACGGATTATACCACTGTTATTAGGGGGCAGGAGATGGGGGGGGGGGGCAGTTATTTAAGGGGAGATGTCTGCTTCTCACTAGGGATGAGATGAACAGTCTTGGGTTTGGTTGGATAGTTCTTCGGTGAACTTCAAAGATCTTCGAATGTCAAACCCAAACCTTATTAAAATCAATGTGAGCTGAATCTGTGAATTCAAAAATGCCCATTTTCTGGGTTTATAGGCAAGGGATTGTCAAAAATAGTATGGGAGCGAGGATTACCCTGGGGAACATGGACCAATGCAAACAAAACATTTTAAAGAATTGCATTCAGCTGGGAACAATGATTTATTTTATTTTTTTAATTGCTTACAGTGAAAAATTAAAAATTTCCAATTCCTTTAACCGCTTTACGACCGCCTCACGACTTTTTACGTCGGCAGAATGGCACGGCTGTGCATATAGGCGTATATATACGTCCCCTTTAAATTGCCGCCGTGTGGTCGCGCGCACCGTCGTTGGCGGAGCGCTCACGACCCTGCCGCAACCTCCGTGACTGTGCCAGTTTACAACCAAAATGTCCTCCACCCTAAATTGTTCCAAATCCACCCCGCAGTACAGAGCTCTCTTTCTGCCTCCAAATAAAGGAGTTATTTAATAGTAAATTAACCAGAAATCAAAGCTAAAATATAATGGGGAGTGGCACTACTGCACCCATTATATAACAAAAGCCACAAGAATATAGATTAACACCAGTATAGAAATAATGCAAACGTTATATAATAAAAGATCAGTAATAGACTTTATACACGCACACACACACATATTGTTCTTAGGCAGAAGATATTGCATGTGCAATATTTGTTGTGGTTTATGAAAAGCTGAACACTGGGTCAGTAGTGATGCAGATATCTCTGTAGGCAATCTAGTCTGCCTCTTAACCCCTTACTTCCCCATCCTATTATTATACAACCAATACAGTCCAGATTATTCTCAGTCTACAGGGAAACCTACATAGATCACATGACCACATCAATAAGGATGGAAGAGGACTGGAGTCACATGACTGAGAGGATACTAAACCTCACCCTGGAGATCATCTACCTGCTGACCGGAGAGGTGAGGAGGATTCTGGGAGGTCACATGACATCACTCTTATCTCTATTAATAAAACACAGACCTGATCGGAGAGGTGAGGAGGGTTCTGGGAATGTGACATAAGAGTTTTCCTCTACTGAAGTCAGGTGATCATATGACCATCACAGTGCCTCCATGTGACTCCCTAAAACCTGAGAGACACAACATGCAGAAGATTCTAGAAGTCACCAAGAAGATAATGGAGCTGCTGACAGGAGAGGTGAGCGGTGCCGGGAATTCTGGGACATTATCCAGTAACAGACAACAGATGTGTCTGGATGGTGACTGTATCATTGTGTGTGTCAGGTTCCTATAAGGTGTCAGGATGTCACTGTCTATTTCTCCATGGAGGAGTGGGAGTATTTAGAAGGACACAAGGATCTCTACAAGGACGTCATGATGGACAATCAGCCGCCCCTCACATCACCGGGTAAGAGGAGACTTTATTGTAAAGGAGAGAGCAGTACGGAGGCTCCACCTAGATCCCCCATCATTTGATAAACACATAGAAACAATGTATTCAGTCAGTGTGTGTGTTTCCTACAGATGGATCCAGTAATGGGAACCCACCAGAGAGATGTCCCCGTCCTCTGTATTCCCGGGATTCCACACAGGAAGGTCACACCATCCCTCACCATCATCAGGTAGGTGGAGTTGAGGGTCTGGAACATAAAATGATTGAACACTCTGACATGTGGAGATGATGTGTGGACTCTACAAGATGATATTTTCTATGTGATCTCACATCATAAATACTTCTATGTTACAGATGTTATTTTCTGCCGTTCTCTTGGTTTAGGGTGAAGATCTGATGAACATGAAAGTTGAGGGTGAAGTAGAAGAGACGTATGTGAGGGATGATCAGCAATATACGGAGGAGGCTGGAATCAAGAGGGCATTCAAAGAGGAGGACACTCCTACAGAGATCAGCACAGGTGAGCCATAATATATTTTTCTGTTATCTCTGCTCTGTTACAGCATGCTGGTCCAGAGTGGGGCAAGAAATTAGTGATATCAGCCAATAGTAGGTTGACATTAGTCACTGATACCCGTCTGGCACAATAGAACTTATTTTCTCTCAGATAAACCACCTTCTCTGTGCTGCAGACACGATTTATGTACTCAGACATGTTTTATATAGATTCTGGGGTCAACATGAGGGGTATACCTTGCTGGGGGGAACCTTCTGGAAAAGCACCTTGTCACCATGTAGATAAGGACATGGACCTCTTCCCCACAATGCTGGCCCATTGGTTGTGGGGGTCTGCAGGTGGGGGGCTTGTTGAAATCTGGAAACCCCCTTTAAAAATGAAGGTAGTTCCTAGAAACTGCCTCCCCCATGAGAACATCTATGTTAAGTAATAAAACATGCATACCCAAGTCCATGATGTTCAACTACTGTCAATCATGTTGTCCAGTGATACATCACTTACAATGAATGAAAGATGGATATCTGGGACCTCCCTACTTTAAAGGTGGCTTCCAGATTCCTTTCCTTCCAGATCCTTTGTCCTCATCATCATGAGGACAAGATGTGGAAATACGGGGCAATTTAGGAAACGGCGATCACAGGTCAATTTGTTTTAGCATAAATCACACAAATAGGAAACACGGGTAATACAAAGACACAAAATTTCAAAAGAGCCAACTTCCCTAAACTACTTGCTAGAAGATATTAAATGGGATAAAATCCTACGAACAAAGAACACAGAGGAAAAATGAGTGTGCTTTAAGAGCATATTAAATAAAGGTATTGGCCAGTGCATCCCAATGGGAAATAAATTTAAAAGAGCTAACAAAAGTCCTGGGTGGCTGAACTCCAACGTAAAAATGCATATAATAGCAAAGGAGAAGGCCTTCAAAAAATACAAGGCTGAGGGGTCATCACCAGCATTTCAACTTTAAACTTTACAAAGAATGCAATAAGAAATGTAAGGTTTCAATCAGGGTGGCTAAGAAAGAACATGAAATGCACATAGCGGAGGAGAGTAAAAAAAAAAAAAAACATGAAATTCTTTAAGTATATAAATAGTAAGAAAGGGAGGTTAGAACATATTGGCCCCATAAAGAATGGTGAAGAGAATCTGGTTACAAAGGATGGAGAGATGGCAAAGGTTTTGAATTTATTCTTCTTAGTCTTCACAAGTGAAACTGGGGGATTCAGTAACCAAGACTGCAATGTTTATCCTCATGACACGTCACAAGAAGCACCCTTATGACTAACAGGACAGATTTAGAAATAGACTTGAAAACCTTAACATTAATAAGTCACCGGGACCAGATGGCTTACACCCGAGGGTCCGTAAGGAAGCCAGTCAAGTGATTGCCAGACCATTGTTCCTAATTTTTACGAACAGTCTACTGACTGAAATGGTACCAGCTGATTGGAGAAAAGCCAATGTATGTCACGTACCTGATGGTTTCGAGGCCGAATTGCAGAGGAAGGTCTCCCTTACGGCTCCCACTCGCGCCCCCCTGGTAAGGTAACAGAAGGCACAGGGGTAAGGAGTGGTACGGGTGCCTGGCAGGATCAACAGAGGAGGAAGTGGACCAGATGCCCGGGAACTTCCTTGCAGGAACTGGAGCAGCTGACTGGCTCAGCAGACTGGATTAGGAATGGCTCAGCAGACTGGATTAGGAATGGCTCAGCAGACTGGATTAGGAATGGCTCAGCAGACTGGATTAGGAATGGCTCAGCAGACTGGATCAGCTCAGCAGACTGGATCAGCTCAGCAGACTGGATCAGAACCAAGAACAGATAGGACCAACACAGGGATAGTCAGACAGGCCGGGTCGGTTATCAGGCGGGCAGCAGAGGTGCAGGCAGAAGAGTAGTCACAAACAGGCCGAGATCAGGTGCAAGCAGGTATTTTATTTAATTTGCGGTAGTCCACGCAAGGTCGAAGGGTATGGTCTTTCTTCTCAACGAAAAAGATGCCCGCGCCTGCTGGAGACGTGGACGGAAGAATAAACCATTTCTTCAGGTTCTTGTCAATATATTCTTTTAGCGCCCCTTGTTCTACCTCTGTTAAAGGGAAAATCCTACCAAATGGAATTTCAGCTCCGGGAAACAGTTCAATGGGGCAGTCGTAGGCTCGATGGGGTGGTAGAGCATCTGCTCCTTGTTTACTAAACACGTCATGGTAGGCTTTCTGGAATAGATTGACGTATTCCGGCTTCTGTGTCCAGGCATAGCAAAGTAGATGGCCCATGAGGATCGTGTGAGCCACAGAACTGCTGGCAGTAAGGTGAAGAGAAGGTAACTTCCCCTGTGGCCCAGTTGATGGCAGGATTGTGGGCTTGTAGCCAAGGCATACCGAGGATTACGGGAAACAATGGAGAGGAAATTATGTCCATACGTAAAAGTTCTTGGTGGGAACTGGAGATGACAGCGGGTATGGGAGCAGTCTCTTGAACTACAGGGCCAGATTTGACGGCAGGCCCATCAGCCAGATGAACAGAAAGTCCATGGGTCTTAGGAAGGAGGGGAATCCGGTGTTTAGCAGCGAAAGAGGAGTCCATGAAACAGCTGCAGGCTCTGAAGTCAATCATGGCGGGTGTTTGCAGAGTCTTTCCTGGAATCTGTAATGAGACAGGGCAAGATGAGATGCAGTCTTGGCTAGAGGGTCTGCGTAGTCAGGAGACATAGCAAGACACTTACGGAGTTTTAGAGGGCAGTTTCTGACATGGTGTCCAGGTTCTCCGCAGTAAAGACACAGATTGGTTATCCGGCGTCGTTGACGCTCTTTCGGGGTAAGGGAAGGACGAAGGATTCCAAGCTGCATAGGCTCGGGTGCGTCAGATGTAGAGGCTGGTTGTGCAGTTGGTGCCGGGTGCAGGTGACTTAGAAACCTTGGGAGCATCCAGGTTGGGCGAGAAAAACCTGTAGCTCTCAGCCCTTCGTTCCCTCAGGCGTCAATCGATCAGTGCATTCAAAGTCTGTGGTATACCAACTCTAGCCAGTTTGTCTTTCAGAGGATCAGAGAGTCCCACACGGAACTGATGGCGGACAGCGGTGTCGTTCCAGTTCGTATCTGCGCTCCACCGCCTAAACTTAGCCACGTAATCCTCTGCTGCACTGCGTCCCTGCTGAAGGGTTACGCAATGCAGCTTCTGCAGTCGCTGAAAGCTGGGGGGGGTACTCGTACAGCTGGGCCATTGCATCAAAGAAGGTGGTAAGGTTGGTCAAAACTGCATTCTTCTGTTCTAGGAGTCTGTGGGCCCAGGTTTGGGGGTCTCCGGTAAGCAAGGAAACCACAAAGCCCACCTTGGTGACTTCCAGAGAGAAGGTTCGTGGCTGAAGGGCGAAGTACAGTTCGCAATAATTGGGGAACGCCCCGAATTTACTTTGATCCCCGGAGAATTTTTCAGGTGTAGGGACTTTAGGCTTCCGGAGGGAGCATCACAACCGTTGGTGTTGATCCTGCCCCAGCTGAAGAGGTTGAGGCGTGAGGGGATCCCTGGGTTCCGGTAGGGTTAGATAGAACCAGTACCCGTTCTTCCAGCCGGGTATAGCCTTGCTGAAGATTCTTAACTACTTCGGTCAATCCTGCTAGGTGTTGACACAGTTCTTCCCTTGGGGTGGTTCCCTGCTCAGGCTCAGACGTGGCTGTCTGCTACTAATACATACCTGATGGTTTTGAGCCCGAATTGCAGAGGAAGGCCTCCATTACGGCTCCCACTCGCAGCCCCCTGGTAAGGTAACAGAAGGCACAGGAGTAAGGAGTGGTACAGGTGCCTGGCAGGATCAACAGAGGAGGAAGTGGACCAGACGCCCAGGAACTTCCTTGCAGGAACTGGGATCCAGGAACTGGAGCAGCTGACTGGCTTAGCAGACTTGATCAGGAATAGCTCAGCAGACTGGAGCAGTTTAGCAGACTGGAGCAGTTTAGCAGACTGGAGCAGTTTAGCAGACTGGAGCAGTTTAGCAGACTGGAGCAGGAATAGCTCAGCAGACTGGATCAGCTTATCAGACTGGATCAGAAACAGCTCAGCAGACTGGATCAGCTTAGCAGACTGGATTGGAACCAGGAACAGATAGGACCAACACAGGGATAGTCAGACAGGCCGGGTCGGGTATCAGGCGGGCAGCAAAGGTACAGAGGTGCAGGCAGAAGAGTAGTCAAACAGGCCGAGATCAGGTGCAGGCAGATAACTGGATGGTCACAGGTAAGCTGGGTCTTTCACAGGTAACAGCCTCAGATAAGGTTTTAAGGCACACAGACGCTGTAGAGTAGACAGCGGGGACTGTATGCGACAGGCAGGTTTAAATAGCCCGCCTGGCGCCAACAGAGGTGCGCACGCACATGCGCAATGGCACCCGCGATCGTAAACCAGGGAACCTGGAGCGCCTGTTACTGGCAGGATCTTCATGACAATGTAGCACCTATATTTAAAAAAGGGCCAAGATATATCCCTGGTACCTACAGACCAGTTAGCCTAACAACAATAGTTTGCAAGCTCTTGGAGGGGATGATAAGGAACTATATACAAGATTTTAGTAATAAAAACTGTATAATTAGCAGTAATCCGCATGGAGTCCTGAAGAATCGTTCTTTCCAAACCAATCTATTAACCTTCTATGAGGAGGTGAGCTGCCATCTAGATAAAGGAAGGCCCGTAGATGTAGTGTATCTGGATTTTGCGACGGCATTTAATACAGTTCCCCATAAACATTTACTGTACAATCTAAGGTCTGTCAGAATGGACCATAGGGTGAGTACATGGATTGAAAACTGGCTATGGGGGCGAGTTCAGAGGGTGGTGATAAATGGGAAGTACTCGGAATGGTCTGCTGTGGAAAGCAGGGTCGCCATGGGTTCTGTCCTGTGACCAATCCTATTTAATTTATTCATAAACGATCTAGAGGATGGCATAAACAGCTCAATCACAGTATTTGTGGACGATACTAAGCTAAGCAGGGCAATAACTAATTGGATGGGCGACTACATGGCAAATGAGGTTTAATGTTGAAAAATGTAAAATAATGTATTTGGGTGCCAAAAATATGAATGCAATCTACTCACTAGGGGGAGAACCTCTGGGGGTCCTAGTAGATGAAAGGCTCAGCAACGGCATGCAATGCCAAGCAGCTACAAGCAAACCCAACAGAATATTGGCATGTATTAATCCCCTTTTTAACTCCAGAAATAAAATGATAATTCTCCCACTCTACAAGGCTCTGGTCCGGCCGCACCTGGAGTATGCCGTCCAGTTCTGGGCACCAGTCCCCAGGAGGGATGTGCTGGAACTGAAGAGGGTCAACAAAGCTAATAAAGGGACTGGAGGATCTCAGCTACGGGAAAAGACTGCAAGCACTGAACTTATTCTCTCTGGAGAAGAGACGCTTGAGAGAGGATACGATTTCGAGGTACAAATACCGTACTTGTGACCCCACAATAGGAATAAAACTTTTCCACGCAAGGGAATTTAAAAAGAGATGCAGCGATTTACTAAAATTTAGAAGAGAAGCGGTTTAACCTTAATCTGCGTAGAGGGTTCTTTACTATAAGAGCGGTAAGGTTGTGGAATTCTCTTTCACAAGCAGTGGTTTCAGCGGGCAGCATCGATAATTTAAAAAAAAACTATTAGATAGGCACCTAAGCGACCATGACATACAGGGATATACAATGCAATATTAACATAAAAGCACACACACGGGTTGGACTTGGTGGACTTGTGTCTTTTTTCAACCTCACCAACTATGTAACTATGTAAGATGCTTTGCCATACCCGTACCCTCATATTATAGGAAAAGACAAGATATTTATACATTTTATCCAGGAAATAAACACCTTCTATATTTCACACATCTTTTCGGAGGAAAATAGTTCTCCAAACACCTAGTGTTGTGTGTCACCAGAAGCCTAGGCCTATGGTCACCTGACCAGTGCCCAGTGCCTAGCCTTGCGGTTATGTAAAGAGCATGCACCTCCCAGTCCCCATTGGTTCCTGCTCTCAAGGCTGTGTAAATATAGAAGGGATCAGGGAGGAGGACCTGATGCCCTTTGACTGAAGGGGGAAAGGGTCCCAACTGATTGGAATAGAGAGAATATAGAATATATTATTATAGAATATAGAGAACATCTGCCCACTCAAGTCTACCAGATCCATATGGAATCTTGATTCAGGTGAACAAACCCTCTCATATTTAACGATCATGTTTTTATATTTTTCCCGGACACGCCATCGAGGAACCCTCAAAGGATCATTTTGCTTTTTCTCCAGGGTGTAAAATGGAGGATAAGTATATCACAAGAGATTGTGCAGGAGAAAAGACAAGGAGCTCAGCTATGTATGGAGGACTTCACAGTGTGGTTAGACCAACAAATCCCTCTGACTCTGAGCAACCTTATACTGTGAGGGATGGTGCCGGAATTCAGGGGGAGGAGAAATTTTCTTGTTCTGAATGTGGGGAAATCTTTAGCTCTGAATTAAGTCTTATTATACATCACGGATCTCACACATGTGAGAAGGTTCATTGCTGTTCTGAGTGCAGGAAATGTTTTCTTCATCAATCGGAACTCATCATACATTACAGATCTCACACTGGCAAGAAGTCAAATTTCTGTGCCGAGTGTGGGAAATGTTTTACAAAGAAATCAACTCTTGTTATACATCAGAGATACCACACAGGGGAAAAGCCAAATTCCTGCACTGAGTGTGGGAAATGTTTTACACGGAAATCAGACCTTGTTAGACATTTGAGATCTCACACGGGGGGTAAGTTGTATTCCTGTTCTGAGTGCACAAAATGTTTTTCACAGAAATCAAACCTTGTTAGACATCAGATTGCACATGGAGGAGAAGCCGTATTCCTGTCCCAATTGTGGAAAATGTTTTTCACAGAAATCAGACCTTGTTAGACATCTGAGATCTCACACAGGGGAGAAGAAAAATTCCTGCCCTGAATGTGGAAAATGTTTTTCACAGAAAACAAGCCTTGTTATACATCAAAGATTGCACACGGGGGAAAAGCCATATTTCTGCCCTGAATGTGGGAAAGGTTTTACATGGAAATCACAATTTGTTAGACATCAGAGATCTCACACAGGGGAGAAGCCGTATACCTGCCCTGAGTGCAGGAAATGTTATTCACGGAAAACACACCTTGATATACATCAGCGATCTCACACAGGGGAGAAGCCGTATTTTTGCGCTGAGTGTGGGAAATGTTATATACAGAAATCACATCTTGTTATACATCAGAAGATCCACACAGGCGAGAAGCCTTATTCCTGTCCCAGGTGTGGGAAATGTTTTGCACGAAAATCAGTCTTTAATATACATCAGAGTTCTCACAGGTGAAACCGAACTCCATTGAAGTCAATGGAAGCAGAACCTTCAAAATTAATTCAGGCAATTTTTATAGGCAAGAGATTGTAAAAGGGCATGAGAGCTAGGCACTGCCCTGTGAGATATCGAGATGCATACCGGGAAACTAGTCAGGCTAACATCAATAGCATGTAAAAAATTTAAGGGAAAGGTAAGGAACTACTTCGAGACCTAATACTAATATTTCGCACCGAATAGGCGGTGGGCATGGTGACTTACCGGTGGAGGGTTGGAAGAAGGTTGGTCCAAGGAAATCCCTTAAACCCAACTGTCCACAAGCCAAATCTAACCATATAAACAATGGAAGGAGTGATCATGCCCAGTATAACTATCCCCCAAGAGCTAATCCCGGTGCAATTCTGATTAATAATTATTATGAACCTCTGGATAGGGGATACGATAACTATGGTGAAGATTATGACAACCAATATATTGTCCAACATCCTATGCAGCGAACTTCGAGAGATAATCATAGAACTCATGGACAACCTGGCAGGGATAGTCCTGGATTTTATCCACCCAGGAGACCACAATATCCCCATAATGGCCCTCCACCCTCTGGTTCTTTTTTTCCCCAAAGGATCCCAAAAAAACAAACGGGATGGCGAACCAAAAGGGGGACCAGAGGGGGGAGGAGACAAGGATCGAAAAAGGAGGCTATAAAAGATGCCGGGATCTTTCATTTAAGTGTAAATGCCCTTACAGACAATGAGAAATACGTATTGAACCATGGCTTTAAATTTGCCCCAGATAGGCCCTTAAGCAAATTTGGAGCCTTTATGGATGTGCAGAGGTACATTAGCAAGATCAATATCCAGAGACATTTTCTGACACAACCCGTAGAAAGAATGGTTAATGATGTGAGACATTCTGGCCTCTCTAATGCCTCTCTGTTTAATCTGCCTGGTTTTGTTCCCCCCTCAGTTACAGTCTTTAAAGATCTGGTATTAAAGAATATTGACAAACTCAAAATCAAAAGGGATTATAATGACTCTAGGTTTTGTCAGGGACTAAAATCCTTGAAGGCCAGAAAGGACATTATTATCCGCCCAGCGGACAAAGGGGGTGGAATTGTGGTCCTTGATAAAGAGGCATATGTAGAAAAAATTATTAAAATTCTTTCAGATGCAGATACCTATGTCCCTTTTGCATTATGATCCAACAGGCAAATATAAGAAAGAGCTTGATAAACTTATTGAAATAGGTTTTAATGATCACTTGATTAACAAGAAAGAGAGAGCATATCTAGCCCCGATGGCCCCCCGTATTCCGGTAATATATTTTCTCCCCAAAGTCCGTAAAAACCCGGTTAACCCACCAGGGAGGCCCATCATTAGTGGGTTGAACTCTGTGACTTCCCGTATTGGAAAGTATATTGATGTTTTTTTACAACCACTAGTGTCGCAGACTCCATCTTATTTGAAAGATTCCTCCCAGGTCATACAGACTCTTGAAGCCATGGAGTGGAAAGATAATGGTAACTGCTGATGTTACCTCGCTTTATACCATTATATCCCTCTCTGATGGTTTGGAGGCTGTGGATATGTTTCATGGGATTTTTTGATCCAATCACAAAGAATTTGTGTGTCATTTACTTAAATTTGCCATGTCTCGCAATTACTTTTTGGTTCGGAGGGACATATTACCTCCAGAACAGGGGGGTCGCTATGGGTGCAAAGTTTGCACCAAGCATGGCAAATTTATTTATGGCCAAATGGGAGGAGGATGTCGTCTATTCCAACAGGAGCCCAGAATTGGTGTTCTGGGGAAGATATATAGACGACCTCCTATGGGATGGCGATGAACTATTCCTAACCAATTTTATGCAACAATTGAACCAGAACACTTCTGGCATTATTTTACAGTTTGAAATAAGTAAAGAAAATATGAATTTTCTTGATTTGAACATAGAGATTGCAAATGGTAGTTTTAAATTTACTACTTTTTTCAAGCGTACGGATTGAAACGGCTATATAGGGCAGGGAAGTTGTCACCATCCCACCTGGATGAAATCCGTGCCCAAAAGCCAGTTTGCTCGCCTAAGGCGGAATTGTACCCCGAAAGAAGATTTTTTGACGCAAGTCTCAAAGTAAAATGTCTTAAGAAAGGATATCCGAACGTTGATTTGGATAGAGCAATAAATGAAGTTTGCGCTATGGATAGAGCCCTTATGTTGAAAGGAAGGAACAAAACTGTAAATAATGAAAATGCTCATAATTTCTCTATGATTACGACATACTTGCAACAACACTATGACATAAAAAAAGATTATGAAAAGACATTGGGGGGTACTTAAAAATTACAAAATTTTAGGTCCTGTTCTGCCGGGGAGTACCACCCTTGAAACTTCAGATAGCTCCTAATATTTTGGATGCTCCCAATAGAGTATCTTTTTTTCCAGAACTCTAAAGGGTTCTTTCCCTGTCGTAAATGTGCAGTATGTTATGACAATAAAAATAAGGACAGAAAAATTAGCCAATTTAATTCTCCTACTAAAGCAAGAGTATATGATATTGACACTTTTATAACACGTACGTCGAAAAACGTGGTGTATTTATTGATCTGCCCATGCGGCCTACAGTATGTGGGCCGTACTATGCGAGCCATGAATGTGCGGATTAAGGAACACCTAGCAAACATTAGAAAAGGGTTCCCTAAACACACGGTTTTGCGACACTTCTTATGCCGTGTACACACGATCGATTTTTTTTTTTTCGACTGTGAAAATACCGTTGAGAAAATCGATGTGAAAAACGAGGAACAGCTTGTTCCCCTACACACGGCCATTTTAAATGACATTTTTTTTCTTGGTCGAAAAAAACGACTGTGTGTAGGCTCCCCGGCAGTGTTTCCCTATGGGAAAACTGCTGCGGAAAAAAATGACGGGAATCACGACGAGAAAAATTAGAGCATGTTCTAATTTTTCTCGTCGTGATTTAATGCTGTTTTTCCCGTTGGGGAAAAATTACAAAAAGCCCACACACGGTCGTTTTTCTCGTCCAAAAAAATAAATGTAATTTTTCCCGACGGGAAAAATGATCGTGTGTACGCGGCATTAGAGTGTCATAATAAAAATCCGTCAGGAACAACAATCATAGCTATTGATCGTTTCACACCCCACTGGCGAGGAAGTTTAACTAAGAGGGAATCTTGCGGTTGGAAACTGGATATACGATTTAAAATGTTACACCCCCTTTGGGATGAATGTAGACTGGGGACGTTAATAGCTTTATAAATACTGTATTTATTGGCGTATAACACTCACTTTTTTACCCTGAAAATAGAGGGTAAACTGTGCCTGCGTGTTATACGCAGGGGGCTGTGGAATGATTTTTTCCGGAAACTTCCCTCTTAAAGTTAGGGTGCGTGTTATACGCCTGTGCGTGTTATACGCCGATAAATACGGTAACTGTTAATCTATGCAGAATTATTATTTCCTTTATCAACATTGGCAAATATATATTGACTTTATAGATCGCTCTTTGAATATTAATGATTTTAATTATGCGTTGGGTTTAAGCTACCCACTAATAATACTTGGAGATTATGATCAATTTCTCTGAATATTAATACCATAGAGAATGTTTGTTTTTATTTGTATTTTTATTTTTGGATTAAATCTCTCTTCTCTGCCACTAGATAGTTTGTATAATATTCACCATGTGAGTGGTTTTATATTATGTAGTTTTGGGTGACTTCTAGATGTTTTTCCTCCATAGGCATCTATAAGCTTTTTTATATTACCAAATTTTTTTATCCTGTTTTTAGCGTGGGTGTGCAGATAATAATTGTTTATGCTGTTTTATTAAAAATGCCTTAGGAATGTGTTTAGATGCCCAGTTGTCATAATGAGTGACGCAGGATGATGACGGCCTGTGGAGCGCGAACTTAGAATGTGGAGCGTTCCATTGACGCTGCTCCGGACTAACCAATCATCTTGTTTGTTTATTTTTGTGTGGAACGCGGATGTGTGATACATCTGTGATCCACTGACATCACTTCCGGTTAGACGTGATGACGCGGCGGTTGATACTTCTGCGTCGAACGTCGCAGATTTTCCAACAAATGTGATGGATTTGACGGTGACGAGCATGCGCTGTGCGCTCAGCGTCTCACTGATCACATTTGATGAGATGACGAGGCAGCTGATACCTCCGCATCTGACGTCATTGACCACTCAGCCAATAGGATGGATTCGATGGTGACGCACATGTGCTGTGTGCGCAGCGCCCCGCCGATCGCATCTCCTAGTGATATGTCAATCAGGGGGTTAAGTCTTCTATGATAGACGTTATTGGCCAGATATATATAAGGGCGTGCTGGTGTCGGTTAGCCACGCCTCAGATGATATCCGATGCAATGAAACATGTCAGGCGGGTCGACACTAGCACGCTGCAAACCGTGGTCGTTTGAATTGTGTGATGCATTCATTCATGTACTACGAATAAATTTTTTTATATGTTATTACGGGCTTCACTATTGGCTGCCTTATTTCCTCATTGGGTATCGCTGGCTGATATGCTGTACGTTTTACATTTGGTGTGAGAACCTACAGAAGGCTGCACTGTGTGAATACTACTTGATGACCTGTCACTACCCTGGGCTGGATTTCATGCAAAGCTGATCCTTAGAGATGTGCTTTTGGTTTTCCATTATATGCATACTACTTTCAGCTGTCTGGTTAGCAGACAGCACTCGCCACCACATGGGAATTCAATCATTTACACGCTGAAGCTGGTGACGGGTGTATTCAATTCTCCCTTTGGACTCATTACTTTAAGGGCCGCATTTTGGACTTTTATTGAAAAGTAAGGAACGCTATACAGAATTTTTGTCTCTGATAAAGATGTCATAAATGACAGCCAGCATAAATTTATGAAAGACCGTTCCTACCATACCAACCTGTTATACTATGAGGAGCTAAGAGGATCTGTTGCTGTGCCTTTTCCCTCACATCAGGGAGAGGGGGCAGCCCTGCACTTAAGCCTGCTGGGGCTGCCTTTAGAGACTGAGTTGAGAGAGAGAATCACTATTTTTTCAGGGTCCGAGTTGAGAGACTACGGCCTGTGTGAGGATCCTAATCGCTGGAAATTGCAAGTCACCAAGTTGTTGGGACCAGAGTAGCTGCCTGCCAGGAAGTCATGAGCTGAACCACATGCCCTAACTGCCCACCACTAATGGTTAGCCAAAATAGAGACTGCTCCTACTTGGATGCTTAACCTTTTGCTAATTGAATAATTATCAGGACAGTTCACCACCTAAAGAAGGGCCCCACCGGACGCCGGTCAATATTAATTATAAGTACTTTCACCACCTCCAGAGGTACCCCCCACTCTAGGAACGCATAAACCCACCCGCTGTTGGGGTTGTATGCACAAGGTGTACACCAGCACCCTTTTTGACTCTCCAGAACTAATTGAGGTTCTTTAGAGATGCTTGTAAACCTGTTAAGATTCAAGCTGACAGTGCTATAGTTTAAGCGAAAAGTAGTGATTTATTGCCAATCGCTTCAAAGACAAGTTTAATGCAATACGTGAGGACACCTCAACTGTACATACATCTTCCCCATTTAACATACCTTAACAGCACAGTTAACACTCTCCTCTTTTGAACTGGCTACTACTGAAGAGGTTACAAAACTTTTCTCAGATGCCCACCTAACTAATTGTCCCCTGGTTCCTGTTCTACTACTACTACTACGGTCACCCTCATATTCTCCCTCACTCACATATTTAATCTCCCTCTCTAGTGGCATCTTCCCCTCCCCTCTAAAGCATGCACAGATCACTCCCATACTTAAAAAGCCCTCACTGGACCCCACCAACCTGAACAACTTAATTTCTTCCATTCACCTCTAAACTTCTATAATGCTTAGTCTACAACCGTCTTAGCTCCTACCTCATTGAAAATAACCTTATTGACCCCTTACAGTCTGACTTTCGCTCGCAGCACTCCACGGAAACTGCCTTACTAAAACTCACTAACGATTTACTAACTGCTAAAACCAATGGCCACTACTCCATACCCCTACTACGTGACCTTTCTGCGGCCTTTGATACTGTTGCCCACCCACAACAGTAGAATCTTGGAGGCTAAGGGAACAGAGTTTATTGATAAGGACTCAATAAACTCTGTTCCATTGGCCTCCAAGATTCTGCTCTATCCTGGTTCTCCCCCTACCTATCACAGCGCTCCTGCAGTGTTACCTACAACTCTGTCTCCTCCTCTCCATTTCCTTTTTTTGTAGGGGTACCCCAAGGCTCTGTCCTTGGACCCCTTCTCTTCTCTATCTACACCTCCTCCCTTGGTCACTTGATAACCTCCCATGGCTTTAAATTGCATCTCTATGCCGATAACACTCAAATCTATCTCTCTACTCCTCACCTCACCTCTTCAGTCTCCTCTCGCATTTCTAACTGACATATCAGCATTGCTGTCACACCACTTCCTTAACCACTTAACGACCGCCCACTGTAAATATACAGAATGGCACCGACAGGCAGAATCACGTAGATCTACGTGACTGCCTTTGTATAGTTGGGGGGTCCGATCGGACCCCCCTTCTTTACAGTGAGCGGTGGTTAACTGATCGGGAGCGATCAGGCATGAGGGAACGGCCGTTCGATTCCGGCCACCCCCTCTCGATCGCTCCCGGCGAATGAGAGAGCTTCCCCTGCCTGTGTAATGTTTACACAGGCAGAGGAAGTGATGTCATCTCTCCTGCGGCGCTCACATATACCGAGCGTCGTACAGGAGAAGATGCCAGGTTAGTGCACAAAACACTACACTGACACCAGGACACATAGGTACATAAATCACCCCCCCAGATCACCCCCCAGCCACAGTGTCACTGAGTGCAGTGACCATTTATTTACTGATCACTGCAATCAGTGACATTTGTGACTGTAAAAGTGTCACTACAGTTTAGTTTTAGGTCCCAGTGTAGCCCCCTAACCCCCGCTAATAAAGGGTTAACCCCTGATCACCCCCCAGATAACCCTTTCACCCCCTATCACCACTGTCGCTAAGCGATCATTTTTCTGATCGCCGTCTTAGCGTCGGTGATGGCAATCGGTAGCCAGTAATTTTTTTTAGTTTCGCCGCAGGTTTTTATAGCGTCAGGTACCCCCATATATTACCTAATAAAGGTTTAACCCCCTTGATCGCCCCCCAGGTAACCCTTTCACCCCCTTTTGCCAGTGTCACTAAGCGATCGTTTTTCTAAACGCTGTATTAGTTATGCTGGTGCCGATAGATAGCCAGTTATTTTTTTTAGGTTCACCGCAGGTTTTTATAACGTCAGGTACCCCCATATATTATCTAATAAAGGTTTTAACCCCCTAATTGCCCCTAGTTAACCCTGCGTCACACCCCAGGCAGCGTCAGGTTAGTAATGCCAACACCCACGCGTGAAGCATACACCTCCCTTAGTGATATAGTATCTGATCAGATCTATACTAGCGTCCCCAGCAGTTTAGGATTCCCAAAAATGCAGTGTTAGCGGGATCAGCCAAGATACCTGCTGGCACCTGCGTTTTGCCCCTCCGTCCAGCCCAGGCCACCGAAGTGCAGTATCGATCGATCACTGTCACTTACAAAACACAACACACATAACTGCAGCGTTCGCAGAGACAGGCCTGATCCCTGCGACTCCAGTGCTGTAGGAGGTGATTTCACCACCACAGTTAAAAAAAAAAAAGCATATATGCCGAAGCATGGGGGCGGAGGAGCGATTTTGCTCCTAATGCCGCGTACATACGGTCGGAATTCCGACGGAGGCTTGCCCGTGGAAAAGTCCGACCATGTGTGTGCGGCATAATTTTTGCGGGAGGATGCCCCAATGCTTCGGCATATATAAATGGTGCGTGTATGCCCATCATTAGAAGTGGGTGGATGAAGGGCGGTATTCTAATGGTGGGCATACCCACCGATCAATCTTTTTTTTCGTTCAGCCAACAGGCTGCATGAAAAAAAAAAGATTACAATACATGTCCAACAAGGACCAGCAACGTACTGGCATGTTGCTGGACTTTGAATGGTTATACCAGATTGATGCCTGCGGGTTTAGGTATCATCTTGGTATCATTCTTTTCAGCCAGCGGCCGGCTTTCATGTAAAAGCAATCCTAGTGGCTAATTAGCCTCTGGACTGCTTTTACAAGCCCCCCCCCCCCCGGATATAAAAAGCGCCATTGGGAAATTGGGAAAGCATTTTATCACACCGATCTTGATGTGGTCAGATGCTTTGAGGGCAGAGGAAAGATCTAGGGTCTAGAAGACCCCAGTTTTTTTTTAAAAAGAGTACCTGTCACTACCTATTGCTATCATAGGGGATATTTACATTCCCTGAGATAACAATAAAAATGATAAAAAAAAAAAAATATATGGAAGGAACAGTTTAAAAATAAAATAGCAAAATTAATAATAAAAAAAAAAAAGCACCCCTGTCCTGCCCTGCTCTTGCCCAATGGCGAACGCAAGTGTCGGTCTGGCGTCATATGTAAACAGCAATTGCACCATGCATGTGAGGTATCACCGCGAAGGTCAGATCGAGGGCAGTAATTTTAGCAGTAGACCTCCTCTGTAAATCTTACGTGGTACCCTGTAAAGGCTTTTAAAGGCTTTTAAAAATGTATGTAGTTTGTCGCCAATGCGCGTTTGTGCGAAATTTTAAAGCATGTCGTGTTTGGTATCCATGTACTCGGCCTAAGATCATCTTTTTTATTTCATCAAACATTTGGGCAATATAGTGTGTTTTAGTGCATTAAAATTAAAAAAAGTGTATTTTTTTCCCCAAAAAATGCGTTTGAAAAATCGCTGCGCAAATACTGTATAGAAAAAAAATGCAACACCCACCATTTTAATCTGTAGGGCCTTTGCTTTAAAAATATATATAATGTTTGGGGGTTCAACATTTTTTTCTTGCAACAAAAAAAAATGTTATCATGTAAACAAAAAGTGTCAAAAAGGGCTTTGTCTTCAAGTGGTTAGAAGAGTGGATGTAAGCTTCATAATGTTGTGTATAAAATGCCAGAACAGTTCAAAACCCCCCCCCCAAATGACCCCATTTTGGAAAGTAGACACCCCAAGCTATATACTGAGAGGCATGTCGAGTCCATGGAATATTTTATATGTTGACACAAGTTGCGGAAAAAAGACAATTTCTTTTTTATTTAATTTTTTTTTGCACAAAGTTGTCACTAAATGATATATTGCTCAAACATGCCATGGGCATATGTGGAATTACACCCCAAAATACATTCTGTTGCTTCTCCTGAGTACGGGGATACCACATGTGTGAGACTTTTTAGGAGCCTAGCCGCGTACGGGACCCCAAAAACCAACACCGCCTTCAGGCTTTCTAAGGGTGTAAATTTTTGATTTCACTTCTCACTGCCTATCACAGTTTCGGAGGCCATGGAATGCCCAGATGGCACAAACCCCCCCCCCCCCCCCAAATGACCCCATTTTGGAAAGTAGACACCCCAAGCTATTTGCTGAGAGTGTATTGTGAGTATTTTGCAGATCTCGCTTTTTGTCACAAAGTTTTGAAAATTGAAAAAAAAAAATGTTTTCTTTCTTCATTTTCAAAAACAAATGAGAGCTGTAAAATACTCACCATGCCTCTCAGCAAATAGCTTGGGGTGTCTACTTTCCAAAATGGGGTCATTTTGGGGGGGTTTTGTGCTATTTTGGCATTTTATGGCCTTCGAAACTGTGATAGGTAGTGAGGAGTGAAATCAAAAATTTGCGCCCTTAGAAATCCTGAAGGCGGTGCTTGGTTTCCGGGGGCCCGTACGTGGCTGTAATTCCACATATGCCCATGGCATGTGTGAGCAATATATCATTTAGTGACAACTTTTTGTAATTTTTTTTAGTTATTATTCAATCACTTGAGACAAAAAAATAAAAAAATATTCAATGGGCTCAACATGCCTCTCAGCAATTTCCTTGGGGTGTCTACTTTCCAAAATGGGGTCATTTGGGGGGGTTTTGTACTGCCCTGTCATTTTAGCACCTCAAGAAATGAGAGGCAGTCATAAATTAAAAGCTGTGTAAATTCCAGAAAATGTACCCTAGTTTGTAGACGCTATAACTTTTGCGCAAACCAATAAATATACGCTTATTGACATTTTTTTTACTAAAGACATGTGGCTGAATACATTTTGGCCTAAATGTATGACTAAAATTGAGTTTATTCGATTTTTCTTATAACAAAGTAGAAAATATAATATTTTTTCAAAATTTTCGGTCTTTTTCCATTTATATCGCAAAAAATAAAAATCGCAGAGGCAATCAAATACCATTAAAAGAAAGCTCTATTTGTGGGAAGAAAAGGACGCAAATTTCGTTTGGGTACAACATTGCATGTCCGCACAATTTACAGTTAAAGCAGCGCAGTGCAAAATTCTGAAATCACCTCTGGTCCTTTAGCTACCAAATGGTCCGGGGCTTAAGTGGTTAAACTAAATCTCTCTAAAACCGAGCTGATCATATTCCCTCTTGCCCGTGCCCCCCTCCATGACTTTTCCATTAAAATCAGAAATGCAACCATCAATCCTTTCCCTCACGCCAGGGTAATGGGTATAATACTAGAATCTGACCTGTCCCTTCAGACCCAAATCCAATCATTGTCAAAAGCTTGTAGACTTAACCTCCATAACAACATCTCTTAAATTTGCCCCTGTTTAACTAATGAAACCACCAAGCTACTCAATCACTCCCTTGTTATCTCTCACCTTGACTATTGCATCTCCCTCCTCATAGGCCTACCTCTCCATAGACTATCCCCTCTTCAGTCTATCATGAATGCTGCTGCCAGACTCATCTACCTTACCAACCACTCAGTGTCTGCCACCCCTCTCCGACAATCCCTACACTGGCTCCCGAACGCCCAGCAAATTAAATTCAAAATACTAACTACAACATACAAAGCCATACACAACTCTGCCCCGAGCTACATCACCAATCTTGTCTCCAAATATCACCCAAACCATCCTCTCCGCTCCTCTCAAGACTTCCTGCTCTCGAGCTCCCTTGTCTCCTCCTCCCATGCTCTTTTCCAGGACTTCTCCAGAGTGTCCCCTATTCCCTGTAACTCTCTACCTCAATCTGTCCAGCTATCTCCTACTCTGGCTACATTCAGGCGAACCCTGAAAACGTATCTCTTTAGGGAAGCCTATCACTCCTCCAACTAATATTTTATCACTTCCATCAGCTCATTCCCCACAGTTTACAAGCTTCTGAGCAGGGCCCTCTTAACCCTCTTGTATTTTATTGTATTGTCTCCCTTTTTATATTGTAAAGAGTTGCGTAAACTGTTGGCACTACATAAATCCTGTATAATAATGTCAAGCCGCAGCAAACAAAGTCAGCAGTTTACTCTAATGCCACGTACAGACGATCTGATTTTCCATCGGAAAAACCTTGGATGGTTTTTCCAACGGAATTCCGCTCAAGCTTGGCTTGCATACACACGGTCACACAAAAGTTCTCTGAACTTTCGACCGTCAACAACACGGTGACGTACAACACTATGACGAGCTGAGAAAATGAAGTTCAATGCTTCCGAGCATGCGTCGCATTGTTTCCGAGCATGCGTCGCAATTTTGCGCGTCGGAATTGCTACAGACGATCGGTATTTCCAATTGGAATTTTTTCCGTCTGAAGTCCGATGGAGCCTAAACGCGGCCGGAATTTCCGACCAAAAGCTCACATCGGACTTTCCTTATCGGAAATTCCGACCGTGTGTACGGGGCATTATGCAGTAAAAATTACATACATTCCAGAGATTAAGCAATCATTTTTTTCCTTTACCAAACACTAGTGTAGCGGGGTGCTCAATTTAGGGGGAGTGTCTGAGGGGTAATTAGGCTCAGACACACTGATTGCTAGGGTTTATGGACCATTTCTGCTCACGGGATATAGTATTGGTGTACAGTTCCCTGTGGCCTACAGGTGGTGCTGTCGCCATAGGCCAGGGTTGAACCACCAATAGAGGGCTCTGCCTTTTGTGTCCCCTCGCGGCAGTTGTACAGCGGGGCGGGGAACCTGCTGTGCCTGCTGGGAGAGGGTATTAAAGAGGCAGACATCTTCCGTTCGGGGTCGTCCACGCCCAGGCACCTTCGGCCTGGGGGTGAGTGAGGGTCGTCTCCAGCTGCCCTAGGCTCCGAAAGGTGGAGTTGCTGTTCCATCCCAGACACCTTCAGTCTGGGGTGAGGTACTATTTTGATGGCCCGGGGCCCAGCACCTTTGGCTGGGGTCCGCTTGGGATCGAGGACTCCCAGGGTGCCGCCTTGCAAGGGGACCCGTATCTAGGACGAGGAGGCCAGGGAGGTGACCCTTCCCGAAGACCGAGCGCAGAGTCGTGGTGACGGTGGGGGCCTCTGGTAAGTCTCCAGAGGGATGTTTTCTCCTTGACATGGGCCAGGTACTTTAAGAAGGAAGTTCACGTTCAACAGGTCAGTGGCAGTGACCTCAAAGGGCAAGGCCCTATTCACCCGGTCAGTGGCAGTGACCCGTTCTCCAAGTCACTGGCAGTGACTTTATTCACCCCGTCTGTGGCACCCCGTCTAGTTCACACTCATCTTGATTGTGAAGTTCAGTTTTGGTCACCAATCCTCAATAAAGACATTGTTGAATTAGAAAGAGTTCAGTGAAAGGCAACACAATTAATAAGGGGAATTGAGGACCTCAAATATAAAGATTGTTAACCACTTCAGCTCCAGAAGGTTTTACCCCCTTTTTCCAGGCCATTTTTTGCTAATCCTGCACTGTGCTAATTTAACTGGCAATTACTCAGCCATGCAACACTGCACCCAAATTTTATTTATATAATTTTTCACATAAATAGAGATATCTTTTTGATCACCACTGGGTTTTTAATCTTTTATTAAGTAAATGAAAAAATACTGAATATTTTGAAATATTTTCTATTTTATGTTAAAAAACATACCCAATCAAAAAAAAAAAAAAGCATTTCTACAGGAAGCGAAGGAATGAAAAAAAATTAAAATTCAAACACTAAAATATATAAGATGAAATTTCAAAGCTGCTATAGATGAGTTAAGTGAGTGATAAACACATTGGAATGGCTGGGGCAGAAAAGACATCACAAAAGGCTTCTATTTATTCTGAAAAGTAAAAATTCTGCCTGAAAAGGTGAACATAGCCTTTAACCACTTCAGCCCCGGAAAATGTTACCCCCTTCCTGACCAGAGCACTTTTTACAATTTGGCACTGCGCCGCTTTAACTGACAATTGCGCGGTCGTGCGACACTGTATCCAAACAAATTTTGCGTCCTTTTTTTTCACACAAATAGAGCTTTCTTTTGGTGGTATTTGATCACCTCTGCGGTTTTAATTTTTTGCGCTATAAACAAAAGAGCAGCAACAATCTTGAAAAAAACACAGTGGGGGTTATTTACTAAAGACAAATCCACTTTGCACTACAAGTGCAAAGTGCACATTTGAAATTTCACTGAAAGTGCACTTGGAAGTGCAGTCGCTGTAGATCCGAGGGGGACATGCAAGGAAAATAAAAAACAGCATTTTAGCTTGCACATGATTGAATAATAAAATCAGCAGCGCTTCCCCTCATTTTAGATCTACCCCTCAGATTTACAGCGACTGAACTTCCAAGTGCACTTTCAGTGCAATTTCAAGTGCACTTTGCACTTGTAGTTCGCACTTGTAGTGCAAAGTTGATTTGCCTTTCGTAAATAACCCCCAATGTCTTTTACTTTTTGTTGTAATAAATATCCCAATTTTCTTTAGTATTCTTCTACATATTCTTGGTAAAAAAAAAAATCGCAACAAGCGTTTATTGATTGGTTTGCGCAAAAGTTATAGCGTCTACAAAATAGGGGATAGAATTATGGCATTTTTATTAATATTTTATTTCTTACTAGTAATTGCGGCGATCTGCGATTTTTTTTTTTTTTTTATCGGGACTGCGACATTATGGCAGACAGATCGGACACTTTTGACACATTTTTGGGACCATTGGCATTTATACAGCGATCAGTGCTATAAAAAGGCACTGATTACTGTAAAAATGTCACTGGCAGGGAAGGGGTTAACACTAGACGGCGATCAAGGGATTAATTGTGTTCCCTCAGTGTGTTCTAACTGAAGGGGGGATGGGACTTACTAGGGGAAATGTCAGATCGCTGTTCATACTTTGTATGAACAACGATCAGCCATTTCTCCCCTGAAAGAACCGGGAACTGTGTTTACACACCCAGATCCCGGTTCTCGCTGTGTCACGAGCGATCGCGGGTGCCCGGCCGTCATCGAGCCCGCCGGGGGCAAGCAGCGGGCGCGCGCGCTCCTAGTGGCCACAGGGCAAAGTAACGTAACGTCGTTTCGCCAAGCCGTGCTATGCTGCCGCAGTAAAACTGCGGTGGCTGGTCGGCAAGTGGTTTATAAGGTCAAGAAGAACCCATGAGTAACAGCTGAAGGCTTGAAGACATCACTGGAAAAGAAG
The DNA here is from genome assembly GCA_029206835.1 of Rana muscosa. Taxonomy (NCBI): domain Eukaryota; kingdom Metazoa; phylum Chordata; class Amphibia; order Anura; family Ranidae; genus Rana; species Rana muscosa. Next base: position 30,420,780 of record JARGYO010000094.1, read on the forward strand.
TTGCTGCTCCAAAAAAACCATGCTGCATGCCTGAAGTTTGCCAAAGAGCACCTTGGCAAACTGCAATGCTACTGGAAAAATGTTTTGAAGACTGATGAAACAAAAGTTAAATTGTTCTGGAAGAATACTCAGCAATTTATAGGGTGTAAAAAGGGTGCAGCTTACCAACATAAAAACATAATCCCAACAGTGAAGTATGGTGGAGGGAACATCATGATTTTTGCTTGCTTTGCTGCCTCAGGTCCTGGACCACTTAGCATCATCGTTTCTGTTAGAAAAGTTTGCAAATAAGCACATTTTCTCCTTCAATGATGTGTGTTGATGAGGCTGCACTGATGTCTCTTGGCGGTATCTCTTGTCCTGATTCAGTGCGGCAGAACCTTTAGTTGGTCTTTTGTTTTGTACAATATATCATGTTCTATTTTTTTACAACCTGTAGCATTGTCCCGATGCTTGCATGTAGCCTGGTCTCTATAAGATTAACATGGCTTGGTACCAGCATCTTTTTTTCTCAGGCCCCCTGTCATGGGTATTTGTATTGAAGTGGGTAGTCTTTAGGCAGGCTGAGGAAGAGGATTGGCTCCCTGAAACATGTTCCTGCACATGCCTAAAGAGTGACCTTATTGGTGGATCCCACAGGACCTGTCGCAATGGTTGCTTCACCCAAAATAAGGGTTCCTTCTACACGGATGTTTGTCGGACTCTGGAGCTTCACCATTAGTTCCCCCTGACCAGGACCAAAAAGCGGCCCCGTAATGACAACCCTTATCTGGAGTGAAACATGGATACATTTTATTCCTGATGTATACACTTGCTTGTGAGTGCATTTTTATCATGTAATACATTCTTTTGGTGTTTCACCCTATTACAATTGTAGACCCCTGGTCCTAAACTGGGGCTTTAATGTAAATTTTGTTTTTGGCTGAGCTGTAAACAGCTTAGACTAATTGTACAGTTTATCTGGTCTTTCCCTAATCTCAATTGAGTTGTGCTTTTCTCACTGCCGCCAGCAGGTATCACTGGTACCACAGGCCAGTATGAGAAATACAACAAAGTTACATAGTTGGTCAGGTTGAAAAAAGACACAAGTCCATCTAGTTCAACCATAAAAATAAATAATATCAGAAAAAAAATATATACCCAATTCTATACCCACAGTTGATCCAGAGGAAGGCGAACAACCCCAGCAGAGCATGATCCAATTTGCTACAGCAGGGGAAAAAATTCCTTCCTAAAGGAAGGTTAAGTTATGAATAATTATTCTTTTTTCAGCCAGCTGAGCCCAGTAGGAGGTTCTTAACCGCTGGTGCATTCTGGGAAAGGGCATTTATTTGGGCTGGACCATGTGCTCGCTCTCTTTTACCTCAGGCCCTCCTGGCCTGAGAACATGCTGCTGAAGTGAGCGCTGCAAGTAGGTCCAGAAGCCTGTCTGGGGCCTACTAATCCTGAGGTGGTACTTGCCCCTGTGGAAGAAGCCGAGCCAAGCTGAGAAGATCCGGGGGAGGACCCTTGTTGGTGAGAGCCAGGATGAAGGCTGGTCTCTCAGGAGGGCCTGGTTATTCGTTTGGAGGATGCAGCTACATCTAAAACATGCTTACAGTGTTGCCAGATGGCTTAAAAGTCCTGACACTGTGAAGCTGGATCTTGTTTTACAATCTAAACGGTATCAAATAGCTACTGGCTGCTAGGTCTGTGTGAGGCCTATCCAGCTATTCAAAGATCCTGAAGAGGGAGAAAGCTGTTCTTTTTCTGGATCCAAGGAATCTGCAAGTAATCTACAATTGGTATCTGACACCCCCAATCCTCTCTCCTAATACTGTACCCCTTTCAAGTTCTGCATTAAAGCTTTGAAAATATCTAAAGTGACTGGCACCCAATTTCTGTTCTGAACTCCCCATTTTAGCCATGGACTCAGCCCTGGGGTACATGCTGGCTCTCCCCCTGCCTCTGGAGGTCTCTCCTTGCCCCCAGTAGATCCAGGGGGGCACTACACAATATTTGTATTTTGCCGTTTGTCCTTCCCTGTCCCCTCTTTTTGTTTATATATACAGTTGGAGTTCCGGCTCCAGGCTTTTGGGCAGCAGTATTTGAAGTTTTAGTGTTAGTGATTGTTAATTAGCATCTGGCTATCTGCTCCATTTTACCTTTTATGTATTTTGCTGTCATGTTTTGAGCCACTTTATGTGATCCCAGGGAATCTCTTCATTGTAGTTTGCATCCAGGTGACCGGATAGAGCTCTGCAGACTCAATACACACATCCTCTTGGAAGTATTTGGGCTTTTGGTGTTCACAACAATATTTGAGATACAATAAGTCCCATCGCTGGTATCAATGGGATAAAATAAGCCCCATCATTGGTGTCAGTGAGATAAAATAAACTCCATTGTTGGTGTCAGTAGTGTTAATTTTCGCAATGAAAAAAATGTTGTCATCATTTCCGCCAGCGGCATATTTCCAGTGATGAAAACAAAATGACAATTACCTTATTCAATTGATGGAAACTATGACGTAAATCAACTTTATTTGCGTCAACGAACGAAAATGTGAGGGAGGGCCATTTACCTACATGAACTTCTGGTTTCCTTAGAGCTTCGCCTGTATAGTATGTGAGAGCCTCCTCTCTCGGAAAGCAAGGTAGCAACTGTAGCATGCTTAGTGGTGCGGTGTGCTTAGCACTGTGCAGCATTACAGGCCTCCTCAGATGACCCTCCAGAGCACTGTGCATTACAGGCCTCCCGAGTCCCGATAGTCCCAACTAGAAAACAAGAGCACTATGCATTACAGGCCTCCTCAGACTGCCCAGAGCACTGTGCATTACAGGCCTCCCGAGTCCCGATAGTCCCAACTAGAAAACAAGAGCACTATGCATTACAGGCCTCCTCAGATGGCCCTCCAGAGCACTGTGCATTACAGGCCTCCCGAGTCCCGATAGTTCCAACTAGAAAACAAGAGCACTATGCATTACAGGCCTCCTCAGACTGCCCAGAGCACTGTGCATTACAGGCCTCCCGAGTCCCGATAGTCCCAACTAGAAAACAAGAGCACTATGCATTACAGGCCTCCTCAGATGGCCCTCCAGAGCACTGTGCATTACAGGCCTCCCGAGTCCCGATAGTTCCAACTAGAAAACAAGAGCACTATGCATTACAGGCCTCCTCAGACTGCCCAGAGCACTGTGCAACATTACAGGCCTCCTCAGACTGCCCAGAGCACTGTGCAACATTACAGGCCTCCTCAGACCACCGTGTTTCAGCAGTCATCACCTCACTGACACTCTGTACAGTAAGGTGACCAGATTTCTAAAATGAAATCCAGGGACATATTATTATTTTTTTTACTAGTAATGGCGCCAATCAGCGACTTATAGCGGGACTGCGATATTGCGGTGGGAAAATCAGACACTAAGTGATACTTTTGAATCTTTTTGGGGTCCAGTGAAACAAATACAGTGATCAGTGCTAAAAATATGCACTGTCACTGTACTAATGACACTGGCTGGTTAACAGCAGGGGCAATCAATAGGTTAAATGTGTGCCTAACCAGTGTTTTCTCACTGTGGGGAGGTGCTTTTACTAAGGGAAGGCATAGGTCCCTGTCCCTGCTTTGCAGGAATACAAGATCAATGTCTTTCATACTGAAAGAAGGATGATCTGCCTTGTTTTTATATATCGGCAGACCGCTGTTCTGCCTGTGTACAGAACGATCGGTTCCGATACCCAGAAATGCAGGATTACGTATATATACACACATGATCCTGCACGAAGCGCCCGCCCTGTAGCAGTAAATCTGCTATGGGGTGGTCGGCAACTGGTTAAGATCATCAGCATTATAATAACACACAGGTAGCAAGCACTCTATGGTGGCTCTAGCTGGCAGTGCTCTGTCACTGTGTGTCACATGACATGGCTACTGGGTGCTTATACTTATGACCAATAAGTTAACAAAATCAGCACCCAGCAGACATGTCATGTGACAGAGCCAGCCAGAGCCATGATAGAGTGCCTGCTGCCTGTGAGTTATAATTTCATCCATGATGCCAGAGAGACACGGTGCAATGTAGTCTGTTCACAATCACAGACCCTCCCAAAGCACACCTGTGTTGAAGCCTTGAAGGCACTGGCAGCCCCACGATTGGATCCTCTTCCCCTCTGTTTCTGCTGCTGGACACTGTCAGCTGAGCTCAGCTGCCTCTCTCTGCCTGTCGCCACCGCTGCCGCCTGAGCCGCCTCTTAAGTCTCACTCTCCGGGCCCCCGGCTACTACTGGGTGGGGAGCGGAGGAAGATCACTCCGCCGGGGAAGGCAAGGAGATAAGCAGGCAGGGGACTGGCCGGGACTTGAGCCAAGGCAGAAGAACAAGCAAGCAGGAGCAGAATGGGCACAAAACTGAAGAAATTGTTCCTCCGCTCCGACCAGCACATGATTATCAGAGAGGGGCACAGATAATGGATAAAAATACAGCCCCCTAAGCTTGTAGGAGCGGTAGAGAAGAGGGGTGTAATTCAGATTTTTCTTTTATTCTGCACTGACTGTCTTTGAATTTGCCCGGGCCCTGTTCAAATCCAATCCGGGGACAAAACCGGGGACAGATTTGGTCCGGGGACTGTCCCCGGAAACCGGGGATGTCTGGTCATCCTACTGTACAGAGTCCTGGAATTGGTAGGATGAGGACACACCGGGAGAGTAGACAAAATCCTGGGACTGTCCTGCAATATCTACGACACTTGGAAACAATGAAAAAGCTGTGTTCATAGTTTTGACAGATTTCTCAGAGCTGCAGTTCCCCCGAGTTCCACAAGATGGTGATCTCACTTATTATGAGACAGAAAGACTTTATGGAAAACCGACAGGAAGTGATGTCATGTACAGACAGGAAGTTCCGGGTGAGAGGTGAGTCGGGAGGAAGTAAAGAGAAGACATTGCTGGAAGTGGCAGCAGAGGAGGTAATAAGATCTTATTTTCTATTTACACCCAGTAACCCCGTCATGTCCGTCCTCTTCCTCCATAGTCACTGTGACGTCTTTTATCTCCAGCAGATGATGATACACACATATATAGTGTGGAAACCTACATTAACGCCTTCAGGGGCAGAAAATTTCCCCAATTACAGGCCTGGAACATTCTCTTAATTTTGGAGATGTGTTACCTTTCCCACCGATCACCTTCTCATCTCATCAGTCTATACCACGGATATGCAATTAGCGGACCTTCAGCTGTTGCAAAACTACAAGTCCCATCATGCCTCTGCCTCTGCGTGTCATGCTTGTGGTTGTCAGAGTCTCGCTATGCCTCATGGGACTTGTAGTTCTGCAACAGCTGGAGGTCCGCTAATTGCATATCCCTGGTCTATACTAACAGATTATACTACTTTTATTAGGGGCAGGAGGTGGGGGGGGGGTATTTAGGGTGAGATGAACAGTCCGGAGTTCAGCTGGAGTGTGGTTCAGTGAACTTCGATGTTTGGATCCCAAACCCTATTATCCACTTGACGTCTAGGAGATTAAAGTGATTGTAAAGCTTTGTTTTTTTTTATTTTTTTATAAATAACATACTTACCTCCACTGTGCAGTTCGTTTTGCACAGAGTGGCCCCGATTGTCGTCTTCTGGGGTCCCTCGGCGGCGTTATCAGCTCCTATAACCCCTTAACCCCTTAGGAGAAGCGCTGTCCCGGGGGGGTTACCTTGCAGGCATGCTCCCAAGTCCAGCATTTGCGCCCATAGACATAGGGCTCGGCCCTGCCCCCCGGCGCCTGCGTCATTGGATTTGATTGACAGCAGCGGGAGCCCATGGGTGTGCTGCTATAAATCTATCCAATCAAGAGCCGAGAACCCTGGGCAGAGGAAGAACGCGTTTCCGCCGTGGGAATTACAGGGCTCAGGTGAGTAAAACGGGGGGCTTTAAGGTGAAAAACACGAGGATTTACAACCCTTTTAAGATGAAAAACACAAGGATTTACAACCCCTTTAAAGGTGAAAAACACAAGGATTTACAACCCCTTTAAAGGTGAAAAACACAAGGATTTACAACCCCTTTAAGGTCAAAAACACGAGGATTTACAACCCCTTTAAAGGTGAAAAACACAAGGATTTACAACCCCTTTAAAGGTGAAAAACACGAGGATTTACAACCCCTTTAAGGTGAAAAACACGAGGATTTACAACCCCTTTAAGGTGAAAAACACGAGGATTTACAACCCCTTTAAGGTGAAAAACACAAGGATTTACAACCCCTTTAAAGGTGAAAAACACAAGGATTTACAACCCCTTTAAAGGTGAAAAACACAAGGATTTACAACCCCTTTAAAGGTGAAAAACACAAGGATTTACAACCCCTTTAAAGGTGAAAAACACAAGGATTTACAACCCCTTTAAAGGTGAAAAACACAAGGATTTACAACCCCTTTAAAGGTGAAAAACACAAGGATTTACAACCCCTTTAAAGGTGAAAAACACAAGGATTTACAACCCCTTTAAAGGTGAAAAACACAAGGATTTACAACCCCTTTAAGGTGAAAAACACGAGGATTTACAACCCCTTTAAGGTGAAAAACACGAGGATTTACAACCCCTTTAAGGTGAAAAACACGAGGATTTACAACCCGTTTAAAGGTGAAAAACACAAGGATTTACAACCCCTTTAAAGGTGAAAAACACGAGGATTTACAACCCCTTTAAGGTGAAAAACACGAGGATTTACAACCCCTTTAAGGTGAAAAACACAAGGATTTACAACCCCTTTAAAAGGTGAAAAACACAAGGATTTACAACCCCTTTAAAGGTGAAAAACACAAGGATTTACAACCCCTTTAAAGGTGAAAAACACAAGGATTTACAACCCCTTTAAAGGTGAAAAACACAAGGATTTACAACCCCTTTAAAGGTGAAAAACACAAGGATTTACAACCCCTTTAAAGGTGAAAAACACAAGGATTTACAACCCCTTTAAGGTGAAAAACACGAGGATTTACAACCCCTTTAAGGTGAAAAACACGAGGATTTACAACCCGTTTAACCCCCCTTAATGACCAGGCCATTTTTTTTTTCCAATACATTACTGCATTAGTTAAACTGACAATCGCACGGCGTGCGACACTGTAACCAAATAACATTTATGGATTTTTTTTCCCATAAATAGAGAAACATTTAAAAAAAAAAAAAAAATATTTTTTACTTTCTGTTATAAAACATATCCCTTAAAAAAATACAAAAATCGAATTTCTTCATAAATTTAGGCCAATATGTATCCCGCTACATATTTTTTGTAAAAAAAATCCCAGTAAGCGTATATTGATTGATTTGTGCAAAAGTTATAATCAATTGTGGGTGTAGGATTGTGTATATAGGATTTTTTTTATTTGGTTGAACTAGATGGACTGGTGTCGTATTTCAACCTGACTAACTATGTATAATGTCTACAAACTATGGGATATATACTGGAATTTTTGTTTTATTTTTTATTATTTTTTTATACTAGTAATGGCGTCAATCAGCAACTTATAGCGGGACTGCGATTATTGCGGCAGACATTCTGATACCCGACTGACACTTTTAGGGAACCAGTGACACTAATACAGAGATCAGTGTGAAGCTTTGCACTGTCACTGTGCTAATGACACTGGCTGGGAATGGGTTAAACATCTGGGGAGTTAAATGTGTGCCTAGCCAGTGTTTTACTATATTGTGTGTGTGTGTGTGATGCTTTTACTCAGGAACATGATAGATTTTATTCCCTGCTTTGCAGGGACACAAAATGCAACCCTTCCCCCTGTTGGAACAGAAATATGCCTTGTTTACATAGGCCCAATTAGCCATTTTCCCTCGCCGGTGTCATGTGACTTGTTAGTGTTACAAGGTCTCAGGTGTGAATAGGGAGCAGGTGTGTTAAATTTTGTTATCACTCTCATACTGGTCACTGGAAGTTCAACATGGCACCTCATGGCAAAGGACTCTCTGAGGGTCTGAAAAAAAGAATTGTTGCTCTACATCAAGATTTTTTTTTTTTGAGTGACTTGGTCCAGGTGCTGCACCAGGTCACCATACATGCGGGGAGTTTTATCTCCCAGGGGAAAGTAAAAGAAGGGTTTTTTTTATTTTTTATTCCTCTCTCTCCCTCTCTCTCTCCCTCTCGCCCATCCGTGCCTCCTCTCTCTTGCTTTGCCTTCCCTTCACCTCCCCTGATGGACGGCCCCAATCAGGACAGAAATGACTAAAATAACTTTTACCTCATATAACGTTAAGGGACTTAATATCCCAGAGAAACGAGCTAGGCTGCTTTCAGAATTAGGTAGACTTAAATCAAAGATTATTTTTTTTACAAGAGACACATTTTAAAGGGGACAAAACCCCGAACCTTAAGAACCACAGATTCCCGACAATATACCATAGTACATCACAGAGTTCAAAATCCTGTGGAGTCTCTATTTTGATGTTCAAGCAGATAGCATGGAAGGAATCGGGGGTAGTGAGGGATGAGGGAGGACGTCTCTTAATAGTGAAGGGAACTCTGAGTCAACAAAAAGTCACACTAGTGAATATATACCTACCAAATGTAGACCAGATAAATTGTTTGGAAACATACCTGCAATTGGTCCAGCAACACAGGGAAGGAATTCTGGTAGTGGGTGGCGATCTTAACATGGCTTTAGACCCTATAAAGGACACCTCAAAAGGCATCTCCCATCTGTCATACACTAAATTAAGAAAAGCGAAGAAACTCTTACAAGACTTACAATTGATAGCTAGTTGGAGGACTGTCCACACACAGGATAGGGACTACACGTTTTTTGCGGCGAGATATAAAACATATACTAGAATTGATTATGTTTTAATCTCCCAGAGCCTAGCTGCATCTCTCGTAGATGCTTCTATTGGATCTATCACCCTTTCAGACCATGCTCCAACAAGCTGCACAATAAATTTAGGGGAGGCTGATATGAATGGATGGCACTGGAAGATAAATGAGACTCTATAAAAAGACAGTGAATATGAGGGAAAACTGAGGGAGGAATTAGAGTTGTTTTTTGCACGGAACGACACAGGAGAAACAACTCCCTTTTGTTTGTGGGAAACACATAAATGTGTAATGAGAGGTAATTTTATCTCGATGGGGGCACATAGGAAACGGAAATTAAATGAACAGATAGACTCGATGTTTAAACGTATTGGAGCGCTAGAAACGGTACATAAAAAATCCCAGGCACAATCACTAGAACAAGAACTAGACGACATGCAGGAAAAGCTGAATCTATTACTAATCGATAAAGCGAAAGCCAAATTAACCAGAGGGAGGCGAACATTCTATGAGTTTGGGAACAAACCAGGTAGAATGTTAGCAAATGCCCTGAGAGAAGCCAATACACGTAACCGTATCGCACAAATTAAGACACCAAATGATAAAATGATTAATGCCCCACAGAAAATCGCACAATGTTTTAAGGAGTATTTTGAGAAATTATACCAGTTAGAAGAAAAACTCATGCCAGAAAATGCTCAAAAAAAATTGGAAGCAGCTAGGGGGTATATTAGAGAAACACAGATGCCAAAATTAACAGAGGAAATAACTAGAAAATTGGATGAACCAATTACAATAGAGGAGTTCATGGAAGCAATAAAAGTATTACAATTGGGTAAGACACCAGGTCCGGATGGGTACACCCTATCCTACTACAGAATGTTCGCTGGGAAACTGGCTCCCAGGTTTATATCCGCTTATAACTCACTTCGGGAGGGAAAGAAAATACCGAATGAGATGCTGCTGGCACATATAACAGTCATCCCAAAGGAAGGTAAAGATCCATCACAATGAGCTAGCTACCGCCCTATATCACTGCTGAATGTGGACCTGAAAGTGTTCACTAAGATTCTTGCCACAAGATAGTATATCCCGGATTTAATACACCCAGATCAAGTGGGATTTACCCCTGGGCGAGAGGGAAGAGAAAACACAACGGGTGGTGAGTGCGATTTATCTAGCACAAAAACAGAGGATGCAAATGATATTAGTATCTGCTGACGCAGAAAAAGCTTTTGATAGAGTGGAATGGATGTTTCTAAAAGCAACGCTACAGCATATAAGACTGAGAGAAGGGATGGTGAGCTGGTTCGATAGTCTATACTCAGAACCGAGCGCAAGGGTTAAAATAAATGATAAAATATCGGAGCCATTTCTTATTCGAAATGGGACAAGACAAGGTTGCCCACTGTCGCCTATTATTTTTATTTTGACAATAGAACCCTTTTTAAGGAAGATACTGGCAAATCCAAACAATAAGGGGATAATAACGAAGGGGGAAGAACAGAAACTGGCGGCATATGCAGATGACTTAATTTTTTTTATAACATCCCCGGTTATAGCCCTGCCTTCCCTGCTGGCAGAACTAAGAGAATATGGAAAATTGTCCAATTTTAAGGTGAACTATGGGAAATCAGAGGCAATGGGAATGGAAATAAAATCCTCACTACTACATCAGATAACTACGCAATTTGATTTTAGATGGACAGATTCCCATATAAGCTACTTAGGGACTAAGATATCGAGAAACTTAAACAAATTATTCGAACTTAACTATGTAGCATTGGGTAGACGAATAAAACTAGACTTACTGAGATGGGATAAAGAAGTCTTTACTTAGTTCGGGGGGACAAATATAATAAAGATGAACGTGTTACCGAGACTTCTGTATCTAATACAAACTTTACCAATTAAGATCCCCCAAAGTTTTTTGAGGGATCTTAGGTCAAGGTTCCAGAAATTGATTTGGGCGGGGAAACCGGCGAGGATATGTAGAACTATTTTGTCATTGCCCAAAGGGGAAGGAGGGATTGGGCTCCCGGACCCAGTAAAGTATCAGGAAGCATCTCATTTAGTTAGAGTAGTAGAGTGGTGTGGGCTTAATAAGAAACCCTGGATAAAAATGGAACAGGCAACAGTGGATATACCCCTGGAAGGCCTACTGTGGATCCCAGAAGCTGAAATGCCAGCAGAAATAAAGAAACACCCAACGATAGGGGCCACTATACGAACAATTTAAAAAGGTTTTTGAAAAAACAAATATGTCTAAATACCCGAGTCCAATGACTCCGATCCTGGGCACCAGGGCATTTCAGCCAGGTTTGATAGATCAAATATTCAATGCTCTACGACAAAGAGGTATTAGTAGAATTACTCACTTTTCAAAAGATAATTGACTAATGACAAAGAGAGAGATTGAAAGAGAGGTAGCACCAGAATTAGATTTTTTTCGGATGCTGCAATTAGAAGCGTTCTTACGGACAAAGGCACAGTTATATACAGAAGTCAGAACATTGTCAAAATTTGAGCAGATATGCCTGAAGGGGAGCCCCCTGAGACACTCACTGTCTTATTTCTATGCAATACTAATTAATTTAGACATACCACAAGAACTTACGTTCCTTCAGGCTTGGGAGAGGGACTTAGGGTTAACATTCTCCCAAGAACAGAGACAGGATCTTGTTATTTACACACAAGGCCTCAGTAGCGAGCAGATACCAACAGGGAGGATACAAAATTTTAACTAAATGGTATAGAACACCAACAGTACTGCATCGACGTCAGACGTCAGATGCCTGCTGGAGATGTCACATGGCAGAAGGGACTCTATTACATATTTTCTGGGAATGTGTGAAAATACAGGAGTTTTGGAAAATGGTAATAGAAACTATAAAAATAATTACAGGAGTGTCTTTAGAAGACAGACCAGCAGCCATTCTAATACTAGATATACCTATATCAGTGGAAAAATACAAAAATTCACTACTAAGACATCTTATTATAGCCGCAAGGGCATGTGTCCCTGTCCTGTGGAAAAAGGAGAGTCCACCAACTAGAGCACAATGGTTCGCTAGAATCGCAGAGATTCCATAGATGGAGAACCTCACGATGGCAATGAAAGATCAAGATGGGAGATACCGGACGATATGGCCACCCTACTTGAAATATAGGGAGGAGCGGGAAGGGGGTGGGGATCGGGGAGAGGAGGTGTAAGGGTGGGAGGGTGTAATCTCTTTTCCCTTTTTTTTTGTGTTTGGTAGGGGGGGCTTCACGGAAAAGAAAGGCAGAGGTTAAAGAGGAAAATAGAAGTCACATTGAATTAATGAAGCATAAAGGAGGTGGGAGAATACAAGATTGTGGTCTCTTTTTTTTTTGTGTTTGATTCTTGATTGATATAAGCAGATGGTATAAAACGTGAAAACTTGTAATGTGAAATCTATGGAAAAATAAAGAATTTATAAAAAATAAAAAAAAGATGACCTAGGCTATAAGAAGTTTGCCAAGAACCTGAAACTGAGCTGCATCACGGCGGCCAAGACAATACAGCGGTTTAACAGGACAGGTTCCACTCAGAACAGGCCTCGCTATGGTCAACCAAAGAAGCTGAGTGCACGTGCACACAGAGGTTGTCTTCGGGAAATAGATGTAGTGCTGCCACATGCTGCGGAGGTTGAAGGGGTGGGGGGTCAGCCTGTCAGTGCTCAGACCATACGCCGCACACTGCATCAAATATCAAATTGGTCTGCATGGCTGTCATCCCAGAAGGAAGCCTCTTCTAAAGATGATGCACAAGAAAACCCGCAAACAGTTTGTTGAAGACAAGCAGACTAAGGACATGGATTACTGCAACCATGTCCTGTGGTCTGATGAGACCAAGATAAACTTATTTGGTTCAGATGGTGACAAGCGTTTGTGGTGGCAACCAGGTGAGAAGTACAAAGACAAGTGTGTCTTGCCTACAGACAAGCATGGTGGTGGGAGTGTCATGGTCTGGGGCTGCATGAGTGGTGCCTGCACTGGGGTCTGGAGATTCGCATCATGGATAAGCAGCCGACAAATCTGCAGCAACTGCACAATGCTATCATTTCAATATGGACCAAAATCTCTGAGGAATGTTTCCAACACCAAGAATGAAGGCAGTTCTGAAGGCAAAAGGGGGTCCAACCCAGGACAAGCAAGGCGTACCTAATAAAGTAGCCAGTGAGTGTAGATACACACCAGTATAGAAATAATGCAAACTTTATATGATAAAAGATCACTAGTAGACTGTATACACACACACACACACACACACACATATATACTGTATTGTTATTATGCAAAAATACCTGGTAGATGATTGCATGTGCAATATGCATTCTGTTTTTTGAAAAGCTGAACACTGGGTCAGTCGTGATGCAGATATCTCTGTAGGCAATCAAGTGTCGGCCAATCTACTCTGCTTCTCAACCCCTTCCTTCCCCATCCTAATATTATACAACCAATACAGTCCAGATTATTCTCCGTCTACAGGAAAACCTACATAGATCACATGACCACATCAATAAGGATGGAAGAGAATCAGAGTCACATAACTGAGAGGATACTAAACCTCACCCTGGAGATCATCTACCTGCTGACCGGAGAGGTGAGGAGTATTCTTGGCGGGGGTCACATGACATCACTCTTTTTTTTATTAATAAAACACAGACCTGAACGGAGAAGTAAGGAGGATTCTGGGAATGTGACATGATATTACTGTTGTTTTTTTTAAATATAGAGTTTTCCTTCTGTGGAGTCAGGTGATCAAATGACCATAACAGTGCCTTCACCTCACTTCATGAAACCCAAGAGAAACCATGACAAGAAGATTCTAGAAGTCACCAGAGAGATCACTGAGCTGCTGACAGGAGAGGTGAGCGGTGCTGGGAATTCTGGGACATTATCCAGTAACAGACAAGGGATGTGTCTGGGTGGTGACTGTATCATTGTGTGTGTCAGGTTCCTATAAGGTGTCAGGATGTCACTGTCTATTTCTCCATGGAGGAGTGGGAGTATTTAGAAGGACACAAGGATCTCTACAAGGACGTCATGATGGAGTATCAGCCACCCCTCACATCACCGGGTAAGAGGAGACTTTATTGTAAAGGAGAGAGCAGAACGGAGGGTCCATCTAGATCCCCCATCATCTGATAAACACATAGAAACAATGTATTTAGTCAGTGTGTGTGTTTCCTACAGATGGATCCAGTGATGGGAACCCACCAGAAAGATGTCCCCGTCCTCTGTATTCCCGGGATTCCACACAGGAAGGTCACACCATCCCTCACCATCATCAGGTAGATGAGGAACAATCACTGATAGTATTATTAGGATCTGTACATTATCTGCATTGTTTCAAATTATGTTATTTTTATTATATATTTAGACTGAAAACCTTGGAGATTCTAAAGTTGTTATTAAAGAAGAAATAAAAGAGGAGGAGGAGGATTGGGTGATCGAGATGATTGGGTTTGAGTCATTAAAAGGACACAAGGATCTCTACAAGGACATTATAAAGAAGTCGCCTAATAACAGAAACCCACCAGAGAGATGTCCCCGTCCTCTGTATTCCCGGGATTCCACACAGGAAGGTCACACCATCCCTCACCATCATCAGGTGGGTGGAGTTGAGGGTCTGGAACATAAAGTGATTGAACACTCTGACATGTGGAGACGATGTGTGGACTCTACAAGATGATATTTTCTATGTGATCTCACATAATAAATACTTCTATGTTACAGATGTTATTTTCTGCCATTCTGTTGGTTTAGGGTGAAGATCTGATGAACATGATCGTTGAGGGTGAAGTAGAAGAGAAGTATGTGAGGGATGATCAACAATATATGGAGGAGGCTGGAATGACGAGGACATTCAAAGCGGAGGACACTCCTACAGAGATCATAACAGGTGACCCATAATATATTCTTCTGTTATCTCTGCTCTGTTACTGCACACTGATTGGTCCAGAGTAGGGATGAGCTTTGTGTTCGAGTCGAACATGAGTTAGATTCGAACATTGGCTGTGCGCCCGTTCAGCGAACAATTTGGGGTGTTCGCGGCACATTCGAAAAGCCGCGGAAAACACAGTTAAAAGTCTATGGGAGAAATCAAAAGTGTTAATTTTAAATGTTTATATGCAAGTTATTGTCCTAAAAAGTGTTTGGGGACCCGGGTCCTGCCCCAGGGGACATGTATCAATGCAAAAAAAGAGTTTTAAAACCGCAGTTTTTTCGGGACCAGTGATTTTAATAATGCTTAAAATGAAACAATAAAAGTGAAATATTCCTTTAAATTTCGTACCTGGGGGGTGTGTATTGTATGCCTGTAAAGTAGCGCATGTTTCCCGTGTTTAGAACTGTCCCAGCACAAAATGTCATTTCTAGAGGAAAAAAAAGTAATTTAAAACTACTCGCGGCTATTCATGAATTGTCGGATCCCGGCAATACAGATCAAAGTCATTGAAAAAAACGAACCAAAAAAAAAAAAAAATGTATTTCTGTATTCATTTTTTTTTTGAATGATGTTGCTATGTTGCAGGGAACACATCTCGTGGTTTTGGGTTTTGATTTTTGTATCTTTTTTTTATTTATTTTTTACTTTACCTTAAATTTTTTGGGTTCTTGTTTTTTTAGTTTTTTTGTTTTTTTTTTTCTTCTTGTTTACCCCCTACATAGGACAGGCACAGTTAGTGCCTATTGTGTGGTGCATCAAACAGTGCTCTGCATTTTGCAGGCACATTAGGGTCTCCCTGGGACACTCTTACCCCCCCCCCCTTTTCTTTTTTTTTTTTTGGAGTGTCCCTTTTTTCGGGAGGATTAGATTTTTTTTTTTCTTTCGCTCCTTCTCCTCTCTCCACCATGGCTGTTACAATGGTGACTCAACCACTCTTGAATATATGCTCTTATAATGTTATAGGTTTAAATATTGTTTCTAAGAGAGGGCAAATCTTGTACCAAATGCATAAATATAAAGTCAATTTACTTTTCCTACAAGAAACTTCCCACCTGCTCTACCAGATACTTTAATCGGTGGTTCCATAGTACTAATCCTGTTCAGAAGGCTAAAGGAGTTTCTATTGCTTTTCACAAAACCTTGCCTATTGACTTAATTGACTATTTAGCAGATCCTCAGGGACGGTACGTCTTTGTCAAGTTCTCCCTTTGGGGAATTAAATTTACAGCGGCAAATATATATCTGCCAAACACTAACCAAAGTCAAACAGCGATGGGATATCTGGAAACATTGTTTGGTTTCATGGAAGGGAGACTCATTATGGGTGGTGATTTTAATCTTCCAATGGACCCGCAGTTGGATACCTCTTCATCAAGAACTGCAGTTCCACTATCTAGGTTGAAGATGCTGAAGCGTATTCTATACGACCACCATTTAATAGATGTCTGGAGGATATTGCATCCTAAATCAAGAGATTACACTTATTTATCTCCGGTCCATCAATCCTATAGTCGAATTGACTACTTTTTTGTGGACCATAACTGTCTTGACTGGTCACCAACATGTGATATTGGTACTATGGTTTGGTCAGACCATGCACCTCTTTTTCTGACATTTAAAATTCCTTCGGTTCCATTTAGAGAATGGACGTGGCAACTGAATGATGCATTACTGGTAGATCCAGAATGTTCTACTTATATTACGGAAACTATCTCAAACTTCCTGGCTGACCATGCCTTAGACTCTACCGCACTTCCCATTCAATGGGAGGCCCTGAAAGCAGTTTTGAGAGGGTCTTTTATTCAATTAGGTGCCCGATTGAAAAAGAAGCGATTAGCAGACATTACAATGGCGGTCCAAAAGCTTAGAACTTTAGAAATAGAACATAAGTGCTCAAATACGACTGAAACACTACTGGAGGTTGCCTCCGCTCGGACGTGTTTGCGCAACTTATATGAATCTTCAGCCCGTTCATATGCGGGTAAACTGGCACTATATCAGTACAAATTTAGCAATAAATGTGGGAAGTCGTTGGCTCGATCCTTAAATCCACAACAGACTCCTACTTTTATTTCACAGCTTCAGGGACCAAATGGAGAAATTATATCTTCACCCTCCTTAATTATGAAAACATTCAGCGATTTCTATCAGTCTCTCTACAATATATCCCCGCACCAACTACTAAGCTCACCTGTTACTGAAGAGGATAATGTGGCATCCTATATAGCAGATACTTTATTACCTTCCTTGGATGAAGATACGATAGAAGAACTAGAAACCTCAGTTACTGAGGAAGAGGTCGCTAAGGCTATTGCTAACACTCCAGTGGGTAAAAGTCCAGGCCCTGACGGCTTTACGCCTAAATTTTATAAGCACTTTGCACCCCTTCTTACTCCTTTTCTGACTCAGGTATTTAATTCCATAGCGAATGGGTCTACTTTTCCTACACAAACGATGGAAGCACATATCCCGAAACCAGAAAAGGATCTTTCTCTATGTGCAAATTACAGACCCATATCTTTAGAGTCAAATATGTGTTTATTTCGGTAAAGGAAAATAGCACAGCAAAATGTCAGATGCTCACAACATAGAATGAAACATAGCAGGTCAAATTCTGCATATATGTAACTAAGCATGGTCATAATGAGGCCAGGTGAATCATTGCTTTTCCATGAAGGGCAATAACATAGTGAACTAAAAGCATGAGAGGCCATTGCAAATAGAAGGACATCTGACTTCCAGTTGAAATAAAAAAAAATATGACTAAAAAGAGAAGAGGGGGAAAAAGGTAGAAAAGAAAAGACAGGGAAGGGGTGGACAGTACGGAGAGGAAAGGTAAGGTGGACCTAGCAGACTAAGACACATCAAAACCTACAAGATGCCATCAGCTCGAACTACAGGGACGGTTTGGTTGCGTCAACATAGTCTTCAGTGAGTCTGAAGTAGAGTATTCAATCCAAAGGAGCCACAAAGACTTAAATTTATCATAAGCAATATCATCAATGGCCAGCATCTCCTCCATACGCATGATGTCGTTGACCGTAGAGACCCATAAAGATAGGGGGGGTAGTAGTAGTCTTCCAAAACTGGGGAATAAGCTGCCTCGCCGCCGAAAGGAAGAAGCGTAGTAGGGTGTGTTTCTGAGAAGCTATGGATCCGGGAAGCATGGACAGTAAAGCTACTTCTGGGGAAGGCGTTAGGGGCCTATCATATAGGTGACTGTATACGGTAAAAACCTGAGACCAAAGGGGCTGGATAGCCGGACACTCCCACCATATGTGCAGGTAGCTGCCGTCTGTTGAGTTGCACCTCCAACACAGGGGGGGCACAGATGGAAATATCTTATTAAGAGTTTTAGGGTCCCTGTACCACCTAGAAAGGAGTTTAAAGTTCTTCTCCTGGGAATAACAGGAGATTGAAGATTTGTGGGTAAAGTGGTACGACTTTTGCCAATCCACTGTAGGGAACTCCCTCCCCAGGTCTGCGGACCACTTCCTCGTGTAAGAGGGAGGCTGATCATGTGTGAGAGCGTGTTGTAGCGTGTACATGTGTGAGAGCAAGTGTCTCGGTGTTTCCGAGAGAGAGCACAGCTGTTCAAATTCCGTTAGGGGTCTGTGAAGTTGGGAAGAAGCGAAGAGGTCAGAGCAAAAGGAGGATATGCGGAGGGCCGTAAGCCAGTTCCCATGACCACCGGGCACTACAGGGGCGCCCGAGGTGGCGTCTACAAAGGAGCTCGCCGTAGGCCACGTGGGGCGGGAGTACGGACCCACTGACTGGGAACCACAGCCTTGGGGTAGGGCAGGGTGGTCAAACAAGGGCGTGAGTGGTGAGGGATCCGTGGACAGTAAAGAGAGCATTCCCTTTTTATACCATAACTGTAGGACAGCGATAGTTAATGGGGACGCATCAGAGAGCAAGTGGAAGTGTTGCCCATAACCCCAAAGCAGAGCCCGGAGGTCAGGGGCTGACAGGTCCTGTTCCACCATAGTAGACGCTTTGGAGAAGGGGCGAGGGAACCATTCCAATGCCCTGGACAGTAACGTCGCTTTGTGGTACAGCTCAAAATCGGGTAAGCCCACCCCTCCCCGTGTCTTGGGGTACGTAAGTAGTGTGTGACGGATACGGGACATGCCTTGGTGCCAAACGAAACGGACGGACATGGAACGCAAGGAAGCGAAGAAGCTCCTAGGAATAGAGATAGGCACAGTTTGGAACAAGTAAAGCAGTTTGGGCAGAGTGTCCATCTTCAGAGTGTTTATACGGCCGAACCAGGGCATCGAGGAGGTGCTCCAAGCATCCAGCTCCCTTCGTAGCTGATTTAGTAATTGGATATAGTTGAGAGTATAGAGTTGTGATAGGTTGGCAGAAATTGTTATGCCTAGATAGGAAATACCCCTGCTGCTCCACTGAAAGGGGAAATTGGCTTGCACTCGGGTTAGGGTTGTGCTGGGAAGAGATATGTTAAGGGCCTCAGTTTTGGACATATTCAACTTGAAGTTACTAAAGGTGCTAAACCTACGAAATTCGCTCATTAAGGAAGGGAGGGACGTGTGTGGTTGTTGGATATAAATCAGCAGATCATCAGCGTATAGTGAAAGCTTATGTGTGGCGGAGGGGGTCTGTATCCCCGCTATCGTAGGGTTACGTCTAATGGCCTGGGCTAGGTGCTCTATCACTAAGACAAAGAGTAGGGGCGAAAGGGGACAGCCCTGGCGCGTGCCGTTGTTTATCTGAAAGGATGCGGAAAGCGAGCCATCAACCAGGACAGATGCTGAGGGGCGTGAGTAAAGTGCCATAGTCCGGGATATAAAAGCAGGGCCCATACCCAACTGTTCCAAGGAAAGGCGCAGAAACTGCCAATTGACCCGATCGAAGGCCTTTTCCGCATCGAAAGAGAGCAGGCAGGACTTCAGATTGTGGCGTTGGATATAGGATATTAAATGGATGGTTTTGGTGGTATTGTCTCTGGCCTCACGGCCAGGGACAAAACCCACTTGATCTTTATGTATAATCGCGGGTAATAGGGGGGAGAGACGGTTAGCTAGAACCTTGGCGTAAAGTTTAACATCCAGATTCAGGAGTGATATCGGCCGATAACTACCGCATTGGGAAGGGTCCTTACCTGGCTTGGGTATAACTGAGATGTTTGCGGCCAGGAGATTACTGGAAGGTAGGCGGAGATCATCTATAGAGTTGAATGCAGATGATAACAGCGGGGCAAGGGATTGGGCAAAAGACTTAAAGAACCTGGGCGAAAACCCGTCGGGACCTGGGCATTTACCGGATTTCAAACCTTTGATTGCGGTGAGAAATTTGTCTACTGACAGGGGGTTTTCTAAGTCAGTGGCCTGTTCGGGGGTTATCTGAGGCAGTGCCGTCTCCAAAATGTAGTCTTTCATAGCAGACAGACGTGTGTCTCCCGTCTGGGTCGGCAAAGTCAGTGGGGGTAAGTTGTATAGCTCGGAGTAATATTGGCGAAATGCGTTTGAGATGTCCTTAGGATTACTAATTTTTTGCTTATCTGTGGTGCAAATGTGTTGGATGGGCCGGCGTGGGGGTCGGGGGTGGAGGACCCTTGCTAATTGCTGTCCACATTTGTTGGCTAGAATATAGTGTCTGTTGCGTCCCCTATCTCTGGCGATCAGAGAGTGTGCATCTAGGAGGCGGAGCAGTTCTCTGCGGGCGTTGGAAAGTTCCACGTAAGTCACCGGGTCTATGTCTTGTTTGTGTGCCGTCTCGAGCGCGTGTATAGTAGACAAGAGTCGAGTTATGTCTGCTGACCTAGCCTTCTTCAGGCGGGAACCATGCTGAATGAGAGTCCCTCTAAGTACGCATTTGAGGGCCTCCCATTTGGTGAGGGGGTTGGTGTCGTCCGATCGGTGATCTAGGATAAAGTTGCGAATCGCCAGTTCAATGTCCGCGGCACATAAAGTGTCCGTTAATAAATTGTCGTTCAGGCGCCACGAGTACGATCTGCGCGAGGTCAGTGGATGGGCGAGGCTGAGGTGAACGGGGGCATGGTCAGACCAGAGCATGTTACCTAGGGAAGCCTTAAGCGGTGTGTCAAGGAGGGATTGGGAAATTAAGAAATAATCAATACGACTGTAAGAGTTGTGGGCCACGGAGTAACAGCTGTAATCTCTCTCAAAAGGGTGCTGTATTCTCCATACATCCACTAATTGTGCGGAGTGTAGGAGCGCTTTTATGTGTGTAAGAGTAGTGTGTGATAAAGAAGTCTTACCCGAGGAAGTATCCGCGTCCGGGGAGAGGGCCACGTTGAGGTCACCACCTAGGATGAAACAAGGACCGCCAAAGGAAAGTAATTTGTCTATAACCATAGATAGAAATCCCCCCTGATCCTGGTTCGGACCGTACACATTGGCCACTGTAAAGACAGAAGAGTTAGATTTCAATTTTAGAAATAAGTACCGGCCTAGTGGGTCAACAAGAGAGTCTAAAACCTCTGGGTGGAAAGATTTGTGAAAAGCTATCGATACTCCCTTGGATTTTGCTAAAGGGTTCGTACTATGATACCATTCCTGATAGTGGGGATTTTTAAGGGTCGGGATGGCCGACCCTCGAAAATGAGTCTCCTGCAGCAATAAAATTTTTGTTTTGATTTTGTGAAAGTGATAGAGGACCTGACTACGCTTTCCAGGAGTATTGAAGCCCCTGCAGTTAAAGGAGGAGAGGGTAATGTGGTCAAGCGGCAACATGACAGTACTGAGGGGAGGTGGTATCGGATCTGATCTGCATCAGCCTCAAGGTCTGCTCGGTCCGGAAGAGAATGGGGAGGGAGGGAGCAAGGGGAGGGGAGGGTAAGTCCAGAAGGAGGGAAAAAAAGAGCAAGAACAATGGCCTAAAAGGTAGGGAGGTATCAACTCCAGAAAGAAAGAAAGTGTGAGGAAAGAGTCAAGGGGAATAGGGATCAGTAAGAAAAGTAGAGGAAAGAGGAGAAGTAATAGGCCACCAGGTGGCGGCATCGAGTCATGATATGAAAAGTATAACATTTCTAGGCTGAAAGAGAGAAAGGGAAAAAAAAAAAAAAAAAAGAAAAGATAGCTTAAACTAAGGAGAAGGGTACAGAGCTTGTTCAAGCACTGCCGGTCCTAAAGGGGGAAACGCAGTTAAAGCACAGAGCGTCTCCCGGTCCCGGGGTCCGCCAGGGTACACTAACTATTAAGAAAGATAACATAACCATCAACAAAAATAGAGTATAAACCTAAACAAAAAGCACAGCCATCCAGGGAGGGTGATCATCCCTCAACTCTTTGTAAACGTTAATAGTACAACCCGGAGGGTACTAGGTTTAAACAGCATAGAAGTGGGCAAAATGGGAATGAGGGCGTGTGCCAAACTCAGTGAACGTGCGGGTTATTCAGATAACCCTGGACATCCAGTTCCCCGAGCCAGAGGCGAGGGGGGGGAGGAAGTCCAGTAACCAATCATAAAGAACAAATCCTGAGTTAGGGCGAAAGTGTGCTGTCATCCGAGGGCACAGGGGAGTCAGTCATCTGGAGATCTCGTGGGGGAGTCCCTGGGGTGTTTGCCTTTGCCGGTCTTCTGCCACTGTGGGTGGAAAGGGAGGCCCGGGGTGGTGGCCGGGATGGGCCAATCAGGCAAGGCGACTTGGGGCAGTTCCAGCGCCCCCAGAAACCGTGGTAAGTCTCCAAGAGTGCGAAAGAGGGCCGTTTTACCGTCATGGTGAACCCGGAGTTGGAAAGGGAATCGCCATTGATATTTGATGTTCCGTTCCTGCAGGAGGGATGTAAGAGGTTTAAGAGCGCGTCTCATTGCTAGCGTTTGGCGGGGGAGGTAGGGTAGTAGCATAACAGGGGTGTCATTCAGCCGAATGGAGTCCTGAGTGCTGGCAGCTTTCATAATTTGTTCCTTAACTTTGTAGAAATGCACTCTACATATCGTATCACGGGTAAAAGAGGAGTCAGGTTTTCTCGGGCCCGAGGTCCTGTGCACTCTATCCAGTTCAATAGGGGAATCCTGAGGTTGTTGAAGAAGCTGGTTAAAGATGGTGGCGACCGCGCCGGCCAGGTCCTTATGTTCAACCGATTCAGGTATACCGCGGATTCTGACGTTATTCCTGCGATTTCGGTTCTCGATATCGTCCTGAAGGTACATAAGTCGCTGTATCATGACTGTATGGGAGTTAAGAGTCTCCTCATGGGATTGCAGCGTGGTGCAAATGCCATCCGCAATATTTTCCACATCCTCCATGCGAGTCCCCAAATCTTTCTTTAGCTCAGAAATCTCCTTTTTATATGTGTGCTCCATGCGGGACACATAGTGCTCAAAGTCAGTTTTGGTGGGTAGGGACCGCATGTAAGCATGCATGGATCGCATCTGCGACTCCATATCCCAACCATCCCCAGAGCATAGAGATGTCTGTGAGAGGTGATGGGAACCATGAGGGCTACAGGAGGGGGGCTCAAGGTCAGTGAAGGAAGCTGAGCGGTCTCTGGACTGTACCTTTAGCAGATCCATAGGCTCAGAGCGGGCCGGGGACGGAGGCGCCACCGCCATCTTGGATTTCTCCTGGTTCAGGAAGGCCGCGGAAGCGCGTGTTATTAACCGGTGCGGGTCGCCGTATCGGTGTCCACTGGCAGGCTTATTGTGGTCCTTGGGCTTGCCTTTACCCATCGATGTAATTCGGTGGCTGTGCGTCGCGTGATGGCCGAGATATATCCCCTGAAAGACCGTCGGGACCGGGAGCTGCTGCGATCAGCGTCTTACGGCTCCATGCGCCAAGCCACGCCCTACAGACCCATATCTTTAATTGGGGTCGACGATCCCAATTAAATCTTAGCTAGTCGCCTACAACCATTATTGCCCCAACTAATACACCTGGACCAGGTTGGCTTTGTCAGCGGTCGAGAGGCTAGAGATTAGAGGTCGACCGATATATCGGCTGGCCGATATATCGGCCGATATTTAGGCATTTTTGATAAATCGGCTTTGGCCGATTAATATCAAAACTGGCCGATATTATTCACTGGCTGCACTTCCTCCCCCCTCCTCCTCCCTCCTCCACACTTCTCCACACTCAGCAGCATCAAGCGCCGTGCTGTGTGTGTGTGTGTGAAACTGAAAGTAAGAGGAGAGAGAGAGGATGTGTCAGCTTGATGTCGGGGGTGGGCGGGACCCAGCAGATATTACACCAGCCAATGGGATGGTATCTGGGCGGGCCACTACGTCTAAAACAGCCCAATCATTGGCTGGTGTAATTTAGCTGCTGGCCCGCCCACCCCCACATCGAGCTCAATTCTAACAGCTCTCTCTCTCTCTCTCTCCTCTCTGTCAGTTTCACACATTACACTCGGCTTAGTGTGAAACCTGCCAGTGCCCCAAGCCAGTGCCATCTGTCAGTGCCCCCAGCCAGTGCCCCCAGCTAGTGCCATCTGTCAGTGCCCCCAGCCAGTGCCATCTGTCAGTGCCCCCAGCCAGTGCCATCTGTCAGTGCCCCCAGCCAGTGCCATCTGTCAGTGCCCAAGCCAGTGCCCCAGCCAGTGCCCGCAGTCAGTGCCATCTGTCAGTGCCCCCAGCCAGTGCCATCTGTCAGTGCCCCCAGCCAGTGCCATCTGTCAGTGCCCCCAGCCAGTGCCATCTGTCAGTGCCCCCAGCCAGTGCCAATCAGTGCCACCGCCAATCGGTGCCATCTGTTAGTGCCACCAGCCAGTGCCAATCAGTGCCACCCAAATCAGTGCCCCCAGCCAGTGCCATCTGTCAGTGCCCCCAGCCAGTGCCATCTGTCAGTGCCCCCAGCCAGTGCCATCTGTCAGTGCCCCCAGCCAGTGCCATCTGTCAGTGCCCCCAGCCAGCGCCCCCAGCCAGTGCCATCTGTCAGCGCCCCCAGCCAGTGCCATCTGTCAGTGCCCCCAGCCAGTGCCATCTGTCAGTGCCCCCAGCCAGTGCCATCTGTCAGTGCCCCCAGCCAGTGCCAATCAGTGCCATCTGTTAGTGCCACCAGCCAGTGCCAATCAGTGCCACCCAAATCAGTGCCCCCAGCCAGTGCCACCCAAATCAGTGCCCCCAGCCAGTGCCACCTGTCAGTGCCCCCAGCCAGTGCCACCTGTCAGTGCCCCCAGCCAGTGCCATCTGTCAGTGCCCCCAGCCAGTGCCATCTGTCAGTGCCCAAGCCAGTGCCATCTGTCAGTGCCCCCAGCCAGTGCCATCTGTCAGTGCCACCAGCCAGTGTCAATCAGTGCCACCAGCCAGTGTCAATCAGTGTCACCGCCAATCGGTGCCATCTGTCAGTGCCACCAGCCAGTGTCAATCAGGGCCATCTGTCAGTGCCACCCAAATCAGTGCCACCGCCAATCGGTGCCATCTATCAGTGCCACAGCCAGTGCCATCTGTCAGTGCCCCCAGCCAGTACCAATCAGTGCCACCAGCCAGTGCCATCTGTCAGTGCCACAAGCCAGTGCCAATCGGTGCCATCTGTCAGTGCCACCGCCAATCAGTGCCATCTGTCAGTGCCACCAGCCAGTGCCAACCAGTGTCACACGCCAGTGCCACCCAGTTCCAATTGCAAGTGCCACTGCCAATCAGTGCCATCTGTCCCAAACTAGTGCCATCTGTCCGTTCCAAACCAGTGCCCCCTGCTGCCAATCGGTGCCATCTGTCAGTTCCGAACCAGTACCACCTGCCAGTGCCATCTGTCAGTTCCAAACCAGTGCCATCTGTCAGTTCCAAACCAGTGCCACCTGCCAGTGCCAATAGAGCCATCTGTCAGTTCCAAACCAGTACCGCCAGCCAGTGCCACATGCCAGTGCCATCTGTCAGTTCCAAACCAGTGCCATCTGTCAGTTCCAATAGTGCCACCTGCCAGTGCCATCTGTCAGTTCCAAACCAGTGCCACCTGCCAGTTCCAAACCAGTGCCATCTGTACTGAGGACATCAAGTGTGTGCTAGAGTGACAGGAGTAAGCAGGAAGGAATAGAGTGGGTGAGGGTTTTTTTTTTTTTTTTTTTTTAATCGGCCTAAAATATCGGCCACAAAAATCGGCATCATATATCGGCCATCGGCCGCCCCAATTTCAAAATATCGGCATCGGCCAGAGAAAAACCCATATCGGTCGACCTCTACTAGAGATAACACGCTTAAAGCCCTCCTGCTGACGGATTATGCCCGTACTCAAGGTACGCCTTTTCGGCATCAAGCATTAGTAGGCAAAGAGGAATGCCTACTAACGGTTGATGCCGAAAAAGGCGTTTGACCGTGTTAGTTGGAAGTTTTTACGATCTTCTCTTCAACAGATTGGCATTGGTCCCTATATGATAGCACGGATTATGTCCTTATATCTATCACCATCAGCTAGAATTAGGGTGAATGGATCTTTGTCTCCTGCTTTCCCTATTTCCAATGGAACACGTCAGGGTTGTCCATTGTCGCCTCTGTTGTATGTTATTACGATGGAACATCTGGCAAACGCATTGCGATAAAACCAAAATATTACAGGCATTCAGATAGGTCCTCTACATGCAAAATTGGCTCTTTTTGCAGATGATTTGCTTTTATTTGTAACAAAACCCCATACCTCTTTTCCTTCTATACTCCTAGCATTTCAGAGATTTAGTGAAGTCAGTAATTTTAAAGTCAACTATAGTAAATCAGAACTTCTTAATATATCCTTATTGCAAACAAACATCAAGCGAATATCGAAGAACTTTTCTTTCAGGACGGCAGGTCGGTGTCGGTTCGATATTTAGGGATTAATATACCAGCTTCAACATCACAATTATACTCCTTAAATTTTCTCCCGATGCTTCATAAAGTTCAAATGGCTTTGACATCTTATGCATTTAAGAGACTTTCATGGTTTGGTAGAATTAATACCCTTAAGATGGATATACTCCCTCACCTCCTATATTTGTTTCAAACTATTCCAATCCATCTCCCGGCCTTGTTCTTCTGTAAAATCCATCGGCTATTTTCTAAGTTTATATGGAATTCAGCCCAACCTAGAATTAGCTTTGGGACACTATCCCTTCCGAAAAACCAAGGTGGGGTAGGGGTACCAGATGTTTCTATCTATCATAAAGCGACCATATTAACACGTATTATTGATTGGTTTCACCACTCCTCATCTAAGCTATGGGTACAATTAGAAGGACACATAAACCCTATAGATCTCTGTGCCCTTCCGTGGACTTCGTCTATTCTACGAAAAGGCCTCTCAATTCCAGCAGATCTTACTAGGCAAACGCTACATATATGGGATCGCATGATACCCATCTATAAAATATCAAAACAATTGAGCCCCATGACCCCCTTCTTTGGAACACCCGATTTTTTACCAGCCTTACACTCAACTGTATTTGGCCCTTGGTATAAACAGGAACATAGAAAAATTGCTCAAGTCCTACAGTCGGACCCATTATTAACGGTAGTCTCTTCATCTGCAATGCTCTCTTATAATCCTACGCAGTGGCTACAGAGGCATCAAGCTTTATGTTATATACAATCTATTCCATCAAAACAAGATATTTATGCCAAACCAACTGCTTTTGAATCTCTGCTTTTGCAAGAGGAGCCAATATCACACTCGGTCTCTGCAATTTACTCTATTCTGCTGTTATCAACTCATTCAGATCTTCCCCCATACACACGGAAATGGGAAAAAGACCTCCAACAGACTTTAACTATATCGGATTGGCAAAAAAGCTTTATTTTGACTCATAAAACATCAATAGCTACAAAAACTCAAGAGAAGGGATAGAAACTGGTGAGTAGATGGTATAGGTGCCTCTCTACCCTCCATCAATTTAACCAGGATATATCTGATATCTGTTGGCGTTGTCATGAGTCATAGGGAAATATGATCCATATCTGGTGGGATTGTCCCCCAGTGAGAAGGTTTTGGAAATATATCTTTGATCTATATGGAAAACTAGTGGATACAACTATCCACGCATCACCCAGAGTGGCTCTCTTAACTATGATTCCAGGATCTTTAAAGAAAGCGAAGGAGGATGTGCTTGGACACTTCCTCGCTGCAGCCAGAGCAGTCAGTACCCTCCCTGTGGGGAATGGGCAATTGAAATGGACTATATTAGAGATCCGGAAGGTCTGTTGGCGCAGGAAATGGGAAGAGAAGAACAGTTCTCTCATACTTGGTCCGTTTGGTCAAAGTTTCGACATTCATCTGAGTTTCCAAATTGGGTTAAGGGAAGTTCTACCACTGTTTAGCTATGTTGGAGTGAACATAATTGTATTTTTCTTCATACCTTTCCCTCCCCCTATTTCTTCTTCTTTTTTTTTTCTTCCCCTCTCTCGTGGAATAATATCCGATCTGCTCTATAAGCTAATAGGGGAGCACCCCTTTTTTTTATTTTTTTATTTATTTTTCTCCCCCCTTTTTTTTTTTCTCTTAGATAGAGAAGATTTGTACTGAAGATTTGTAAGAATATATACTGTATTCAGAAAGTATATGTAGATGTTCTCCATATATATATATATATATATATATATATATATATATATATATATATATATATATATATATATATATATATATATATATATATATATATATATATATTTTGTTTAGGGTAAATCCCTGTAATACTTATATAAACTAATAAAATAATATTGAACATAAAAAAAAAAGCATGGGGGTCCCCCCCCAAATTCCATATCAGGCCCTTCAGGTCTGGTAATGGATATTAAGGGGAACCCTGCACCAAAATAAAAAAAAAATGGCGTGGGGTTCCCCCAAAAATCCATACCAGACCCTTATCCAAGCACGCAACCTGACAGGCCGCAGGAAAAGAGGGGGGGACGAGAGAGCGCCCCCCCTCCTGAACCGTACCAGGCCACATGCCCTCAACATGGGGAGGATGTCCCCATGTTGATGGGGACAAGGGCCTCATCCCCACAACCCTTGCCCGGTGGTTGTGGGGGTCTGCGGGTGGGGGGCTTATCGTAATCTGGAAGCCCCCTTTAACAAAGGGGAACTACAGATCCCGCCCCCCCTATGTGAATTGGTAACGGGGTATATTGTACCCCTACCATTTCACAAAGAAAGTTTAAAAAACACACAGACACAGCTGGACAAGTCCTTTATTTAAAAATAAAAAATGAATTTCCAGCGATGTAATTCCGTCTCTCGATGTCCAACGATGATCCATTCTCCAGCGACGCTGCAGTCTCCACTCATTCTCCAGCGTAAGAGGGGGCGGGGGTCACCTGCCCACATCCTAGGGTAACCCCCGGGGGTTACTCTATGACGTGGGCCGGTGACCCCGCCCCGTGACGTCACCTAGTTACCAATTCACATAGGGGGGCCGGGATCTGGAGTTCCCCTTTGTTAAAGGGGGCTTCCAGATTTCGATAAGCCCCCTGCCCGCAGACCCCCACAACCACCGGGCAAGGGTTGTGGGGATGAGGCCCTTGTCCCCATCAACATGGGGACATCCTCCCCATGTTGAGGGCATGTGGCCTGGTACGGTTCAGGAGGGGGGGCGCTCTCTCGTCCCCCCCTCTTTTCCTGCGGCCTGCCAAGTTGCGTGCTCGAATAAGGGTCTGGTATGGATTTTTGGGGGAAACCCATGCCATTTTTTTTTTTTTGATGCAAGGTTTCCCTTAAAATCCATACCAGACCTGAAGGGTCTGGTATGGATTTTTGGGGGAAACCCCACGCCATTTAAAAAAAAAAAAAAATGGCGCAGGGTTCCCCTTAATATCCATACCAGACCTGAAAGGCTTGATATGGAATTTGGGGTAGACCCCCACGCTTTTTTTTTTTGGTTCGGGGTTCGCGTTTTTTTTCAATGACTTTGATCTGTATTGCCGGGACCGACAATTCATTAATAGCCGCGAGTAGTTTTAAATGACTTTTTTTCCTTTTAGAAATTACATTTTGTGCAGGGACAGTTCTAAACACGGGAAAACATGCATTACTTTGCAGGCATAATATAGACACCCCCCAGGTACGAAATTTAAAGGAATACTTTTATTTGTTTCACTTTAAGCATTATTAAAATCACTGCTCCCGAAAAAACTGCAGTTTTTAAAACTTTTTTTTGCATTGATACATGTCCCCTGGGGCAGGACCCGGGTCCCCAAACACTTTTTATGACAATAACTTGTATATTAACCTTTAAAATTAGCACTTTTGATTTTTCATGTTCGTGTCCCATAGACTTTAACGGTGTTTGCGTGTTCGAACAAATTTTTTGCCTGTTCGCATGTTCTGGTGCGAACCGAAGCGGGGGGTGTTCGGCTCATCCCTAGTCCAGAGTAGGGAGGAAGATTAGTGATATCAGCCAAAAATAGGTTGATAATAGTCACTGATGCCCATCCTGCACATTAGAACTTTTTCTCTCTCAGATAAAGGCATGTGGTCTGGTATGGTTCAGGAGGGGGCCCCAACTTTGCTTCCCTGCCAGGCCCACATGCTTAGAAAAGGGTCTGGTAAAGATTTTAGGAGGGACCTCACAATTATTATTTAATTTTTTTTCAAGGTGTTTCCTTCTAGAATTCATACCAAACCATAAGGATCGTATGAATTTTAGGGGACTCCACAACATTCTTTTTTTTTTTTTAATATACTATCTCTCCCCTTATGTTTACATTCACCTCTCATCAGGCAATCCTCAGCTGACCACTGCATGGGCCAGGATATATTACTGGTTGTTGGGACATGGCAGCCGCTGTCTCCCAAACAAGCAGCCTTCGTGGGAAGCTCACATTTAGCATTGGTAGTGAAAAATCTTGATTGTCAGAGATTACTTGACCAGTGTCTAGGCTTATGGTTATGTAAAGAGCATGAACCTCCCAGTTCCTATTGGTTCTTGCTCTCAAGGTTGTGTAAATGAAGACATGATCTGGGAGAAGGACCAAAGGCCCTTTGACTAAAAGGGGGAAGGAAGTGTCCCAACTGGTTGGAACATCAACAGAAAACATCTACTCACTTAAATGTACCTTACCGTGCCTTGAAAAGGTATTCAAACCCCTTGAAATTTTCCACATTTTGTCATCTTACGACCAAAAATGTAAATGTATTTTTTGGGGATTTTATGTGATAGACCAACACAAAGTGGCACATAATTGTAAAGTGGATGAAAAATGATAAATGGTTCTCCAATTTTTTTACAAATAAATGTCTGAAAAGTGTGGGGTACATTTGTATTTAGCCCCCTAGGTCAATACTTTGTAGAACCACCTTTCACTGCAATTACAGCTGCAAGTCTTTTTGGGGATGTCTTTACAGTTTTGCACATCTAGAGAGTGACATTTTTGCGACATTTTTGCCCACTCTTCTTCGCAAAATAGCTCAAGCACTGTCAGATTGGATGTAGAGCGTCTGTGAACAGCAATTTTCAAGTCTTGCCACGGATTCTCAATTAGATTTAGGTCTGGACTTTGACTGGATCATTCTAACACATGAAAATGCTTTGATCTAAACCATTCCATTGTAGCTCTGGCTGTATGTTTAGGGTCGTTGTCCTGCTGGAAGGTGAACCTCCGCCCCAGTCTCAAGTCTTTTGCAGACTCTTATGCCCCGTACACGATCGGATTTTCCGTCGGAAAAATCTTGGATGTTTTTTCCGATGGAATTCCGCTCAAGCTTGGCTTGCATACACACGGTCACACAAAAGTTCTCTGAATTTTCGACCGTCAAGAACGCAGTGACGTACGACACTACGACAAGCCGAGAAAATGAAGTTCAATGCTTCCGAGCATGCGTCGAATTGTTTCCGAGCATGCGTTGGAATTTTGCACGGCGGAATTGCTACAGACGATCGGAATTTTCCCCGTCTGAAAAATTGAGAACCTGCTCTCAATCTTTTGCTGGCGGAAATTCTGACAGCAAAAGTCTGATGGAGCATACACACGGTCGGAAATTCCGCCAGTAAAACAGGTTTTCTTCTAAGATTGAAAAAAAAAAATATGTGGCACTTAAAATAGTGACAAAAATTGTTAGTCACAAAAAATGTAAATGTAAAAAGAGGTAAATATACCAGAAGCAACAATACCATATAAATGAATATAACAATCCACCATCAGAAAATGAGCTTCATAAGGTGCAGTGATCCACCTCAAAGGTGAACTTGGTGATCCATGAAGATGGGTATAAAAACCACACATAGTGTAACTGTATAGTGGGTTTATTGTAAAAACATCAAGTCGACATTCCAAAAAAGTTCCATACAAGGCTGGTAACATACGGTTGTAAAAAAGCAATGTGCAGTAGTTTCAGGAGCGTCATCCGACGCGTTTTGTCCAATTGAACACCCCAGATGATGTCCAGTCGGATGAAACATGTTGGTTGACGCTCCTGAAACTACTGCACATTGTTTTTTTACAAACGTATGTTACCAGTCTTGTATGGAACTTTTTTGGATTGTCGACTTGATGTTTTTACAATAAACCCACTATACAGTGTTACACTATGTGTGGTTTTTATGTTTTTATACCCATCTTCATGGATCACCAAGTTCACCTTTGATGTGGATCACTGCACCTTATGGAGCTCATTTTCTGACGGTGGATCCCCTCTGTTGATATCGGAAGTGGCTCATTCGCAGATCATCAACTTTGCATGCTGAATCCTGTTGAGGTTATTCTTCATGAATGCCTGTTTGACTCCTATGCTGTATCGTATATGAGTCCACCAGTTCTGGTAAGCGTGCCACCTTATCCTGTTTATGCACAACATTCAGTTTGATTTCACCGGGAGGAGTGTGACCAGCTTTCCTGTCCTTGCTGAAGAAAAGCATTTCCACAACATGAGGCTGCCACCACCATGTTTCACGGTGGGGGTGGTGTGTTCAGGGTAATGTGCAGTGTTAGCTTTCCGCCACAATTAGCATTTTGCTTTTGGGCCAAAAAGTAAAATTTTGGCCTCATTTGACCAGAGCACCTTCTTCCACATGTTTGCTTTGTCCCCCACATGGCTTCTTGCAAACGGGAATTCTTATGTCTTTCTTTCAACAATGGCTTTCTTCTTCGCACTCTTCCATAAAGGCCAGATTTGTGGAGTGCACGACTAATAGTTGTCCTGTGGACAGATTCTCCCACCTGAGCTGTGGATCTCTGCAGCTCCTCCAGAGTTACCATGGGCCTCTTGGCTGCTTCTCTGATGAATGCTCTCCTTGTCCGGCCTGTCAGTTTAAGGAGACGGCCATGTCTTGGTAGGCTTGCGGTTGTGCCATACTCTTTCCATTTTCAGATGAAGGATTGAACAGTGCTCCGTGAGATGTTCAACGCTTGGGATTTTTTTTATAACCTAACCCTGCTTTTAGCTTTTCCACAACTTTAACCCTGACCTGTCTGCTGTGTTCCTTGACCTTCATGATGCTGTTTGTTCACTAAGGTTCTCTAACAAACCTCTGAGGTCTTCACAGAACAGCTGTATTTATACTGAGATTAAATTACACAAATTAAGTGACTTCTGAAGGCAATTGGTTCCACTAGATTTTAGTTAGGGGTATCAGAGTAAAGGGGGCTGAATACAAATGCACGCCACACTTTTCACATATTTATATGTAAAAAATATTGAAAACCATTTATAATTTTCCTTCCACTTCACAATTATATGCCTTTTGTGTTGGTCTATCACATAAAATCCCAATAAAATACATTTAAGTTTTTGGTTGTAAAATGACAAATTGTGGAACATTTTAAGGGGTATGAATACTTTTTTAAGGCACAGTATACTGATGACATTTTTATATTTTCCAGGACACGCCATCAAGGAACCTTTACATGATCGTCTCACTATATGTTGTAAAATGGAAGATGAGGACATCACAAGAGATTGTGCAGGAGAAAAGACAATGAGCTCCGCTATGGATGGAGAACTTCACAGTGTGGATAGATCATATAATCCCTCTGACTCTGAGCAACCTCATACTGTGAGGGATGGTGCCAGAATTCAGGGGGAGGAGAAATTTTCCTGTCCTGAATGTGGGGAAAGTTTTATCTCTGAATCAAGTCTTACTGTACATCAGAGATCTCACACGGGTGAGACGCTTCATCCCTGTTCTGATTGCGGGAATTGTTTCCTACTCAATTCAGACCTCGTGATACATTGTGGAGCTCACACAGGCAAGAAGCCAATTTCCTGCCTTGAGTGTGGGAAATGTTTTACAAAGAAATCAACTCTTGTTAAACATCAGGGACTACACACAGGGGAGAAGCCGTACGCCTGCCCTGTATGTGGAAAATGTTTTTCACATAAAGCAAACCTTGTTAGGCACCACAGATTGCATACGGGGGAGATGCTACATCCCTGCCCTGAATGTGGGAAAGGTTTTTCAGATAAATCAGACCTTGTTAGACATCGGAGATCTCACACAGGGGAGAAGCCGTATTCTTGCCCTGATTGCGGAAAATGTTTTTCAGATAAATCATACCGTGTTAGACATCAGAGATCTCACACAGGCGAGAAGCCGTATTCCTGCCCTGAGTGTGGGAAATGTTATTCACGAAAAGCAGACCTTGTTATACATCAGAGATCTCACACAGGGGAGAAACCATATTCCTGCCCTGAGTGTGGGAAATGTTTTGTACGGAAAGCAAACCTTAATATACATAGGAAATCTCACATGTAAGTCTGAATCCCATTGAAGTCAATAGGAGCAGAATATTTTTAAATCAATTGTCCATTTTTAGTATGTAAGGTATTTGAGGGAATGATAAGAGACTCTATAAAGAAATTTGCCTGTGATAAAGGTATCGTAGGTAACAACCAGTATGGATTTATGAAAGACTGTTCTTCTCATGCTAACCCATTATCGCTCTATGAGGAAGGAAGTGATTAATTGGATGGTGGAAGTCCAAAAGACATGCAATTCGTTTCATTCAGATTCATTATTCGGAAGAAAAGTTTGTTTTTGGAGATTCAGATGTATCCAAATTTCTTAATGAGCATAGAAATGGATAGCAACAAATCCAAGAAAAGTTATAACGAAAAGAAAGAATGCATTCATTTACATAGTTAGTCAGGTTGAAAAAAGACACAAGTCCCTCTAGTTCAACCAAAAAAAAATAATAATATGATCCCATATACACAATCCTTCACCCACAGTTGATCCAGAGGAAGTCGAAAAACCCCAGCAAAACATTCTCCAATTTGCTACAGCAGGGGAAAAAATTCCTTCCTGATCCCCCGAGAGGCAATCGGAATTTCCCTGGATCAACTTTAGCTATAAATGTCGGTATCCAGGTAAATTTTATGTACATTTAGGGAAGAATCCAGGACTTTTTTAAAGCAATCTACTGAGCTGGCCAGAACCACCTCTGGAGGGAGTCTATTCCACATTTTCACAGCTCTTTTTGTGAAGAAACCTTTCCGTATTTGAAGATTAAATCTTTTTTCCTCTAGACGAAAAGAGTGCCCCCTTGTCCTTTGTGATGACCTTCAAGTGAAAAACTCATCACCAAGTTCACTATATGGACCACTTAAGTATTTGTACATTTTGATCATATCCTCCTTAATCTCCTCTTCTCAAGAGTGAATAAATTCAGTTCCTCTAATCTTTCCTCACAGCTGAGCTCCTCCATGCCTCTTATCAGTTTGGTTGCCCTTCTCTGCACTTTCTACAGTTCCCCAATATCCTTTTTTGTGAACTGGGGCCCAAAACTGAACTGCATATTCCAGATGAGGTCTTACTAATGATTTGTATAGGGGCAAATTATATCTCTCTCTCTGGAGTCCATACCTCTCTTATACAAGAAAGGACTTTGCTCGCTTTGGAAACCGCAGCTTGGCATTGCATGCTATTATTGATCTTATGATCTACCAAAACCCCCAGATCCTTATCCACCATTGATCCCCCCAGTTGTATTCCCCCTAGTATGTATGATGCCCCCAAGTGCATAGCTTTACATTTATCAACATTAAACCTCATTTACCACATGGTCACCCAATTAGACAGAGAATTGAGGTCGGCTTGTAAATTGGTGACATCCTGTAAGGACGTTATTCCACTGCATAGCTTGGTGTCATCTGCAAAGACAGAAATGTTACTTTTGATCCCAGACCCAATATCATTTATAAAGATATTAAAAAGTAAGGGTCCCAGCACTGAACCTTGGGGTACACCACTGATAACCTTGGACCATTCAGAGTAAGAATCATTAACCACTACTCTCTGAATTCTGTCTTTTAGCCAGTTTTCTATCCATTTACAAACTGATATTTCCAATCCTGTAGACTTTACCTTGCACATGAGCTGTGTGTGGGGAACTGTATTGAACGCTTTTGCAAAATCCAAGTATACAACATCCACCGCCACCCCTCTGTCCAATGTTTTACTTACCTCTTTATAAAAATAAATCAGGTTTGTTTGACAACTTCTGTCTTTCATGAATCCATGCTGTCTGTTGCTTAAAATATTTTTTTCCAGCAAGAGCTCATTTTGTGGTCTTTTATTAAACTCTCCAGTATCTTCCCGACATTTCATCCAGATGACGTTACATTTTTTAATTAGTTCGATACACCACAAATTCATTGTGAATAGCTGGTTGTTAAGGAGCAGGCGCCCACTGTGTCCTTAAGGACCCCGACTCATCTGCTGTCAGTAGGATTCCCTGCTGAATGTAAACACACAAATGCTGGGTCTGGTATGTATTTTGAGGGGAACCCAATGCCAATTTCATTCTAAAAATGGTGTGGGGTCCCCCCCAAAATCCATACCAGATCCTTTGGTCTGGTATAGATTTTAAGAGGAACCCCACACCGAAATATAAAAAATGAACCCCCCCCCCATACCCAAACTAGACCCTTATCCAAGCAAGCAGGATAGAAAGCCAGGAAAGGGGGGGTGAGCGAGTGCACCCCCCTTCCTGAACCATACCAGGCCACATGGGGGGGTGCTTTGTGAAGTGGGGGCTTCCCCCAAAGCACCTTGTCCCCATGTTGATGAGGACACGGGCCAGGGTTGTGGGGGGGTGACTTATCAGAATCTGAACGTCCCCATTGACAAGAGGGTTTCCAGATCCCACTCCCCATTAGAATGAGTAAGGGTAAATTGTAGCCCTATTAATTCACCAAAAAAAGTGTGAGAAGTGAAAAACAATTTAAAAAAGTAGTCAGTTTTTGACAAGCCCTTTATTAAAACAAATCCCCCCAAAATAATGTTCCCGAGGTAAAGCCTGCATCAATCACGATAAACACCGGGCGCTGACCTGAAAAAAAAAAAAAAAAAAAAAGGTCTGCACATAACAGCTCTGGTTCCCAGTGCTAATGGCAAATAAAGGGAAAGAAAGCAGGTGCAGCGATCAGAGCAGTGGAACCACAATGCAGGCTTGTAATGAAGTCCACTAATGCTCAGGCTCAGATGTCTTCTCAAACATCAGTAAGCAGATAATGGAACGAAAAGTAGAGCCGGTAACTCCAATAGTCCTTAAGATAGCTTTATTGTTTACATGACTGTAAGTAAAATACACGGGCTTGCGTGTTTTAGCAAAAAGCCTTGGTCCCAGCACAGACACAGGTGCTGTGACCAAGGCCTGTTGCCGAAACGCGCAAGCCCCTGTGTATTTTACTCACATGTAAAACATATCATGTAAACCATAAAGCTACCGTAAGGAATATTGGAGTTGCCGGCTATGCTTTTTGTTCCCAGCAAATAAACAAAGGGGCAAGGTGACCCCCACCCCTTTGTTTACCGTAGGTGGGAACCTGAGCTGTCAGTACCTACCGACTGATGGCTCCAGTTCCCAGTGCCCATGGTAAATAAACAAAGGGGGTATGTCCTGGTATGGTTCAGGAGGGGGTGCTCGTTCTGCGCCTTTCATGGCCTGCCAGGCTGCAGGCTCGATTAAGGGTCTGGTATGAATTTTTTGGGGGGACCACATAATTTTTTTTTTCTTTTACATTTTAGTGTGGGGTTCCCCTCAAAATCCATACCAAAGGGCCTGATATGTATTGGGGGAACCCCTACGCTGTTTGTTTTTTTTTACATTGTGTTTTTTTCTGCTGTCAGCAGAATCCCACTGACAGCTGATGAGTAATGGTTGTTAAGGAGTGGATGGCCCCCGCATCCTTAACAACCAGCTGTTATTCACAATGAATTTGGATCTGTCTGAAAATAGAATAAAGACTTATTGAAACCTTTCACGCAGTATAATAAATATACAAAGCGAATCCTGAAGAAACAAAACTCATGTAAACGAACTGGACTGACACTATGAATAAACAAAATTTCTACCAAAGGAATGCAAATGTTATAAAACTACATTTTCCTGCGTGCACATGTCTAAAGTCCAGTGGACAGAGTTTATCTAGATTTTGTTACTTATAAATGTTTAACCTATAAAATAAGTTCTGTTGGAGTTGATGAAACTGTATGTACATGGATAGGGAACTGGTTACATGAACATGTCCAGAGAGTAGTGATAAATTACCCCTTCTCTGAATGGTGGTCCCCCAGGGTTGTCATTTATTACTGATATAGAAGTTGAAATAAAGAGCTCAGTTGCAGCATTTGCTGATACCAAATTATGCCAGGAAATAACTTAGGCACAGCATGTACTGTAGCATCATTACTGGAGGACCTTAACAAAGCTTTTGTGGTACTCGGGGGTTCTAACCCATGCAGGGTGAGGTGTCCCGGGTTAGGTTTGGCTGAAAAGGACTGACTTCCAGGACTCTTTGGATTGCTAAATTTTTATATTAGGGACCCAAGATTTTGATGGTTCAAAGAGACTTGGGGGCGGGGGGTGGGCGAAGAACCTTCAAACTCGAACTAACCAGAACTTTGGTCCTGAAGGGGTTTAGTCCCAGGTAAGGGAGACCCAGAGCTACCCCCAGGTTATAAAAAAAAAAAAGCATGTTAGTGACGTCACTGCCCGGCTCCACACTGTTTGCCTTCCAAGCCTCGTTCTGGACTCTCACCACGTGGCCATTTTCCATCATCGCCTCCTGTGATTTTTAACATTTTGACACTTTTTTTGTGAAATGGTAGAGGTACAATGTACCCCGTTACCAATTCACATAGGGGGGCTGGCTCCTGGGGGTCCCCTTTGTTAAAGGGGGCTTCCAAATTCCGATAAGCCCCCCACCCGCAGACCCCCACAACCACCGGGCAAGGGTTGTGGGGATGAGGCCCTTGTCCCCATCAACATGGGGACATCCTCCCCATGTTGAGGGCATGTGGTCTGCTACGGTTCAGGGCGGGGGGGTCGCTCTCTCGTCCCCCCTATTTTCCTGTTTCCTGCCAGGTTGCGTGCTCGGATAAGGGTCTGGTATGGATTTTTAGGGGGAACCCCACGCCAATTTTTAAATTTTGGTGCGGGTTCCCCTTAAAATCCATTCCAGACCTGAAGGGTCTGGTATGGATTTTTGGGGGGAACACCACGCCATTTAAAAAATAAATGGCGCAGGGTTCCCCTTGATATCCAGACCTGATATGGAATTTGGGGGGACCCCCACGCTTTTTTTTTATTTTGGTTCGGGGTTCCCCTTAATATTCATACCAGACCCAAAGGGCCTGGTAATGGACTAAGGGGGAAACCCATACTGATTTTTTTCAATGACTTTTATCTGTATTGCCGGCACCCGGCAATTTGATATAGCCGCGAGTAGTTTTAAATTACTTTTTTTCCTTTAGAAATGTCATTTTGTGCAGGGACTTAAGCACGTAAAACATGCACTACTGCGCTACTTTACAGGCATACTATAGACACCCCCCAGGTACGAAATTTAAAGGAATATTTCACTTTTATTGTTTCGCTTTAAGCATTATTAAAATCACTGCTCCCGAAAAAACTGACGTTTTTAAAACTTTTTTTTGCATTG
Source organism: Rana muscosa (assembly GCA_029206835.1). NCBI lineage: Eukaryota > Metazoa > Chordata > Amphibia > Anura > Ranidae > Rana > Rana muscosa. Next base: position 30,460,310 of record JARGYO010000094.1, read on the forward strand.
ATACATGTCCCCTGGGGCAGGACCCAGGTCAACAAACACTTTTTATGATAATAACTTGCATATTAACCTTTAAGATTAGCACTTTTGATTTCTCCCATAGACTTTTAAAGGGTGTTCCACGGCTTTTCGAATTTGCCACGAACACCCCAAAATGTTCGCTGTTCGACTCAAACAGATAGCCCATTCCTACTGGCCAGTACCTAGAGGGCTTGCTGTGACATTCAGTTCCACACTATCCTGACTGAATTTTGATGTGCTGCATCCTTCAAGCTAGAAGCGGACTCACTGCAACCTGTAGTCCCACCTCGACAGCCCAGAGATGTGCCCGAACTCAACTTTACTTTCTTCCATGTGAGTGGATATTGTTTTTATAATAAATTGTTTTTGATATATACTCAGAGGCGCCCCTATCCTTGTCTTTCTCCTAGTTTAACTGGAACTTGCTTCTGGTCCCCGTGGTGGCAGCCCTGACAGACTCACCTATTTTATCCCCTGCACTTGCCGTCGGACTATTATGGACTACATAGTGTCATTTTGAGGTATCTGAGCATTGCGCCTTTTTACTTGCCAAAAAAAAATTATAAGTTATATACTTGGGTGCCAAAAATATACATTAGGAGGGACTCTCTTTGGGGAATCAGTGATGGAAAATGATCTGAGGGTGCTTGTAGATCACAGACTTAGAAATGCCTAGCCACAGCTAACAAAGCCAGCAGACTACTCTCATGCAGTAAAAAGGACATACATTCCATTTTATTACTGTCTATGTAGCTCGGCCATCTTGAGGACTGCTGGATTTACCTACTTAAGAAAGTATGTCGCACACAAACAAGTGAAAACAGAGCTCTGGTGAAAGTTCATAAAGGAAATGAAAAATGGATAAACATAAAAGGTGAATGAACCACATAAATGAATACCAACAACTTGATAAATGTGCAGATACAGGGACTAACCCCCTGTTCTAAATAAATAAATATAAAACCTGCAAAAAATAGCACTCATATATGTAATAAAAAAAAATTGACCAAATATAGTGAAATACGTGAAAAGTTGGAGCATAAGTTGCTGAATATTGTGACAACAAATTGCTGTAACAATCCTACAATAATACTCCAAATCATTGAATATAACAACAATAAGAAAATCTGTTCCTTTAGGAGATTTCCAAAGAAAGTTCCAATGCAAAAAGGGATTGCTTCATATGAAGAAACAGGGGTTTTGTAGAGGAATGTGAAAAGGATAGTGCCCAAGGTAGATCCACCGATATCGTAGAGAGGCTACATCCACCATGGTGAGTGTGAAATCAAGATGGGTACCTTACCGCAAAAGGTGGACCTCCACTGTGGCAAGGTCGGAAAAGCCTGCAGATATCACCCTCTGCGGGGTATTAATGCTGATCCTGGAGGTATCACGACTCCGAAATCCTGGTAATCCTGCCTCTAGTTGTGCTGTCTCATCCTCTGGGGGCTGGTGTGGTCAAGTGTTTTGGAAAGACCCAACAGACCTCCGGTGTAGGTACCAACAGAGAAATTAGAGGGGTGGACTTGGATAGTGTATTACCTCAAAAAACGATTTATTCCCATCATCAAGGTACAAGGAGTACAAAAATTCATAAGAACTAGTTTTAAAATTGCCTGCATAAAAAATATCTAGCGTTCGCCCGTGCTTCCGGGGTCACGTGATAATAGTGACGTCAGCGCGTAGCACCGCCCTGACTAGTTTCGTTACAAAAGAACGTTATCAAAGGGCACGGGCGATGCACTGAATCGTCACTCTATTTATACATGTGAGGCGCAACCACGCCTCACTTTCGTTTCGGCGGCCATGACATTGAGGTCATATCCAACCCTCGATTTCAGTTAATTCTTGCGGAGGGAGGGAACGAAATTCTCTCTAAACCTCCATCGCTACTAATGGCACATCCCCAACGAAAGGGAGGACATAGGAAGCGCGAACATACATATCTTACGCAATAATAATGATACATAGATCTGCATGAAAAGCACATACGAATAGCGTAGATTTACATAAAATCACATAGAAACAATAAAAATTTTACCTGTTCATCTGCATCGCCATGACCCTGTGAAAGTTCAAACCCACCTGACACTCTGGGTTCAGACATCTTTTACAGCACCTTTAAATGACATGTCACACAAGTCAAATATGTTTATATTATCTCAGCTTTTACTGAAGTAACCAATGTGGTATTTATATATAAAGGAGGGTAATTTGGTCAACCGAGTTCTGCATAACAGCCCAAAAACTCGGGAGAATTCCCCTAAAAATACAACTTAGGAACAGTTCAACACCACAAGAGCACAATATACATATATGTACAATGAAATACCACCTGGAGCATGACCTGTAAGGACAGTAAAGGGTTATCTATTTAATGCAGGCAGTCACACAATAAAGGGGGACCCCAGGCTGGCCTATACAACCTTTGAATCCTAATGAAAGATCATAGAGAGAATAGGGGTAGAATAGGGCCCTTTAAATAGTAACAACAGCAATGTCCAAGATGCAGGCCTGATAGTCTTCACTGGCATTTGGAACTCATTAGATTATATCCAATAAAGCACAGTGATGTGATAGCAAGCCAAATGGCTTAAACAGGCTAGTGGTACTCCTTGAAGTGGTTTTAGGTAGAGGTGTCTATGTACAGTGTTCAAATAGAATTGCAGCAAAGTGTTCTCAAGGTAAAGGTGTCTGTACACAGTGTTCAAATAAAGAGGCGAGAAAAGGATTGCAAAAGATGGGCAATTGCCCTCTCACCAATGACTGAACACCTTGCAGACAGCGACCTGAGAAGAGACGTCCTTAAGTAAAGTGACCAGCGATGACCCACCGCTGCTGAGTGCGGACGATTGTAGTGTCGATCTACTGGGTTGGTGCCGCGTAGATATCTGACGAACAGCAAGCAGAGTTTGGCCCTCTGGGGCTGGATGGGAATCACTTGATCACCGTGTGGTAGGCCGCAGCCTCCTCTCCGCCACAGAGAGATGTGCACTCGGAAAGGCCCAGGAAAAAGAGGGTGCGGGACAGATCTCCTGACTCTTTTTTATAGTTCCTCCCAAAGGTCTCCTCAGGTTGTAGCAATGATCCCTGGGATGTGTAGTCCAGATGTAATGTCACGAAACAGAATCGCCAGTCTGGAAGACTACTAGTCCCACAAACCTTTTGGTTGGGCTCATAGATATGATGACAGTCACTGGTGCCCAGCACTATAGAGATAAATCTATAGATGAAAAATGCATACAAAAAAGCCACTTGTGTCCCAGCAACCAATGGCTGTTATTGAATGCCACCCGCATCTTGAGCAACCGATGGCATCATCAGTTGCTAGGATGCAAGTGGACACAGGACATTGATGGTTTTGGTACACCAAAACAAACATAAACAAAAAGCACAGGCTCCCCACAAAATCAATACCTGTCATGAACAGGGGTCAGGCTTGAAGACCAGTTGCTATAGCAGTAACGGAACTGCCACTGGCCAGCAGGATAGGTACAAAGACAGTCACCCTGGTGAAAGACACGGGCTCACCTGAGGTGTGGAGTCTAAGTGTTCACCAGAGCTCCTGATGATGGAGATGGTTTTTTTTTCTTTCTTTTTTGTATATGTGCTGCCGAAGCAAGCACGATGGAGATGGATTTTGCTGCATGTTAGTACCAGGGTCCTCAGAAATGCCCCACCAGGAGGTGGGCAAGCTGGGCTCCAGTAGTTGGTAAGCAGGTAAGGATCAAACAGAAGAGTAGGCAGTAAACAAGCCAAAGGGCAAAAATGAGCAGTTGCAGGTTGGGATCAGGCAGAAGCATAGTCAAGGAATAAGCCAAAGATCAGTAACGAGGAGTTGCAGGGTGGGATCAGGCAGAGGCATAGTCAAGGAACAAGCCAAGGGTCGATAACGAGTGATAGTAAACTATGGACGGCAGCAGGCAAGACAGGAGTGAGATACTGGCTGAAGAGAGCACAATAATCTGGCAAACGAAGTGCAGAGACATGGCTTAAATCAGTAAGTTCAAGAGAGTAGCAAAGACTTCAGGGTTCAAGACAAACAAGGTTCAAGGCAGGATCATTCAAATGAATTGTCCAGCATTATAGGTGGCTCAGCAAGAAGAGACATTGCCTAAAACAGCAGAGGTTTTGGGTTTAAATCCAGGCCTTGACAATACCAGATAGGGATCTGGTGTTGATTTTAAAAGAAACCTCCCAAAAAAAACAGGTGTGTGGTTTTACTCAAATTTTATACCAGATCCTTCAAGTGGGGTATGGAAGGGTAAACCTCACATAAAATAAACAGAAAAAAGTGTGGGGTCAACCCCAAAGCATGCAGCTTGACTGGCCAAGAATGAAGGAGCAACAAGCGTGTGTACCCCCACTCCTGAACCATACCAGGCCACATGCCCTTGAAATGGAGGAACCCCCCCTGACAACCCACCTTATGCTCCTGTTGAGGAGCACAATGATCTCTTCCCCACATCTCTGGTCTCGTGGTTGTGGGGTCTGCAGGTGAGACAAAATCTGAAAACCCCCTTGAAAATAAGTGGGCCACGAGGGAAACAAATGCGAGGCACTGCCAGCCAAATGGAGTCCCTTCTACAGGTATTATATCACACTTTAAACTAGTGTTGGATGCATTTCAGGGAATACCTACCTTTCATCACAATAACAGTAAGTAGGTAAATAGGTCTGTTTGAATTCAGTGAGCTAACTGACATGAATATCAGACTAGGATATGGCAGTTAGTTCAGATCACAGTGGCACTAAGCCAAATCTAGCTGGTATCAGCAGCACTGGTAAAGGACGACTAGCATGAACCTTGAACCATTCGAATCATGAACAACATAAACAGTAAGAAATCTCACAGTACCTCTTCTGCAATAAACCATTAGCAGTTATATCAGAGGGCTCTGTGTGCGTGTATATATATATATATATATATATATATATATATATATATATATCACACACACACACACACACACACACACTTTATATCCCCACTTACGTATATGCCAGGATCTATACAGTAGATACTCTCCTAAGACCTGTTTACCCCTATAAAGTAACTATTCAGTATATAGAGCCTGACTTGCTTCTTCAGCTGGCTAATGGTGGGACCCAATCTGGTGATGCACTTCTTACTGTCCCTTTAACACTGCATGCAGTGAACTACTTTTGGGCTGTTGTATTGGATCACTAACAGTGGAATGAAACGTGGCCACTCTGTCTCTGGCGAGCGCACCGCAGAGATTGTGGACCCAATGGCTGACTGCTGAGAGTCAATGGTTCTGAGAAGCAGCTACACAGGTCGCAGCCACAGTCCTGTACAGGGAACTAGAGCATAAGATTTCCCAGAACGCGGAGTCTAAGAGCCAGCAGGTTTTCACTAGAGCCTCTGATGGTGAGAAAGGACTTGGCTGCAGCTGACTCCAGGTCGCGGCCCCTAGGGTCTCCCAGCTGACGCTTACGGCTGACTCTGGTGGATGAAGAGGAAGCAGCAGTCCAGGGAAAAAAGGAATAGTCTGGAGACAAGCCAAAGGTCAGGGGTAACAAGCAGACAGGGGTGGTCAGAAGAACGAGCCGAAGGTCAGGGCAACAAGCAGACAGGGATGGTCAGGAGAACAAGTCAAAGTTAGTACATGGGAATCAAACGTAGAGTACATGGCAAGAATCACTCAGGGAAGCCTTCACACAATTGATGCTTGGGCAAGGCTGGCTTGCAGTGCGCGGGGTTAAATAGTGTTTCCTGTTAGAGGCTGGGGTGGAGCCATGCTGAGAGAAGATTACTTAACCACTTCAGCCCTGGAAGATTTGGCTGCTCAATGACCAGGCCATTTTTTGCGATACGGCACAGCGTCGCTTTAGCTGACAATTGCGTGGTCGTGCAACGCTGTACCCAAACAAAATTGACGTCCTTTTTTTTCCCCACAAATAGAGCTTTCTTTTGGTGGTAATTGATCATCTCTGCAGTTTTTATTTTTTGCACTATAAACAAAAAAGAGCGACAATTTTGAAAGAAAACACAATATTTTGTACTTTTTGCTATAATAAATATCCCCATTTTTTCCTCAGTTTAGGTCGATATGTATTCTTGTTAAAAGTGGTAAATCCGTGCTAATCCCATGACAAAAAATGTGTATATATCAACGTATATATGTGAATATTCAAAACTGAAAAAGCAAAAAATTTACAAAAAATAAACAAAACAATGAATAATAAATATCTGATGGTGCTGCAACTAAAACAGAGAGCCTGAATATTCAGCTCATAAAAATGTGCAAAAAATAGTAACAATTGCACAACCCAAAAAACAAACAAACATGTGCAACCTAATATATCAGATGTGCGTCCTTCACATATATCAAATGTGCGTCCTTCACATATAAAAATTGAAAGCACTGGGAATGTATCATAAATCCTTCCCAAGAATGAATGTAAAACAAACACTGAAACAAACTGTCTGATTTAAACGTCCATACTCCATAACAAATGACATTCAATGTGGATGGATGATAGATGGATCCTTAGGTAAAAAACGCAGGTGATGATACTGTTTTTTTCACACGACAGCCAGGTAATAATAGGCAATAATAAAAGTAGCCACACAGGCTGCTTACCAGAACTGTAGGATCTCTATTACGGAGATCATATGGGCACATACAGGAGGGATCAATCTGGTCACGGACCAATCAGCTCACTTGTCCAACCCGATCCTCTCCTCCACTTTCCAGTTGCAGGTGCTGCAGTGATGTCCGTGAAATCCCTTTTTCCAGGACTGGATTAGCTAATGCAGGATATTTAAAAGAGGAAAAAGGAAGGCTTCATAGTGCAGTAGATTTAGAACAAAAGTTTTTATTCCATTTGCTGGGCTATTGACATCTTTAGAAGCAAAAAGTAGCAAACAAAACAATACTTCTCAGCCGCGGCTCAAGCCTGTCAGCTGGTTCGTGGTGACGTCAGGTCCTAATGCTCCATCCGACGCAGCGTTTCTCCGTAAGAGGCATCGGCAGAGAAAGGAGGCTTAGGGGCAGACGTCACATACCACGCTATATATAGTGTGTACCGGCAAGCATGTGACACCAGAAGTCCAAACAGAAGTCAATTCTCAATTGTTCATCAGTGCACAAGAAGCAAAACAACCTGTGTACAAAAATACATCTACCCCACCACTGCAGCTGAACGCTGATTCAGTGGTGGATAGGTCATGACTAAAACATTTTAAAAATGAAATTTTTAGAACATATAAAAAATATAAAAAAATACATTTGCATGTCTACATACAGATACCATATGTTACAAAGGGACATATAAAGGGGACACATAAAAAGGGGGGCACATATCATCTTAGGGTTCATATATTCCAAATTTTATTCCAACCTATGCATGATATCGCTACCATTACTGTGTATTTGTGTTGTGACCCATATTTGAATGGATCCCCATTCTTCATAGCACATACACATGTGTATCATATGCTGCAAATATATAAGTGTTGGACCTACATATATGTGTAGCGGGCATGCACTTTCCCTGTGTATTTAAAACTGGCAGAGACACCAGTAATGTGCAGTTCCCTGCAGCTCAGCGGGTGGCGCTGTCGCCCTGGGCTGGGGTTAAACCATTGCTGTGTGCCGTACCCCTTTTTGTCCTCCCTCGGCAGTGGTATGGTGGGGCGGGGAACCCGCTGTGCTTGCTGGGAGAGGGTATAAAGGGGCCGGCCATCTTTGTAACGGGGTCGGAGTCCCAGGCATCTTCAGCCTGAGGGTGGTGGTTTGTGTCGGTCCTCTAGGCGGCCTAGACCTGGAGGACGTTCGGAGGTCGTGTTCCATCCCAGGCACCTTTAGCCTGGGGTGATGTACTAGGATGGCGGTCCGGGACTGAGGGTCCTGGATTAAGGCTCCGCGAGGGAGGTACTTCCTAGGGGACCCCGGGAGGGGGTACCCGAATCCAGTGGCGTAAGGGACCAGAGGGGGTACTTACCTGAAGACCTGGTGTAGCAAATTGCCAGTGACGGGTGAGCCTCCAGAGACCGCCGGGAGGGATGTCTTCCTCGATAGGGAGCAGAGACCTACTTCTGGGAAGGAAGTAGGAGAGTTCATTGTGCCTGGGCCTACTCACATCCACACCCCCTGTCTGTTCTGTTCGTTGAGGGAGTCCAACTGATTGTGTTCAAAGACAAAAGCCAGAGCCAGAAGAACTGATACATAGAGGGAGAGAGTGGAGGCCGCTACATGTGGGGGCTCGGGTCCGGGATGGTGCTACTACAGAGTTTGAACGTGTCTGCCCGGAGGAGTTCCGAGTAGGTCAGCCATATTATTGGCCAAAGTGCATCCCTGCTCGAAGTCGTGGACATGACCCAGTGAAGGGAAAGGCCCGTGCAGAAGAGCGGGAAGAGGGGGGAGCTCAGCCGTGTGAGGGACTACACGTGGGGGCTTCTATTTGCACTGCACCATCAGGCACATCCTCACTGCTTAGTTCGTGGGCGTGACCCAGGAAAGAGAAAAGCCTGCAAACTAGAGTGCAGAGGGGAGGAGTCCAATACATGTGAAGGACTACACGTGGGACATTGGCGCAAAAACTTGCAGTGCGCAATGGATCAGCAGCAAGTCACCATGTTCGGACAAACAGCGTGGGTTCCACTTCATCCTTCCACCACGTCTTTGACTGCTGCTGCTCTAGTGACCGATACAGGAATTTGGCTAAAGCCAAGGGGACGATTTGCCCTGTATTCATGTATGGACGTTGAGGCCCTGGGTGTGATTTGTCCCGGCTGCTCGGGACTGGTGTGTCATCTGAAGCCATTCGGGCGATGCGAAGTCTGTGGGGAGTTCCTATTCGAGGTAGATACAGTCATTGAGAAGCCAAGAACCATCTACCCCGGCCGTACCACAGGCAGCACCACTCAAGTTGGAGGAATCCCTGCTTTGACAGCCATCCCTGTGCGCACTGCAGCGACCGCGGAGGAGGTCGCGAGTATTCAACGGGAGAAATCCGAGGATGCTGACTCGGTCACCACTGTCTCACAGCGTCCACCACCGAAGAGAAAGACCGGCATGGTAGCCCCGACCAGCGGTTGTGGTGGACCATCCCGCCCGGCCTGGATGGTACCGTTGAGAAAAGTTCCGGACGTCCTGCCTCTAGAAAAGGCAGAGTTAAGCCAGGCGGAGGGACTTGGTGTGTGGGCGGAGGTGTCGGGGATCCACAACCCTGTGTGTCCGTGGGGGGTGGTAGTCCCGTTTCCACTACAGGCTACATACCCGCGGAGGAGTGTGACACCTCCGACCTAGAGTCGCTCTTCGATCTGGGAGATGATGTCGCCATTGATGAACTGTTTGCTCAAAAGGACTGGGACAAAGTACCTCTCGCCTCGTCCCGCAGAACCAGGGATCCACCCATGTCTACAGGGGATAGTACACCCCGGGTGGAGGCACCAGCGCCTGAGGAGGGGTCTCGTCCCCAGCCTACTCTTGCCTTCCCGGTACCACCTACACCCAGTACCGGGGAAAAGAGACTGTTGTTACGGGCACCTATGCCCAGACCAGATGTGATCAAGGTCCCTCGCCACCCTGACTCAATAGTTTTGCCTGGCGAAGGGGACAAAGCCACTATGCCTCCTCTGGCGAGACTACAATGCCTATTTTGCCAGAAGGTTGCTGCTGAGTATGGATGGGAGTACCCATACTTGTTCAAGGAGTTATTGTATGAAGTGGAAGTTTGCCGGGAGCGCTGGTACAATGACTTTGTGTGGACCCACCTTCAGGTTCCGCATGCCCGCAGGTACCTTGCGTGTTCCCCCAAGGCCTCTCAGCGCTTTAAAGACTGCAAATCAGAATGGATGCTGGGACGACATATCCACGCGGACAAGGTGCTGATCTGACGCAAGGAAGGGGAAGATGTCGAGTACCATCTGGAGACCATGGATCAGCACTTGAAGCCACTTGTCCTGCCGCACCCTCGATTCTATCTATAGGAGAAGAGAGACTCCGTTTTTGTTCTTTGCATTGCTGAACTTTCCGGGGTTGTTGTTCTTGTTACCGCGATGCTGTCACCAGGTGGCAGTGTTGCGCATCTATATCACTGTTCACACACACACTTTTATGAAGGAAAGGATTTCTCTACGGAGAAGTTTTTTCATTCTCACACGAATACATGTGTCAGGGTTTATGTGTGATAACTTTCTTTTCCCCTCTGCAGAAGAGCATCCCATCAAGACCACTGAGAATGGGGTGGGTCTTAGTCGGGATGGGTGGGGAAAAGTGTAATGTGAAACTGTGATTTTCAGTGTTATGGTTAAGTGTTGTTGTTTCCCTTCCTTTCCCTTTCATGGAAGGCTCAGACACAATTGCTCCAGTTAGTAAGTTTCCAAAAGTTTTTATTTTTGTACAATTTATAGTTGGTTTCTGGACTGGGCTATGTCAGCCGTTGAGGGCATAGTTTATGCCAGACACTGGGGACCAGTGTCAAACCACCAGGGGGAGAGTGTAGCGGGCATGCACTTTCCCTGTGTATTTAAAACTGGCAGAGACACCAGTAATGTGCAGTTCCCTGCAGCTCAGCGGGTGGCGCTGTCGCCTTGGGCTGGGGTTGAACCATTGCTGTGTGCCGTACCCCTTTTTGTCCTCCCTCGTGTCAGGGTCACCTGTGGCCAGGTGACAGATGCACACCGTAGGGGGTCAGGAGTGCACCGCGAGGTAGTGAACCCTATGGCTGGCTTCTGCGGGTAGGAAACTGGGTGGTTGTGGAAAGCGGGACCAGAGGAGCACAACCGGGATCCTATCAGGAGCTAGAGCCAAGATTCCCCAGGGCGCGGAGTCTAAGACCCAGCTGGTCTTCTCCAGGGCCTCCAGTGGTGAGGATGTTGCGCTGCAGGCTGGGACCAGGTCGCGGCCCCTGGAGTTTCCTAGCTCACGCCCCGTAGGATAAGGGGAAAAGAGGGGAAGCAGCAGCACAAGATAAGGGAGAACCGAATAACAAGCCGAAGGTCAGGGGCCACAAGCAGACAAGGATAACGAAAGAACGAGCCGAAGGTCAAGGGTCACGAGCAGACAGGAATAGTCGGGGACAAGCCAATAACGTAACAGAGAGACAGACGTAGCACACGGCAGGCAGGAACCCAAACACACAATGCCTAACAAACACGTTGATCAGCAAGGCAGGCTTGCAGTGCACAGGTTAATATAGTGTTCTGTGATAGGGCCTGGGGTGGAGTCAGGCTGGGAGGAGATTATAAAGGAAGCCAGGTGAAGGAGGTCTGGTCTCTAGATGAACAAATGAGGAGGAAGGTAAGATGGCAGACAGACATTAATGCATATCCATGACACCTCGGCAGTGGTATGGTGGGGCGGGGAACCCGCCGTGCTTGCTGGGAGAGGGTATAAAGGGGCCGGCCATCTTTGTCACGGGGTCGGAGTCCCAGGCACCTTCATCCTGAGGGCGGTGGTTCGTGTCGGTCCTCTAGGCGGCCTAGGCCTGAAGGACGTTCGGAGGTCGTGTTCCATCCCAGGCACCTTTAGCCTGGGGTGAGGTACTAGGATGGCGGTCCGGGACTGAGGGTCCCGGATTAAGGCTCCGCAAGGGAGGAACTTCCTAGGGGACCCCGGGAGGGGGTACCCGAATTCAGTGGCGTAAGGGACCAGAGGGGGTACTTACCTGAAGACCTGGTGCAGCAAATTGCCAGTGACGGGTGAGCCTCCGGAGACCGCCGGGAGGGATGTCTTCCTCGATAGGGAGCAGAGACCTACTTCTGGGAAGGAAGTAGGAGAGTTCATTGTGCCTGGGCCTACTCGCATCCACACCCCCTGTCTGTTCTGTTCGTTGAGGGAGTCCAACTGATTGTGTTCACTTTTCTTGAGAAGAATAAAGGAGTGTTGGACTTTATTGGTGTGGGGCTCATTTTCTAGCAGACATTGTTCTAGAAACCAGGAGGAGGCTCCAGAAGCAGAACACCGACCCGAAGGTAAAAGAGGATTGTCTCTCACTGCACATACATCTGCAGTTGGACTTGGTGTGGTGACCCTGCACTCTCTCCTTCAGAGTACCCCTAGACAAAATCCAGAGCCAGAAGAACTGATACATAGAGGGAGAGAGTGGAGGCCTCTACATATGTATCAAAGCTCCTACTACCTGCCACACTGTTAAGTAGGGACTGGGTGGTATAAAAAGACAACATTCTAATATAAATTAATTTTAGATGGATATATTATTATTCCCACAAGGAGAGGAAACAGGGAACAGACAATAGAAAGGGGGGGAGGGGGGTTCTATACTCTCATGGGCAAAAACATAATGGGTACTACCATAGGATTGTTGTTTCCATGTATTCCTATGGCTGCATATGAGAGGAATACGGTATGTATTCTTCTACATATTTTTGGTAATAAAAATCGCAATAAGCGTATAATGATTGGTTTGCGCAAAAGTTATAGCGTCTACAAAATAAGGGATAGATTTATGGCATTTTTATTATTCTTATTTTTTTTACTAGTAAAGGCGGTGATCTGCGATTTTTTTTATCGGGACTGCGACATTATGGCGGACACATCGGACACTTTTGACACATTTTTGGGACCATTGGCATTTATACAGCAATTAGTGCTATAAAAATGCACTGATTACTATGTAAATGTCATTGGCAGGGAAGGGGTTAACACTAGGGGGCAATCAAGGGGTTTACTGTGTTCCCTAGTGTGTGTTCTAACTGTAGGGGGAGGGGACTAACTATAGGAGATGACAGATCGTGGTTCCTAGCTATTAGGAACTCACGATCTGCCTCTACTCTCAGAACAGAACAGGGATTTGTGTGTTTACACACACACACACACACGTCCCTGTTCTGCCTCTCGTGAACGCGATTGTTCATGGCCGGTCACAAGCATCAGCACCCCTGCAGTGCAGCGGGCGTGCACCTCCGGTCCCGCTTAAAGGAGCCAACGTACAGGTACGACGGCTCGCGGGATCGTGCCGACCTGCCGCAGTATAATGACGGCGGCTGGTCGGCAAGCAGTTAAACACACAGGTGTGAGAGGTAAGCAGACAGTCAGGGCAGAAAACATTACTGCAGATTCATGACACCCTGACTGAATAGCCAGATGGGGGGGGGGGGGGGGGAGAACACGATTGGGAGACCTTGCCAGAGAGACCTTGGTTGCAGACTTGATTGGCAGACCTCTGTGAGGAGTGGTAACATCGGAGGGTGCCTGCTAGCTAGATATCTTTTAAGTTTATGATTGCTGGAGTATATTGTCTTTGGTTTTATAAGCATTTGTCTTTTGTAATATTTTCTTGTCAGAGACTGAGCTGTTCATGTTCATTCTGGGTACAATATAATCTTTTTTGCCAACAGTTTGTGTTGTGTGTTTTCTTGTTGGCCTTCACCTTTAAAAGAATGGTGTGAATCAGTAATATTGATATAATTCCTAATGGCCATATTATTAGTTTAATCACTCCCTCATTTTCTTACACAGGAACACATAGCCGGCAGGCAGCACCTGGCTACACACTCCCTCACCAGAAAACCGTTGGCCCCCAAAGGAGGGATTGAGTCCAGCAGCAAACAATTGACCATAACTTTTTACATAATTTGAATAAACAATAGGAGGCAAAGTTAGGTTAGTAGTCGCACAAAATGAAACAATACATATTCAAGCCATAGTTTGGCAAGAGAACCTCCCACCATTTATTAGAGGGAGGGCATAGTCTATGTCGAGGGTATTGAGAGTCCCCCAGCTGTCTAATAATTGGTGGTCGTGGACAAGTGTTTTAGCTTTCCCCAGTTTGAGAATGGTAAATGAGATGCACCCTTTGAGACATCCACCAGAGGGTCCAGTGCCAGATTACACTCTATCCCTATAAGGGCATGGAGGAACAGATAGGAGAGCTGCTGATTGATAGTCAGCAGCTCTCTGCTCGAGGATCTGTGAGAAAGCATTTCTGTGGTGGCTCCCGCAAGCACCTCACGATCTCCCGGGAATGCTCGTGCGGTGGGAAACAGCTGTGAACAGCGATCTCCTTTGTATAGATTTTTAGCTGACAGCTGCTTCTCCTTCTCTCCCTCCCACGGCTGTCAGCTAAAAAGCTATACAGGGAGGTCAGTGTTCACAGCTGTCCCTCCCGCCGCACTGATTATTCCCTGCTGTTTCCTGTGTGCTCCTCCCTCGGCCGCCTCCATGTCCTTCTCCGCCCCCCCCCCTGTTCTCCTCCGGCCCGTGTTCTCCTCTGCCGCTCCTGTCCTCCTCCTCCCCCCCCGGCTGTGGGGGGGGGGGGATCTGTCAGGAATTGGACACAGTGAGTGAGATCGCTCCTGTGATAACTGAGCAGAGTAAACTGTGTGTTACTATGCTCAGTTTATGAATGGACAGGAGCCTCTGTCTCCTGTTCATTCATCTTCAATGCTGAGAAAGGGACTGGGGAATCTGTGTCCTCAGTCCTTTTCTCTGTCTCAAAGGGGGTCTGTTTAGACCCCCTTACATTTCACCAAAGCCCCCAAAATATAAAAAAATATTGTAAAAGAAGTCTAAAAAATGAAAAAAAAGTGTAAAAAAATAAAATGAACTACTGACACCACTCTCCCCTGCCCTACCAACACTGTCCACTGCCCCACCCTCTCCCCCCAAAAAGCATTTGTCATGGTTTTGCAGTAATGTTTGTCTCTCAGCTTACCCCTTCTCCATGTGTTCACCTTAGAGGCCAGCCACTCTCACCTGGCTGTTTAAATAATCTCTCCTCCAAGCATGGCTCCACCCCAGGCCCTATCAGGGAACACTATATTAACTTGTGCACTGCAAGCCAGCCATGCTGATCAACATTGTTTGTTAAGCTATTGTGTGTTTGGGTTCCTGCTTGCCGTCTGCCTCCGTTTTACCGATCTTGGCTTGTTCTCGACTATCCCTGTCTGCTTGTGACCTTGACCTTTGGCTTGTCTTTTGTTTATCCTTGTCTGCTAGTCACCACAACGTTTGGCTTATCCCCTCACTACCTCTTGTATCCTGAGCTGCTGCTTCCCCTCTGTCCTCTATAGCCTACTGTGAGCGTGAGCTGGAGGCCGCGACCTGGATCCAGCTGCAGCCTAGTCCATCCTCACCACTAGAGGCTCTGGTGAACACCTGCTGGATCTTAGACTCTGCGCCCTGGGGAATCTTAGGCTCTAGCTCCCTGTGGGATCTCTGTTAGTGCTCCAGTGGACCTGCCTTCCTTAATAACCCAGTGTTCCATCCGCAGCAGTCAGCTATAGGGTTCATTACCTTAGCGGTGCACTCCTGACCCCCAATGGTGTGCATCTGTCACCTGGCTTTAGGTGACCTGACAGCATTGTAAAAAATTTTTTAAAACAAATTAAATTGTAAAAAAATAAATTATTTAAAATAAAAAAACTACTGACACCGTCCACTGCCACAAACCACCCACACCCACCCCCTTCCCTAGAAGCACTGTGAAAGAACCTCCCTGAAATTAGTTTTTGCAGGATGGAATGTCTGGAGAGTGTTCCAGCAGTCATCACCTCACTGCCACTCCGTACAGTGTCCTGGAGCCTGCAAGATAAGGTAGGGTGACAAGACATCCCCGGTTTCTGGGGACAGTCCCCGGACCAAGTCTGTCCCCGGTTTTGTCCCCGGATTGGATTTGAACAGGGGCTGGGGCAATTTCAAAGACAGTCAGTGCAGCATAAAAAATAAAAAAAACAGACTTACACACCCCCGCTCCGCCACGCCTACTAGCTTGGGGGGGGGGGGGGTGTATTTTTTTACATTATCTGTGCCCCTTTCTGATGATCATGTGCTGGTCGGAGCGGAGGGAATATTTCTTCAGTTTCGGGTGCATGCCCATTCAGCTTTGCTCGCATGTTCTTCTGCCTTGGCTCAAGTCCTGGCCAGCCGCCTGCCTGCCTATCCTTGCCTTCTCTGGCAGAGTGATCTTCCTCCGCTCCCCACCCAGTAGTAGCCAGGGCCCCGGAGAGTAAGACTTGACAGGTTGTGAGGGGGCGGCGATGGGCAGAGAGTCGCTGATTGCCGCCATTACTAGTAAGAAAAAAAAATATGTCCCCGGATTTCATTAAAAAAATCTCAGAGCTGCAGTTCCTCTGCGCGCCATAATATAGAGTTCTCACTTCTACCAAGATATAACGTCTCTATGGAATAAACACAGGAAGTGATGTCAGGCACAGACAGGAAGTGATGTCAGGAAAAAAACAGGAATTATCGGGTGAGAGGTGAGTCGGTAGGAAGTAGAGAGGAGACATTGCTGGAAGTGGCAGCAGAGGAGGTAATAAGATCTTATTTTCTATTTACACCCAGTAACCCTCCCGTCATGTCCGTCCTCTTCCTCCATAGTCACTGTGACGTCTTTTATCTCCAGCAGATGATGATACACACATATATAGTGTGGAAACCTACATTAACCCCTTCAGGGTCAGAACATTTCCCCTCTTACAGGGCCGGGACATTCTCTTCATTTTGGAGATGTGTCACCTTCTCACTGGAGATGAGATGAACTGTCCTGAGTTCAGTTTGTGTGTTTTTCAGTGAACTTCCTTGTCAAAAATATTTATTGGTTGCATAATAATAAATACAATCAGACGTTCTGATGACAACCCCTAACCCTACTGAAATCAATGGGAGGAAAATCTGTCAAAAAAAAAAAATGCCAATTTTCTGGGTCAATAGGCACAGGTGTAAAAAAAAAATACAATGGGAAGTGGTCACTGCCCTGGGGAACATGACCCAATACAAAAAATATTTTTAACCACTTACGGACCGCCCGCCGTCGTTATACGTCACTACTTTGAAGAGGCATGCCGTTGTTATGGTAGCAGCTAGCTACCATAACCCAGGTATCCTCTTCAAGTGCGGGCGCTCAGAAAGAGGCTCGGTCCTTAGGTGGTTATAGAATTCTATTTGGCCGGGATCAGTAATTTTTTGTTTTTAAATGCTTAAAAGTGAAATATTAAAACTGTCCAATTCCTTTAACCCCTTTGTTCCTAAGGATAAAATAAATCTAAATGCCTAAGGCCAATGTTGTGATGTTGACATGTTTAAAGCCTCGTACACACGGTCGGACTTCAAACAAACTTTTCCGTGGATTTTTGCCTGAAGGGAGTTGGCCGGGCACACCCATAGCATACACACGCTCTGACTTTTCTGCAAACTTTCCCAACATCACGTGGTTTTTCTGCTCTTTACCGCCACCCTTTGGTCAACTTCTGCTATTGTTGGTTGATTTTAACATTGGTTCTGGGCATGCGTATTTGTACTTCGGACAAAAGTCCGATGGATTTCTGTACACACGATAGGACTTTGCACCATCGGACTTTTGTTGCCGAAAAGTTTGTCTGTTTGCAGATCGAACTTTTGTCCGATGAAAACCGAAAACGTTTGTCCGATGGAGCGTGCACACGGTCGGATTTTTGGAAAAACTTGCTCATTTTGAAGTTTGTTGGCAAAAAGTCCGACGTGTGTACGGGCCTTTAGTAAAACGGAAAATTGTATCATACTTACCAGTAATTTTCCTTTCCTGGTGCCTATCCATGGCAGCATACCTGTGATAGAGCTCCGCCTCGACTCCTCCTTCAGGACTAGTGAATAGCATAAATTAAAAGGCATAGTCCCTCCCCCAACATTCTCTGTAATATAGAATACCGAGGGTGGGAGCGTATGCTGCCATGGATAGGCACCAGGAAAGGAAAATTACTGGTAAGTATGATACAATTTTCCGTTTTCCTGGTGCCTCCATGGCAGCATACCTGTGATAAATAACTAGCTGACATGGGTGGGATAATTGCTTAACAATAAATGTTTAATTAGAAGAGGACATAGCAGCCTGAACTGCCCTCCTTCCAAACTCAACAGTTGTGAGGGCTCCTGGATCAATATGGTAGTGTCTGAGGAATGTATGGTGAGAAGACCAGGTGGCGGCCCTGCACACCGTCTCCAACGAAACATTAGCCCTTGCTGCCCACGAAGCTGAGACTGCCCTTGTAGAATGAGCATTCACTCGGGATGGAGGCTCCATATTCTTCACCCTGTAGGCCTTCTGGATTAACTTTACAGCCCAAGATGCCAGAGTTCTGATGGAAGCTTCTTTGCTCCTGTATTTACCGAACGGTACGATGAAAAGTCTCTCAGAATTTCTGAAGGGGCCGGTGGCTTCTAGGTAGGCCCTGAGCACTCTGGATACATCCAGTTCGTGACAAGACTCTGAATCCGTGTCTGTAAACACTGGTAGTGCCCAGGGTTCCAACAGGTGGCTTGGAGTAGCAACCTTTGGTGTGAACCCTCGAAGGGGACGAAGTTCCACTCTGTCTGGGGAGAAGGAGATGTGGTCGTCACCTATCCCTAAAGAGTGAAGTTCCAAGATCCTTTTGCCAGATGTAATGGCTAGCAGGAAAGACGTCTTTAGTGTCAGGTTCCATATTGTTACTTGTTCCACTGGAGCAAAGGGATGGTCAGATAGAACTTCCAGGACTAGGGACAGATCCCACTTAGGAAATGATCGTCTGACAGGAGGGCGAATCTTCAATACACCTCTGAGGTAAGTGACTACTAAAGGATCCTCCGTCCCATCTCTTATTTGTTGCGGCAGAGATTGCTGCTACCTGCACTTTGAGGGAGCTCAGACCAAGTCCCAGATCAAGTCCTGTCTGAAGGAATCCTAGAACATGGGAAGTAGAGGGAAGGATTTGATCAAATCCATTTCCGGAAGCAAATGACAAGAACTTGTCCCAGATTTTTGAATATATGGCATTAGTTGCAGGCTTCCTGGTTTTTAGAAGGGTTGTTATGACTCCTGGGGAACACCCTAGGGATTCGAACCTTCGCCTCTCAACCTCCAGATTCGAAGATTCAACTTCTGAGGGTTTAGATGAACTAGACTGCCCTGCGACAGAAGTTGAGGGAAAGGAGGGATCTTGATTGGAGAGCCCACACTGAGGCGCAATACGGAAGTACTGCCACCACCTGGACTGGCTCTCTGAGGAGCCTCAGGAGGAATTTGAATATTAATGGCCTGGGAGGAAAGGCATATGCCGTGGTGAACCTCCAGTGATATGACAGGGCATCCACTGCCTCGGCTTGTGGGTGCGGCAGCCGAGAGAAGAACCTATCCAGCTTGGCGTTCTTCGGGGAGGCGAACAGATCTACCTGAGGGGGATCCGATATGTTGGCAATCTGAAGGAAGACATGAGGGTGGAGAGCCCACTCGTTGTTGTCCAGGAAGTTTCTGGATAACGTGTCTGTTTCCGTGTTCAACCTGCCTGGCAGATACATTGCTCTGAGGTCCAGGAGGTTCTGCTCCGCCCAGAGCATGATCGGCTCTACCTCCTTGAGGAGTGACCTGCTGCGAGTGCCTCCCTGCTTCTGCAGATAAGCGACAGCTGCCCTGTTGTCTAGGCATAGGAGTATTCTCTGGCCTCTGATTTGGGGCGCCAAAGAGGTCAGTGCCAAGAAGGCTGCCCTCATCTCCAAAGATGTTGGATACCACTCCCTGGGTGGTGTATGACCATCTCCTCTGTATTCTGGTTTGCCCGCAATGGGCTCCCCAGCCCTGTCTGCTTGCAAGCTGACGCAATTGTGATCCAAGGAAGGGAGTCCAGGTGATGAGGCTTGGAGAGGTTTTCCAGAACTGTCCACCAGTGAAGGCTCCTGCACATTTTTCCCGTCAGCAGGATCGTCTGAGATAGTTGTTGTTTCTTCCACTGCGCCAAGAAACCAGTCTGGAAATACCTCAAGTGCCAATGTGCCGAAGGAACCATGGGTATACAGGAAGACATTGTGCCAATGAGGCTCAGGCATTGTGACGCCGTCAGATACGGGCTCCGGATGACTTTGATCATTCTCTGGATGACAATCCCTGCCTTCGGCGGTGGTAATGACACTGTCCCCTCCTGAGTGTAGAACGTTTCGCATAGATTATCTGCTGTGTTGGCATTAGTTGACTTGTCGGAATTCACCAGCCACCCTAGCTCTTTTAGGGACTGTAGAAGAATGTCCCGGTGACATACCAACTGATCCGGATTGCTTGCTAGGAGGAGGATGTCGTCCAGGTATTGGTATATCCTCAACCCCCCCCCCCCCTGGGGAACCAAAGCAGATTAGTATCCTGGTGAACACCCTGGGAGAGGTGCACAGACCGAAAGGCAGGGCTTGAAACTGTAGGTGGGTCCGTCCCACTGCAAATCTCAGATATTTTTGAAATGCAGGTATAATTGGCACGTGTAGGTACGCATCCTGCAGATCAACCGAAATCATCCAATCTGATGGCTGGACTGCCTGAATAATCGTCTGCAGGGACTCCATTTTGAAGCTTTCGGGGCAGATATACCGGCTGAACCTCTTTAGGTCTATCACAGGCCTCCACCCACCTGTCCTCTTTGGGACCAGAAATAGGGTGGAGTAGAAGCCTGCCAAGCGCTCTGCCAAGGGAACCAGAACAGCCGCCCCCTGAAGCTGGAGTGACGTTAGGAAGTTTTTTTAGAGCTTGAGCTTTCAGTGGAGAGGATGGAATCTCTGTTCCTTTGAAAGAGTTCGAGGTGGGGGGGGGTAAGAGAAATTCCAAAAGTGCCCCCATTGAATTGTTGTCAGAACCCAGGGGTCGTGGCAGCAGGTGGCCCAGACTGGGACAAAAGACTTTAGCCTGGCTCCCACCGGGAGTGCCTGGGTTCCTCTGGCGTCAAAAAGACTGCTTCTGCTCCTGTGGAGCCGGAAGGGCTTTCATCTTCCTATACAAAAAGGATCCCCGAGTACCTTTCCAAGGTCTTTTGTTGTCCCTGGGCTGTCTCGACTGCCTAAAATCGCTTGGGTTTGACTGGCGGAACCTAGAGGAACCACCTCTGAATCTTCGCATACTTCTGTCCTGTGGAAGCATACCAGACTTCCCTCCTGACAGCCTGGAGATAGCTTTATCCATTTTGTCTCCGAATAGGGCTTTACCATCGAACGGGATTTTGCACCCATTTTGTTTGGAAGATAAATCAGCCGTCCAGGGTTTCAGCCACAAGGCCCTCTTCGCCATTACTGAATGCACCATGGATCTTGCCGAGCACCTGATCGTGTCAATGGCCGCTACCCCGACAAAGTCTGCCAACAATCTAAGCTCTTTCAAGGCTTTAATTATATCCTCCATGGGGACATCCTGACGCAATGCCGTCTCAATGTTATCTGTCCAAGATCTTATGGCATTTGATACTGATGTGAGGGCAATAGCTGGCTTACACGCTGCTCCCACGGCCAAGTATCTCCTCTTCAGCTCCAGGTCGATTCGCCTGTCTAGAGGGTCTTTGAAGGAAGCGGAATCCTCCATTGGCAAAGTTATATTTTTACGAGTCGCACCACCAACGCGTTTACCACTGGCATGGAGTTTAGTGACTGCGTTCCCGACTCTGGTAAGGGGTATATAGTTTATTGAACCGACCCAAAAAAATTAATTATTTTTTATTTTTTTATTTATCAGTCTTTGACCATTCCTTCTGAATGACTTGACTAATCTTGCCCATCAACGGGAAAAGAACCTGCTTTCTTTTGAGGAATGGGAAGTAGCTTGTAGACTCTTGGGGAGGCTAATCTGCGTCTTTCCAGGCGATTGCGGATTTGACTGCCTGGATGAATGGCTTTACCAAGGAGAGACTGAAGCCAGAAGTTTCTGACTCTTCTCAAGAGTCCCCTGAAGAGTCTTCAGGTGGTGAATCTCGTATAGTTGGTCACATACCTAATAGAAGTGTGAGGATCTTTGCTGTGAGATGAATGACTCAATGCGGAGTTGGGCACAAGGATCAGCTCCGGAAATATAGTCAGAAAGGGAAAAGAATCAGGAGTTTTTGGCGTCACTTTTTTTTTTTTTTTTTTTAAACATTTTTATATCGTCATCTTTTTTTATTTTTTATTTTATTTTTTAAACATAAACATTTTTGATCGGCAACATTTTTTTTTTTTTAAGAAAATAAAAAGTACCTACCACAAAGCAGCATCAGAGAGACCTAGCAGGGCACAGCTGAGGAGACTGACAGCAATCCCTGAATCTGAACCTAAATAGGCTCAAGGTGTGTGGGCTAATCCCATAAACCACTATTTGGAATGGATTGAAAAAAAGGGCAAATCTAGCCTTCTTTCCAGAATCCAAGATGGCCGACACTGAACCAAGCGACCATGCATGCGCACGCGCAGAAGATCCAGCGTCGCCCAGTACAGAGAGCCGAGAAACTACGGCTCTGTATCACTCCCGAATCGCGCATGCGCAGACGGCGGCAAGGACACCGCGCCGTGGCACTCTCCTACCTGGCGGGACGTACAGAGCACCTGTAGCCCCCCCCGAACCCAGAAATAAGCACCACAATGTTGTTGCACAGAGAGACACCTGCCCTATCCAGTTGCAAAGTTTTAAAGGAACAAAAAAAGTAAGACAATAATCATTTGAAGGAGCCTAACAAGCAAAGGAAAGGGGAGGGGAAGAGAGGAAAAGAAAGGGGAAAAACACAAATGCCTGTAATAAAAAATGGAAACCACCAGCCTGGAAAGATGGAGCTGATCCTTTTGCGACTTCCACTGCATTCATCATGGATGTGATAGCAGACTGCGTTCCTGTGAGGAAACTCTGCGAAATGACCCCAACAGATCCACAGAGGGGTTCCCAGTCTTATCAGCGCTGTGAGCGGCCCAAGAACAGGGACTGCGCACGGGAAAGGCTAAACCCGGCGGACGCTGCCGACTGCAGAGGTATGGACATACTGCTACTCTTCACCAGCACAAGAAGGTATGAGGAAAAAAAGGAGAATGTTGGGGGAGGGACTATGCCTTTAATTTATGCTATTCACTAGTCCTGAAGGAGGAGTCGAGGCGGAGCTCTATCACAGGTATGCTGCCATGGAGGCACCAGGAAAAAACCTTTTATATCATGACAACTATTTTTGTGCATCCAGGGGGATTATACCTTGTCTTTTCAGGACAAATTGGACTTTCATTTGGTGGTAAATGGCAATGGATGTCGCCTGCTTTATTATATTATCAAAGAAAAACTAGTAAAAAAAAATAAAAAATTAGATTTAGCTGTATATTTCTTGGAACTTCCATGACCTACCACCAAAGAACAACCCAAAATAAAATTTCCTGCTTCTGATGATCACAGGGATACCACATGTGTAGGGGGCCGCCCCGTCAAGAACTTCTGGTTGTTGTATGTACCCTCAGTACAGCCCAAAATCAATAGTGTGCATTTTGCTTTTTTTTTTTTTATCCTACCTAAAACACACTGACAAATGGCAATTTAAAAAAAAATATCCCCCCCCCCCCAAAATAAAAAACTTGGCCTTTGACCCTGACCTTGACAAACACTAACCATGGCACTGACCTAGAGCAAACCCTGATCTATTTTTATTTATTTTTTCAATTTTACACACAATTTTTTTCTGTGCAAGGACAGAGTGTGATACAATGTATCTCTCTCCTCCATTCACAGAAAAACAAAACACGGGGGTGGGCTTTACAGTGACGATCACTGTGATAGCTAATCAGAGGCTATCACAGCGATCAGGTGACCCAGAATCTTGAGTTCCAGGTCCTCATTGTTAGTTCGGGGCTCGCGGTGAGACCCGCGGTCTCTGTGCTGGGAGGCTACGCAAATATGCAACCCACGGCAAAAGGCTTAGTGCAGTGGTGCCGCATATTTGTGTGACTTTGGCATGAAGGGGTCAAATAACATGCCTGAGGGGTGTCCTAATCCTGCTTGTAAAGGGGCATGTCTGTGATGTACAGAAAGTGCTGCAGCAGCGCTGACATTTACAAAGGAAAAATGTGTCTAAAATTGTTATTGCCAGTTTTGCTGGCTTCTTATAAAAAAAAAAGTGCCTGCTATTTCTTTTTGTGGACCGTTCTAGGTGTCTGTGTGCTTTTTTTTTTTTTTTTCATTAAGAAGCCAGCAATGAAATGTCATTTGATGTCAGTTTACGTTATATATATTTTTTTCCTTTGTAAATGGTGCTCTAGCACATCACACAGCAAGAATGAAAAAAATTGCCTAGTGCCCCCCCCCCAATACACAATAAACCTTTTGAGTCTAGAATTATTTTAAGGGGGTAGCTCACCCCCCCAAAAAAATAAAATAAAATGGGTGAGGTCCCTCTAAAAATCCATATCATACTCCTAATCCAAGCATGCAGCCTGGCTTGCCAGAAAGGAGGGATGAGTGTGGGTTCTCCTCTCCTAAACCATAACAGGCTACATGATGTCCACATGGGGAGTGCCATACCAGGAGGGACCCCCATGACAAAGCATCTTGTAACCATGTTAATGAGGACAAGGGCCTCGTCACCACAACCCTGGCCAGTGGTTGTGGGGAACTGTGAATGGGGGCTGGAAGTCTGGAGGCCCTCTTTAATGATAATGCGGGACCCTGAGTAGCACCTGCACCCCCCCCCCCCCCACATAGTACCCCTACTCATTCACAATTTTTTTTTAACAAAATAAAGAAACCCAAACATTTGATAAGTCCTTTAATAAAATACTGTATATACTCGAGTATAAGCCGAGGCACCTAATTTTACCACAAAAACTGTCACTGTGTCCATGAGTAGACTGACGTTTAACATGGGCGTCTATGGAAGGGGTGCCCAGCTTTAAAAAATCGGTGCTCCCCGGCCGTAGGTCCCCCAGACAACAAACTTTGCACACTTGTAAAGGAGAAATCGAGCTACATGTGTGTCAAGTTTCGGGTCCAGAGTACCTACGACCGGCCAATACCGGGTCCCCAAACTCACTGGAGAAATTACAGTAACATGGTAGTCTATGGAAGGGGTGCCCGGCTTTGAAAAATCAGTGCTCCTCGGCTGTAGGTCCCCCAGACAATAAACTTTGCACACTTGTAGAGGAAGTGTGGAACTACATGTGGGCCAAATTTGGGGTCCAGAGGACCTACGGCCGGCCAGTACCGGGTCCCCAAATTCTGGGAGATCAGGCGCAAAAAGGTGACTCGAGTATAAGCCGAGGGGGGCATTTTCAGCACAAAAAAATGTGCTTAAAAACTCGGCTTATACTCGAGTATATACGGTAATAAAAATCTTCAGAAAAGTTGCAAAGTTGTAAACCCATCATCCCAGCCAACTTACTGAAAAACAAAAGAACTGTCACATATGACCAATCCCTCATCCTCCTCATCCTCTGTCACCCAGGCTCAGAGTAGTTTGCCTTCCAATGCAGCTGCCAGAGCGGCCTATTCCATCGGCTCCTTTTCCACAGTCACTCCTTCCGTAGCCGCACCATCATGCACGGAGGAGTCCCCCGAACTATTCAACCACAGTGTCGGGTACATGCTCCTGGAGGATGTGCAGCGCTTTGAAGGCTCCGATGTTGGCACCCAGGTTGAGGAAGCCTAGAGAGAGGGGGTGCCCAAGAAGGACAAGAAACTGTCAGTCATGTTCCCCCAGCTGCAGCATACTGCCAAGTTTGCTCCAGTGACGAGCAGGGAGGGGATGATGAGGTCACTGACTCTACTTGGGTGCCTGATAGGAGAGAGGAGGAGGAGGAGGCACATCTCCAACGAGGCAGGATGCCCTCCAGGGGGCAGCTTAAGGGCAGCCACCCTATTGCATCACACCGCAGAGCTCTGCAGGTGCAGGGCGCTGCTGACTCCCTGCTGATTTTGAAAAGTTCTTTGGTGTGGGCCTTTTTTGACATGTGTGCAGCAGATCACACCATTGCTGTTTGCAACCTATGTCTGAAGCGGATCAAGCGTGTCCAAAACCGCAGCCGCTTGGGCACCACATGCTTGATCGGACATATGACGACCTCCCATGCAGTCCGTTGGCAACAGCACTTGAAAGACCCACATCAATGGTTGAACTGGATGGACTCGTGTCTTTTTTCAACCTGACTAACTATGTAACTATGTTACTATGTAACTATCAAAGAAAAAGGCAGAATTCTCCTTGCTCCTCATATGGGATCTCCAACCCCACTATACCTCCAGTCCTCTCAAAAACCTGCACTGAGAGGAATGAAGGTATAGCAATAGGTGTCCCAAGTACTTGCAGCCAATCTGCTAGCAGTACACCACCATCTGATTTTAGCAGGCAAATTTCCCTACCCCAGTTGCTAAACCGTAGAAAGAAATTCGGTCCCAGCCATCCACAAGCTCAACGTCTGAATGCTAGCTTGGCAAAAATGCTAGCACTGCAACCGCTGCCTTTTCAGCTTGTAGACTCTGCCGCCTTTCGTGACTTTGTGGAATGTGCTGTACCTCAGTGGCAGGTTCCAAAACTCCATTTATTTTCATGGAAGGCCATTCCGGCTCTCTACCGGCATGTGGAAGGCAATGTTTTGGCCTCGTTGAACAGGGCAATCAGCAGTAAGGTGCATATTACCGCTGACTCATGGTCCAGCAGGCATGGGCAGGGACGTTACCTTTCCTTCACGGCGCACTGGGTAACTCTGCTGGCAGCTGGGAAGGATGCAAGACAGGGTTCAGTATTGTTGAAGCTTGTTCCGCCACCACGCCTCCAAAATGCTAGTGGTGATTCTGCCACAGCTCTCTCCTCCACCCCCTCCTCTTCTTCCTCTATGGTCTCTTCCTCTGTAGATTTGTCCTTTGAACCAGCGGTGTTCCGTAGGCGTTCAAGGGGCTACGCAAGCAAAAAGATGCCATGCGGTGCTTGAGTTGGTCTGCTTAGGGGACAGGAGCCACACTGGGGCAGAGATTCTGTCAGCTCTGCAGGGGCAGGCTCAGAGGTGGTTGACGCCACGCCAGCTTCAGCCAGGAATGGTTGTATGCGACAATGGCACCAACCTTCTCTTCGCCCTCCGACAGGGACACTTGACCCATGTTCCATGTTTGGCTCACATCCTGAATTTGGTGGTGCAGCAGTTCTTGAGCAGGTACCCAGACTTACAGGATCTCCTGAGGCAGACCAGAAAAGTCTGTGGTCATTTCCACTGGTCATATAATGCCAGTGCTCGGCTGGCTGACATTCAAAGAAAATGCAACCTGCCCACCAACCGCCTCATTTGTGACATGCCCACCAGGTGGAACTCAATGTTGCCAATGCTGCAGCAGCTGCACATGCAGCAGAGGGCCATCAATGAGTACCTGTGTGAGTATGGCACCAGGACAGGGTCAGGGGAGCTTGGCTTTTTTTCGCCACGCCAGTGTCTACTGATCAAGGATACATGCACTGTCCTGTCACCATTTGAGGAGGCCACGAGGATGGTGAGCAGTGACAATTCATGCTTCAGTGATACTGTCCCTCTTGTCTTCCTGTTGGAGTACATGCTACGTAGAATAATGGACAGGGCACTTGAGGCAGAACAGCGGGAGGAAGAGGAGGACTTCCTTACCTCTCAAGGCCCCCTTTATCCAGATAGTATTCCTGCAGGCCCGCCAAACACACAGGAAGAAGAGGAGGATTGTGTCAGCATGCACGTGGAGGATAACACTCAGCAGCAGTCTTTAAGGGATCGTTTTCAGTTCCCAGAAACCCAAGGAGTTGTATGTGGCTGGGAGGAGGTTGTTACAAATCATGTGATCCTTAGTGACCCAGAGGACTCAGAATCTAATGCCTCTGCAAACTTACGCTGCATGGCCTCCCTGATCCTGCAAAGCCTGCAAAAGGGCCCTAGGATTCGTGGTATCAAGGAGAGGGATCATTACTGGCTGGCAACCCTTCTTGTTCTATTTTACAAGGGTAAGGTTGCAGAACTCATCCTGCCTTCGCAGAGGGAGCAGAGGATGAAACATCTTCAGGAGGCCTTGAAAAAAGGTTTGTGCAATGCATTTCCCGACCCTGGGAGGTTACAATTTCCTGGTGCTGGACAACGTGTTTCTGAGGCTTTATTCAGTCAGAGAAAGAGCGGCGGAGAAGGTGGCCGGCTGACTAATGCCTTCAGACAATTTTTCAGTCCTCAGCGCCAAGGTCTGATCGGTTCAAGCAACTATCGCCATCGTCTGCATTACATGGTGCAGGAATATCTAGGGGCAAGAGCAGACTTGGAGACCTTTCCAACAGAGCATCCACTGGGTTACTGGGTCTTGAGGATGGACCACTGGCCAAAGCTTGCTGTATATTCAATTGAGCTACTGGCCTGTCCTGCATCCAGCGTTCTTTCTGAACGCACATTCAGTGCAGCTGGAGGGATTGTAATGGATCATAGAGTGCGCCTGTCCACAGACTCCGTTGATAGACTCACATTCATAAAAATGAATCAGTCTTGGATCAGCAGCTATCAAGCACCTGATGGTGATGTAACCGATTGAATTTTCTATGGATGTGGGATCCCTTGAAGACTGCCTATGCTGAGTGACTATCATATTCCTCCTCAATCTTGTGATGCTAGCTTCTAAGAATATTTTTGGTTTAGAGCACCACTGCCTAAGGCCCAATTTTTCTGCCCCTCTTTAAGAGTGGCATGTAATCAGGGCCAGGCTGGCCTACTGGGATACCGGGACATTTCCCGGTAGGCAGCCTGCCCTGGGCCGCTTTGGGCTAAGCTGTGGCTGCAGTGCAGTGCAGCGCAGCGCAGCGCTCCCCTCCTCCTCCTCCTCTACGTCATGTCACACACATTCAGCGCCACGGGCATCTCCCGCTATGTATCTCAGAGCTCAGTGTGAAAAGTTTGGCCGCGCTGTAAGAAAGGTCCCGCCCTCCTCCCAGATCAGCTCGTGTGATAGACAGAACAATGTATCTATCACATAAGCTGGTCTAGGAGGAGGGCGGGACATTTCTCACAGCACGGCCAAACTTTTCACACTGAGCTCCGAGATACACAGCAGGAGATGCCCCTGTGTGTAATCCAGGCACAGGCACTGACTGTAGTGAGGCTGCGATTTGGCAAGGTGAGGCTGCGATTATGGGCACGGTGAGGCTGCATGGTGAGGCTGCGATTATGGGCACGGCGAGGCTGCGATTATGGGCACGGCGAGGCTGCGATTATGGGCACGGTGAGGCTGCATTGATGGGCACAGTGAGGCTGCATTTGATGGGCACTGGTGAGGCTGCATTGATCTCTTGTACCATGTCTTCAGCCTCTGACCATCTCCTGTATCATGTCTACATATCTTACCATCTTTAGTATCATGTCCGCAGCCTCTGACATCTCGTGTACCATACCCGCAGCCTCTGTCATCTCGTGTACCATACCCGCAGCCTCTGACATCTCGTGTACCATACCCGCACCCTCTGACATCTCGTGTATCATACCCGCAGCCCCTGACATCTTCTGTACCATGCCCGCAGCCTCTGACATCTTCTGTACCATGCCCGCAGCCTCTGACATCTTCTGTACCATGCCCGCAGCCTCTGACATCTCCTGTACCATGCCCGTAACCTCTGACATCTCCTGTACCATACCCGCAGCCTGACATTTCCTGTACCATACCCGCAGCCTGACATTTCCTGTACTGTACCCTCAGCCTCTGACATCTCCTGTACCATGCCCGCAGCCTCTGACATCTTCTGTGCCATGCCCACCGCCTCTGACATCTCCTGTAGCATGTCTGCAACCTCTGACCATCTCCTGTTTTATATCATGTCTGCAGTCTTTAGTCAAAAGTGGGAGCGCCGCTGGGATGGGAGTCATGGGAGAAGTCAGATGTGTGTGGACTGTGGAGAGGAGACTATAGGAAAAACAGAGCCACCAAGCTGGAGCTGACTGACTGAGCCCTGCAAGGTGCACCTGAGAGGAGGTCAGTGACAGCACCGCCAGGCCAGTCTGAGGGGGGTCATTGATGTAAGTGGGGAGTGAATACAATAATGTAAGGGGGCACTGATATAAAGGTTTCCCCCTTATATCAGTACCCCACCCCCCCCTTTCCTTAGTGTATTCTTTCTGCGGAAGATCGTCTCTGATCATCAGAGTCCCCTCCACATTCCCAGTATCCCAGGTGTCCATCTTGATGATTGCTCCATTTTTACTACTTTAACTGGAATTTGCTGATATATATATATATATATATAAAATCTATCCTTAGCCCTATGTGCTTTCATATCTGTGTTATCTTTATATAATACGCTCTTCAAATGTGCTTTAAAATGCATGGTTTTTCCTTTTTCTGAACAAGAAAATAATGACGTCATGCTGTTGGGCTGGTATAATAATGCTATGGGGCTGGTATGACATTTTTTTCCAGGGCTGGTTTTTATTCCCAGTCTGGCCCTGCATGTAATTACACTTTTTAATCTAATATTTCACAGCAGGGCCTGTTCTTGCGCTCAACAAGAGTATCTGTGAGGGGTTACAGTGTTGTGGCACCACCACCATCAAAGGCCCAATTTTTCTGCCCCTGTTTAACAGGGGCATGTAATTAAAATTCTTGCATGTAATTACAATTTTTGATCTAATATTTCACAGCAGGGCCCGTTCCTGCGCCCACCAAGAGTAACTGTGAGGGCTTAAAGTGTTCTGGTACCACCAACACCTAAGGTCCAATTTTCTGCAGAGTATATAGGGCAGGCCGTATAGTGTATATATACTGCTGTTCAGAGTATATAGTGCCTGGGGGACCCCCATGCTTTTTTTTGTTATTTGGGTGCGGGGTTCCCCTTAACCACTTGCCCACCGCCGCACGACGATGTACGTCGACACAATGGCATGGGCAGGCAAATGAGCGTACCTGTACGTTCCTTTAAATTTGCTGCCCAGCGGGTGAGTGCGCCCGCGGGTCCCGGGAACGCGATTGCAGTTGGCAAAGGCAGAACAGGGGGATGCCTTTGTAAACAAGGCATTCCCCTGCTCTGCCTAATGACACGTCGGTGATCTACTGTTCCCTGTGAACGGGAACAGTGATTAGTGACGTGTCACTGGTAGCTCCTCCCCCTAACAGTTAGAATCACTCCCTAGGACACACTTAACCCCTTCAGCGCCACCTAGTCGTTAACCCCTTCACTGCCAGTGTCATTTTCACAGTAATCAGTGCATTTTTATAGCCCAAAAATGTGTCAAAAGTGTCCGATGTGTCCGCCATAAAGTCGCAGTCACAATAAAAATCGCCGGTCACCGGCATTACTAGTAAAAAAAAAATTATAATAAAGATGCCATAAAACTATCCCCTATTTTGTAGACACTATAACTTTTGCGCAAACCAATCAGTAGATGCTTATTGCGATTTATTTATCTTTTTACCAAAAATATGTAAATGAATACATATCGGCATAAACTGAGAAAAAAAATCGCTTTTTTAAATAACAGTTGGGGATATTTATTATAGCAAAAAGTACAAAATATTGCTTTTTTTTATTTATTTTTTAAAATTGTTGCTCTATTTTTGTTTATAGCACAAAAAATAAAAACCGCAGAGGTGATCAAATATGGGAAAAAAAGGACGTCAATTTTGTTTGGGAGCCATGTCGCACGACTGCGCAATTGTCAGTTAAATTATCAACGCAGTGCCGAATCGCAAAAAGTGCTCTGGTCTTTGGCCAGCCAAATGGTCTGGGGCTTAAGTGGTTAATATGCAAAGACCAAAGGGGCCTGGTAATGGACTGGGGGGGACCCATGCCGTTTTTCTCAATGATTTTTTTCATCCCCCCCGACAATACATTACAGCCGCTAGCCGTTTTAAAATTACTTTTTTTCCTTTTTAAAAAATTCATTTTGCTGCGGGACTGTTCTAAACACGGGAAAAATGTGCCATTTTCCAGGCATACTATAGACACCCCCCAGGCATGAAATTTAAAGGAATATTTAATTTTTATTTTTTCACTTTAAGCATTATTAAAATCACTGCTCCCGAAAAAACTGCAGTTTTTAAAACTTTTTTTTTTCATTGATACATGTCCCCTGGGGCAGGACCCGGGTCCCCAAACACTTTTTATGACAATAACTTAATTCTCATTCTACAGTTCTACAATTCAAATAATTCTCTGTCTACAGAAAACCTGCATAGATCATACGGCCACATCTATTAAGATGGAGGACTGGAGCCAAATTACTGAGAGAATATTAAACCTCACGGTGGAGATCATCTACCTGCTGATCGGAGAGGTGAGGAGGATTCTGAGAGGTCACATGACATCACTCTTAACATCACTATTAATAAAACACAAACCTGACTGGAGAAGTGAGAAGGCTTCTGGGAATGTGACATGATATTACTGTTTTGTTAGAGTTTTCCTCCTGTGAAGTCTGGAGATCATTTGACCATCATAGTGCCTCCACCTCACTCCCTGACACCTTGCAATAGGAAGATTCTAGAAGTCACCAAGAAGATGATGGAGCTGCTGACAGGAGAGGTGAGCGGTGCCGGGAATTCTGGGACATTATCCAGTAACAGACAAGGGATGTGTCTGGATGGTGACTGTATCATTGTGTGTGTCAGGTTCCTATAAGGTGTCAGGATGTCACTGTCTATTTCTCCATGGAGGAGTGGGAGTATTTAGAAGGACACAAGGATCTCTACAAGGACGTCATGATGGAGAATCAGCCGCCCCTCACATCACCGGGTAAGAGGAGACTTTATTGTAAAGGAGAGAGCAGTACGGAGGCTCCACCTAGATCCCCCATCATCTGATAAACACATAGAAACAATGTATTCAGTCAGTGTGTGTGTGTTTCCTACAGATGGATCCAGTAATGGGAACCCACCAGAGAGCTGTCCCTGTCCTCTGTATGCCTGGGATTCCACACAGGAAGGTCACACCATCCCTCACCATCATCAGGTAGGTGGAGTTGAGGGTCGGGAACATAAAGTGATTGAACACTCTGACATGTGGAGATGATGTGTGGACTCTATAAGATGATATTTTCTATGTGATCTCACATCATAAATACTTCTATGTTACAGATGTTATTTTCTGCCATTCTGTTGGTTTAGGGTGAAGATCTGATGAACATGACAGTTGAGGGTGAAGTAGAAGAGACGTATGTGAGGGATGATCAGCAATATACAGAGGAGGCTGGAATGACGAGGACATTCAAAGAGGAGGACACTCCTACAGAGATCAGCACAGGTGAGTCAGAATATATTCTTCTGTTATCTCTGCTCTGTTTCTGCACACTGATTGGTCCACAGTAGGGCGGGAGATGAGTGATATCAGCCAATAGCAAGTTGATAATAGTCCCTGAGTCCTGTCCTACACCTTATTTATTTTTCCTTATGAGTTATGTAGAGTCTGGGGGTCAGCTGGCAGTTTTAGGCACAGTAGTACAGATATGATAATACAGATTGTGCCTATTGGACTTATACCTAAAATGTTAACTTTTAGGTATAGCAGACTTATACCTAAATGTTAACATATAACGCTATTAAAGAAGGATTCCAGGTATGGCATACTTTTACAGAATTACATTGGACCTAGCTGGACTGATTTAACTATGTATAATATATCATGCCTGGACTTCTTCTTTAACCTCCCTGGCTGTAATCCTGAGTCTGGCTCGGGGTGAGTTTTTCATGCTAAGAGCGGTAACCCCGAGCCAGACTCGGGCTGCATTGCAGGATACAGGGAGACTTACTTACCTTGTTCCCTGGATCTTGCGATGTCTCCCCGCAGTGTGTGCAAGCTGTCTCCTCGCTCGATTCACACACAGTGCCGCCGAGCTCCGTTCCCTGCGACGTTGCGGCGCACGGGGGTGGAGATCGGCGCCAAATTCAAAAAAGTAAAAAACACAATACACATACAGTATACTGTAATCTTACAGATTACAGTACTGTATAAAAAAAAAATTACACATCCCCTTTGTTCCTAGTGGTCTGTCCAGTGTCCTGCATGCACTTTTATATTATAAATACTGTTTTTTCTGCCTGGAAACTGGAGATTGTCCATAGCAACCAAAAAGTGTCCCTTTATGTCAAAAGTGGTTTTAGACCAGCTAGAAAACAGCGATAATAAATTAGAATCACTCGCAGAACTGAGCGATAGCGATTTGTGGGGAAATGTGTCATCAAACACTGAAAGTAATGACAGCGCCAATTCTGCAACTGAGCAAATTTCAGTGTTTTTGATTTGATTAAATTATTAAATAATTTTTATTATAATTACATTACTATTTGTTATAATTATTTATAGTTATTTATTATATTATAATTTATGATTTTGTGTTTCAAACTTTATCATACCCGGGATGTCTACTAGACTCTTGTTTGGACAGATTTAAGTGAGTACCGTATTTATCGGCGTATAACACGCGCCGGCGTATAACACGCACCCCAAGTTTAGGAGGGAATTTTAGGGAAAAAAACTTTTAGGAGGGAAGTTTAAGGAAAAATAACTTACATTTAAATGCAGCCTTATCAGTGTCCATTGCAGCCTTGTCACAGTGCAGCCTTGCCCCAGAGTCCATTGCAGCCTTGTCACAGTGCAGCCTTGTCAGTCTCCATTGCAGCCTTGTCACAGTGCAGCCTTGTCAGTGTCCATTGCAGCCTTGTCACAGTGCAGCCTTGTCAGTCTCCATTGCAGCCTTGTCACAGTGCAGCCTTGTCAGTGTCCATTGCAGCCTTGTCACAGTGCAGCCTTGCCCCAGAGTCCATTGCAGCCTTGTCACAGTGCAGCCTTGCCCCAGAGTCCATTGCAGCCTTGTCACAGTGCAGCCTTGTCAGTCTCCATTGCAGCCTTGTCACAGTGCAGCCTTGTCAGTGTCCATTGCAGCCTTGTCACAGTGCAGCCTTGTCAGTCTCCATTGCAGCCTTGTCACAGTGCAGCCTTGTCAGTGTCCATTGCAGCCTTGCCCCAGAGTCCATTGCAGCCTTGTCACAGTGCAGCCTTGTCAGTCTCCATTGCAGCCTTGTCACAGTGCAGCCTTGCCCCAGAGTCCATTGCAGCCTTGTCACAGTGCAGCCTTGTCAGTCTCTATTACAGCCTTGTCACAGTGCAGCCTTGTCAGTGTCCATTGCAGCCTTGCCCCAGAGTCCATTTCAGCCTTGCCTCAGTGTAGCCGTGCAGCCTTGCCCCAGTGTAGCCGTGCCGGATTTTAAAATTGGCGCCGAGACTGAGCGCAGCGGGGCGAACGCCGCCGAGAATGCAGGGACTGGGCGGAGCTGAGATACACATAGCCGAGTGTACTCGGCTATACTCTGCTTTTCTCGGCTCCGCTCATAGTCACGCCGAGTCCCGCCCTATGATGGACATAACACAGGTCCAATGGCGGGACTGGGCGTGACTGTGAGCGGAGCCGAGAAAAGCTGAGTATAGCCGAGTACATTCGGCTATGTGTATCTCGCTCCGCTCCGCGTCAGCGGAGACCGCCCGGGGATGTGGGTATCGGTGTATAACACGCACCCACGATTTTCCCCTGATTTTCAGGGGAAAAAAGTGTGTGTTATACGCCGATAAATACGGTAATTACTAAGAATTGCAGGCCTACAATACATAACACCAAATTTCCATGCAAAATAATTGTACAGCTTTTGGTAAATAATTCCAGAAAGAATCATACCGCCAGGGAGGTTAACAGTCTTCCTGGGATAAAAAGTAGTAGGGCCATTAAGTCTTTACTGCATGGGCCTTAGAATCTGCTATGGATTTTAAACAAACTGATGTGGGGTCCCCCCCAATTTCTACTAAATAGTCAGGTCTGGTTTGGATTTCAAGAGGGAACCCTATGCAAAATACAAGAAAAATAAATCATGGGGTCTCCAAAGAGTCCATATCAGACCTTTATCCGAGTATGCAGCCTGTCTAGCCTGGACTTGACAGGAGGAGCACTTTGGCAAAGCAACTTGTCCTCATGTAGATAAGGGCATTGGCCTCTTCCCAACAACCTTGGTCCATTGGCTGTGAAGGTCTGCAGGTGGGGTACTTGTTGGAATCTGGAAGCCGCCTTGGAAAATGTAGGTAGTTCCTAGAAACCTTCTCTCCTTATAAATAAAATAAACATGCAGACCTACGTAGAACTATTTTCAATCATGTTGTCCAGCGATTTATCCACATCACTCACAATGAATGAAAGATGCAGATCTGAGGTCTCCCTACTTTAAAGGTGGCTTCCAGATTCCTTTGCTTTCAGATCCTTTGTCCTCGTCAACATGGAGACAAGGTGCTTTGCCAGAGTATAAAATATAATGATGCGCTAAGGCACCAATCTTTTGTGTTGCACGGTGAATCTTCAAACAAAAATAAATGTGAAACCAAAATGAGTGAATGTGAGAATAAACCCAGTGCTCAATGCTCCATGCACAATGTACGTAAATAGTACTAATTACTAAATCAATTGAACAGCATAGGATAAAATTACAAAGTGGAGTATATAATTAATCCCAAACACATAGTACTATTATCACTTAAAAACTCGGCCCCAAATGAATATGAACAAGTCCACAAATTCCTAAATTCAGAACTCCGGTGCATACACCAGACAATGTCCCTCTGTAGTAATCGCTCCACAGATCTACTTAACTGTTGGCGGTGAATTCACTCAGTAACTCCTCATTTGCTCCCGGGTTCCATATGCATTAAATAGATATGTAGAGGAAATACAAAGAAAAAACAGATCATTGCGCAATAAAGCACCACACCACAGTCTCCTACTCAGCTGTGTGTGTGGTTACACTCACGTATCCTGGATATAAACAGCGCTTGTAGTCAGCTCAGTTAGATCGATGTCCTCATTCAGCTGCTGGGAGCGTCACTAAGCTCCTCCCCCTATGCGTTCCGTCAACGACACGTGACTTACTCATGGGTATCCAAACTTTGCCAGAGTTCCCCCATATTATAGGAAAAGAGGAGATATTTAAATATTTTATTTAGAAAAAAAAAAACACCTCAGATATTTCACACATCTGTTCAGCAGAAAATACTTCTCCAAACACCTTCTAGTGCTGCGTGTCACCAGAATCCTAGGCCTGTGATCACTTGACCAGTGCCTAGGCATATGGTTATATAAAGAGCATGCACCTCCCAGTCCCCATTGGTTCCTGCTCTCAAGGTTATGTAAATGTATAAGTGATCTGGGGGGAGAGAATATCTGCTCACTAAAATCCACCTGATCCAGATGGAATGTAGATTTAGGTAAACAAACCCTCTTGTATCTGTTGATCATGTTTTTTGTTTATTTTTTAAGGACATGCCATCGAGAAACCCTCAAAGGATCTTCTCACTTTATCTCTAAGCTGTAAAATGGAAGATGAGGACATAACAGGAGACTGTGCAGGAGAAAAGACAATGAGCTCAGCTATGGATGGAGGACTTCACAGTGTGGATGGACCATCAAATCCCTCTGACTCTGAGCAACTTCATACTGTGAGGGATGGTGCCGGAATTCAGGGGGAGGAGAAATTTTCCTGTCCTGAATGTGGGGAATGTTTTAGCTCTGAATTAAGTCTTACTGTACATCAGAGATCTCACATCAGTGAGAACCTTTATTCCTGTTCTCAGTGCGGGAAATGTTTCCTTCTTAAATCGGAACTTGTCATACATTGCAGATCTCACATGGTCAAAAAGCCAAATTCCTGCGCAGAGTGTGGAAAATGTTTCACAAAGAAATCAAATCTTGTCATACATCAGAGATCTCACAGGGGCGAGAAGCCTTATTTCTGCCCAGAGTGTGGAAAATGTTTTACACAGAAATCAACCCTTGTTAGACATCAGAGATCTCACACGGGGGAAAGGCTGTTTTCCTGCCTTGATTGCGCAAAATGTTTTGCACAGAAATCAGACCTCGTTAGACATCAAAGATTGCACACGGAGAAGAAGCAAAATTCCTGCCCTGAATGTGGAAAATGTTTTACAAAGAAATCAGACCTTGTTAGACATCAGAGATTGCACTTGAAGGAGAAGCAGACTTCCTGCCCTGAATGTGGGAAATGTTTTACAAAGAAATTAGACCTTGTTAGACATCAGAATCTGCACATAGGGGAGAAGCCGTTTTCCTGCCCCGAATGCAAAAAATGTTTTTTACAGAAATCAGACCTTGTTAGACATCTGAGATCTCACACGGGGGAGAAGCAAAATTCCTGCCCTGAATGTGGAAAACTTTTTTCACAGAAAACAAGCCTTGTTAGACACCAGCGATTGCACACAGGGGAGAAGCCACATTTCTGCCCGGAATGTGGGAAATGTTTTACATGGAAATCACAATTTGTTAGACACCAGAGTTCTCACACGGGGGAGAAGCCGTATTCCTGTCCTGAGTGTGGGAAATGTTTTTCAGATAAATTAGACCTTGTTAGACATCAAAGAACTCACACGGGGGAGAAGCCGTATTCTTGCCCTGAGTGTGGGAAATGTTGTTCACGGAAATCAGACCTTGTTATTCATCAGAGATCTCACACAGGGGAGAAGCCGTATGCCTGCCCTGAGTGTAAGAAATTTTATTCGAGGAAATCACACCTTATTATACATCAGAGATCTCACACAGCGGAGATGACTTATTCCTACCCTTAGTGCAAAAACTGTTATAAATGGAAATCAGTTCTTGTTATATATCAGAGATCTCACAGAGGAGTATAGAGATCAGTTGAACATTCCTGGATTCAGTTTCCTGAAGGTTGACTTAAAGCGGAGCTCCGCCGTAAAAAAAAATATTAAAAGCCAGCAGCTACAAATACTGCAGCTGCTGACTTTTAATAAATGGACACTTACCAGTCCGGGAGTCCAGCGACGTCGGCAGCAGAAGACGAGCAATCGCTCGTGCTCGTCTCTCGGCTGCCCCCACCGCCATCATCGGTGAGGGAATCAGGAAGTGAAGCGTTGCGGCTTCACTGCCTAGTTCCCTACTGCGCATGCACGAGTCGCGCAGCGCCATCCTCACTGGTCCCCGCTGTGTTCTGGGAGCCGTGTGTTTCCCAGAACACAACGGGGGGGGGGGGGGAAGTGGCGTAATGCCCGCAGTTTTTCGCAGAAGTGTATTCTTGGAAGTGGGTGCAAATACCTGTCTTAGACAGGTATCTGCACCCCCCTCCCCCCTGAAAGGTGCCAATTGTGGCACCGGAGGGGGGGAGGAATCCGATGAGCAGAAGATCCACTTTAGGGTGGAGCTCCGCTTTAACTGCTCCTAAGTTCTGCATGTTAATCCAGTTAACCCCAGAAAAAAAAGAAAAGGTGTGTGGTCTCCCCCAAATTCCATACCAGACCCATCAAGTTTGGAGTCCACCCCAAAGCATGCAGTCTGACTGGCCAAGGAATGAAAGAACCGCAAATGTGTATCCTCCCACTCCTAAACCATACCCAGTCACATGCCCTTAAAATAAGGGCCCCCCTGTTGAGGACAAGGGCCTCTTCACCACATCTCTGGCCTTGTTGTCATAGGGTTTGCAGGGGAGACAAAATCTGAAAACCCCTTTGAAATTAAGTGGGCCATGAGGGAAGCCAATGCTGGGTGCTGTCAAATGGAGTCCTGCCCACATGTGACTTCACAATTGAAGCTAGTGCTGGATGCAAGCTAGCACTTCAAGGAATACCTCCCTTTCCTCAAACCTTGAAACGCGTCCCTGCATATGGCACTAACTTCAAGTGTGACATCATTCCTGTGGGTGGGACTCTGTTTGACAGCACGCAACATTACCTTCCCTCATGACTGCAGTGTTTCTTTCTCCATCAAGGATCTGTTGTTAGCCCTGGACATGGCTGTGCTCTACACTCAGTATGTAGGGAGGCGTAATCGACTTTCTCCACTGCAGGTGGCGCACTTCCGCAGTGGCACTGCAGCTGGAGTGGAAGCCAAGGAGAACACAGTTTCTCTGTGGTGTCCTGGGTCACTGGGAAAGCACCCGATTGGATTCTGATGCCCCATGTGACTCCAGCAGCCATGGAGAGCAAGTTTGGGGGGGGGGACTTTACTGGACTGCACAGAGTCTTGACCCTAACCTGATAGAACATCTTTGTGATGAATTAGAGCAGAGACTGCGAGCCAGGCCTTCTCGTCCAACATCAGTGCCTGACCTCACAAATGCACTTCCGAAAGAATGGTCAAACATTCCCATAGAGACACTCCTAAACAGCCTTCCCAGAAGAGTTAAAGCTGTTATAGCTGCAAAGGGTGGGCCAACTCAATATTGAACCCTACGGACTAAGACTGGGATGCCATTAAAGTTTATGTGCGTGTAAAGGTAGGCGTCCCAATACTTTTGACAATATAGCGTATGTGAACCCAGCCTTAGTGGATAATTTAGCCTGGAACGATGATAAGCCCAGATACATCCTTATTTTTACTTCATATGCCCATACAATTCCGCTGACTTATATGGCGTTACATGGTAAAAACATTCTTGAGTGGTGCTCAAAATAAAAGATTAAACCATCATAGTGCTTTCTGTAACCAGATATGTATTTATTTAATCCATAGTAAAAACACTCACATGGTAACGTGCACTGGTCTGGTGCACTGCAGGAATATAGTTTACACTGTCCCTTTAAGATGTGGATGAAAGCTGTACACAATATTCAAAACATTCACTGAATCCTGTTGTATCTGTACTGTCCTCTTTAAGGTTCAAGTGGGTTTGGCTTTCTGTCTGTACCTAGCGAGCTCCCTTCAGGCAGACTTCCTGTACTTGTGTGCTTACAGCAGCGGCTCTGCCCCTTACCTTTTAAGCCACTGTCACGTGGCTTCATCAGAAGGTGACAGTGACTTAATATGTAAGGGGCGGAGCTGGTGACGTAAACACGCAAGTATAGGAAGTCTGGCGGAAGGAACCCTGCTTGGCACAGACAATAAGCGAGACCATCTCCACAAGCAATTCCTAATTTCTATGATTTACATTTTTAATATCCTATTTCCCCCCAGTTGTCTTCCGGGTCAGCCCTTGAGGATGGAGCTCCTCCTTCCAAACAGGAAACACATTGGCAATTTGTATTTTTTAAGGCGGTCCCTCAGGTCCCTGGTCAATCTTTGTGTTTCCTCCATCCAGAGGAGACATATTGTCTGAGGGACCGCCGGGGGCTCCATCTCCCAAGGGCTGCACCTGGGGCAGGTGGCTCCTGGTGTGCAGCAGCAGAGTGAGGAGAATTGGAGCCTCTGGGCTGTGAGGGTAGGTGCGCCCTTACCAGAGTTTGTTGGTGGAGGAGGTCAGGTGTGCGGCCGCGGGCATCCCTCCTTGGCTGTTGGCACAAGGAGACCTGAATTCTGCCTCCCTCTGAGCTCATGCGTGGACAAGAGGCAGCGGGACAGGCATCCCCATGGTGATGTCAACACCATGCGCCAGGGGAAGTGTTCCGACCCCTTAAAGGCGTGAGGAGGAGGAATGGCCAACTGGTGCAGTACACGTGGACCTGGCAGCAGGGGACAGAGTGAGTGCCATAGGAAGGGCCAAGGATGCAGAATGAGGATGATCTGCCCAGGCTCTGGGGGATACATGCACAGGTAGGCACCCGGGGGTGTCCTTTGTTGTCCAGTAGTGGAAACAGCAGCTATGCGGTGGTGGTCTCTAGCGGGCTGGGGCACAGCAGAAGAATTGTTTATCAGGTGTTACTGGGTGTGCACTTTTCATGGTTGTGTGTAGAGGTTTTCTCACCGCCATGGGCACCCAAATTCAGAAATTTACTCACGGTCCAGCAGACGGACGTGTGTGTAAGGTAGCTCCTGGCACCCAGGACACATCCAAGATTTGCGCTTGTCTCTCACCCAGCAGGCGTCTGCCTGACGGTCTACGGCTCCCCCAGACCTGGTTCTCTCCTAGCCCAGCTTCCCCAGCACGCCGCCCGCAGACGCCACCATCTGGCCTTCTTCTCTAGTCCTCCTAGACCCGCAGGATAAACCGTGGCAGCGGCCTAGCTCCGGCCATCCGAATCTTTTTCTCCTTCAAAATCCTCTCCACAGCGGGCCCGCTTGCCGTCCCCTACCCCGGAGCTCCCCCCAGCCATCAACGGGCCTCTCGAAGCCGCATCCGTAGCCGCCTGGTCCTTCAGGACAGACCGCGGGTCTGGCCACCCATCTTGGTCCACCCAGCCTCGGCCTCAGGACCTTCGCTCAACCCCCCCAGGCATTTCGGACGGATACATACCACAGGACTCTCCTAGCATGGACTAACTGCCCGCAAACCCCCACCAGGCCACTCACCATCGGCAGCCTGAAGGACGAACCAGGGATCCGGCCCTCTCACCACTAGTTCCCTGACATCCTCCTTCCTCCTCCTCCTCCCCCCTCATCATCCTCACCCTCATCGTTCTCATTCCCAGCATCATCATCGGCTTCTCATTCTTAACCGGGCAAACTAGGTAAGTACACCGGGCACTATCAATCATTAGGAAGTTGATCCAGGGTACACCTGATTGGCTCTCGGGGGATCAGGAAGGAACTTTTTTCCACTGCGGTAGCAAATTGGCACGTGCTCGGCTGGGGTTTTTCACCTTCCTCTGGATCAACTGGGGGGGTAGATTGGGTTGCATCATCATCATCATCATCATCATCACCAGCATGTCATCATTATCACCATCATCATCCTGTCATCAGCATCATCTTTGTCATCATCGTCTCATCATTTTAATCGTCATCGTCTCGTCTCAGCATCGTCACGTCAGCTTTTCATCAACATCAACGCCGACTTCAATCATCAGCATCAGCACTCATCAGCATCACCTCATCGCATTTCTCATCGTCATCATCATCGTCGTCATCACCGTTTCATCTCATTGCTTCATCATCTGCATCAGCATCGCATCATTCCATCACCTTCAGCATTTTTCCACCATGTTCAACATTAAATATTCAGCGGACACCCTCTGTAGTCTAATGAATACCGCCTCAACACTACCAACCTCCATCCAAAAAATACTACGAAAAGAACAACTTTTAAGAATCAACCGACAATCGACCACTAAAAAGAAGATGGTACCACGTCAACTACATCTATCGTGCGCCCTTGATCAACACCCGATTGGCAGTCACGCACAGACAGGAAATTCACGACTTCATTACCCAACACAACACAGATTGCCTCTTTATCACGGAAAGCTGGCTAACACCGGACTGTAACACCATCCTAGCAGAATTAGTGCCTGAGAACTACTGTATCCTAACTGAGCATAGAATAGGGCAAAGAGGAGGTGGCCTAGCAGTGATCTACAAATCCCACCTCTCTCTCATCAAACCAACTCTACAGAACTCATTGCCTTTCATGGAAAC
This sequence comes from Rana muscosa, assembly GCA_029206835.1. Lineage (NCBI taxonomy): Eukaryota > Metazoa > Chordata > Amphibia > Anura > Ranidae > Rana > Rana muscosa. The sequence goes on from JARGYO010000094.1 coordinate 30,503,278, forward strand.
ACTCACTCTGCATCTTCAAACAACACCCCAGGACACCGTCCACATACTGCTATGCTACAGACCACCGGGACCAAAGACACACCTCCTCACACCTTTCACCGAATTCATCTCGACATACACCTTGAAAACCGAAAACCAAAAACCTCCTGCTACTCGGGGACTTCAACCTCTGGGCTAATTCCACCCAGGACCCCATCGGCACCGCCTGCATCGCCCAACTGGAAGAATTAGGTCTGCAGAAACTGATAAAGGCTCCCACGCATGTTTCGGGTCACACTCTCAACCTCATCTTCAAACAAAATATGGACATCAACACACTGGACAACACGCCTTTACCATGGACGGACCACCATGCTATTAAATTTTAAATAACCACCAACACCAACTTCCAAAAACCGACACATTCAATAACAAACACACTGGACAAGATCACAGCTCATGGCGGTTACCAAAGCCATCAATCTCTTCCACAAGCAACTGAGTTACCATGTCTTAATCCTGCCAGACAATGCCACTGTGGTAGCATATGTGAACAAGCGAGGGCACTCGGAGCCCATCCTTAATCAGGATTTTGAACAAGATCTGCATGGGCAGAAAAGAACCTGCTATCTCTGACAGTGGTCCACCTCAAGGGGGATTGCAACCAAGTGGCAGACTTCCTCAGTCACCAAGAGATCTCCAAGAAAAGTGGGCACTACATCCAGAGGTGTTTACAGAAATCACAGTCCGCTGGGGAGTGCCAGACATAGACCTTTTTGCATCTCACAAAAATGCCAAGTCAAAGGTTTTCTATTTGCTAAACTCATGAGACCAGGCTTTGGGGAAAGACGCACTTCAAAATGGCATTTCAAGATGTATTACGCCTTCCCCCAAGTGCATCTGATTCCTCAATTCCGGAAGAAGTTCTTACAGGAACAGATTAAACTAATACTAACCACATCGTACTGGCCCAAAAGAGCTTGGTTCTCTCAGCTGCTTAGTCTTTCAGCAAACCAGCCCTGGCCACTTCCTCACAGGGAGGACCTGATGCGCCAGGAACCCCTAGCAGGCCTCAAGCAAGAAAGCTTCAATTGCATGGCCTGGCTACTGATAAGGACCTCCTAAGGTCGACAAAGGCTTTCAGAATTTAAGGTCGAAAAGTGACCTTTTTCGACACCTATTAGTGCCTATGGCCCTAATCAAGTGCTTCAAAAACACCCCCGTCACTGTAATTGAAGCGCCTGTCCCCCGAAAAGGGGCCGGATGCCTGAATGGGGGCTGGCAGCGGTGGCCATGGATAGATTCATGCAATGCATGAATCTATCCATAGTGCACAAAGGGGGTGGCTGGAAAAAAGGGGGCGGCACCCGCGCCCTTAATGCATGGGCCGCCACTGCCCCAGACTAAGCCGGAGTTGTAGCTGTGTATGGAACTGCGCTTGAGTGACTGGCAACTTTTGTACCATTGAGAAAGACCTGGGCATATACTCAGCAGCCCCTCTGAGATACACAACTTAATTATAATACAATATATACAATGAATGTAAGAACACAGATAAGCAGAGTAAGATGGGAGATGTGAGGAACAACCAGGGAGACGGATCAGGAAGGGTACCAGAACTGGAATCCGGAACAAGGGGGGCAGATACTGTATGAGACAGCAGACTATAGGATGCAAGCACTGGAACAGGATCATGGTAGGGAACCGTAGCAAGGTCAAGAGTATGATCAAGGTCAGGGGCAGAATATCAATACCCAGGTACAGGGCACACAGGCAAAACACCGAAGTGCTAAGAGAAGCTAGAGTAGGAATTATAAACCTTCCAAGTTGCCATCAGGTGGAGACTGATTACTAGGATCTGCTGGGAGACACCTACTGGTGGAAACCAGAACTACACTCTTCATATCTGGGAACCACAGTGCTTCCAGCAGGTGATCCAGGTCCTGACACTAATATTCCTGTTACCCTGTTTGGATACCATCTCTTTATAACCCTCAGTTTAATACTGGTTTTATCTCATTGTATGTTTCTGTCCTGCATACAGTCAGTAAAGGTCAATTAAATATCACTGCGTGGCTGTCCTTTGCTGATACCATTATGGCATTATATAACACTTGGCTTCTACAGACAGGATCAGCCATGTCAGGCAACAGTGACATAAATGGTACAATCGGAGACCCCTTTAGTAACTCCCAACAAGGGGTAAGGCAGCACAGTTGGTCACAACAACTTCTTTGTTTCTGGAGGGGTTATTGCCCAAGCTTGTCTGAATTTGCAGTTGACAGTTGGATAAAGAGATGGAAGAATCTGATCCAATCATACAATATTCTTCCCAATCAACAGGCAATGCTGACTATTACCACCCTGGGTGGAGGAGGAAAGGAATCTGATCCTTTTCTTCCCAGGTGAGGACCCATACTCCCTAGGCAACCACCCCAACTGTACTGAAGAGTCTGTTATGGATTTTGGGGACCAAATGTTTTTTTATTTATATTTTATGGTACCTCTGTAAAATCCATACCAGACTGCTATCTAGATACAGGTCTGGTTTTTTCTTTTGTGAGTAACCCTACACTTTTTTGGGAGAGAACAATTTAGAAAACAAAAATGCAGCTGAATGAGAAAAAAAGCATGCATTTCTTACCAGTTCAAAGCCTGACCCTCATTTTTATTGGGGAACCTTGCACAAAAAAGTGGGGTTCCCCCAAAATCTTTACCAGGCCCTTATCAGGGTATGCATTTTAACTTGTCAGAAAATTACCCACATCCCAGGTTGGTGAATGTTACATTGTTACATAGTATGGGAGGTTGAAAGAAGACACAAGTCCATCAAGTCCAACCTGTGTGTGTGATTATATGTCAGTATTGCATTGTATATCCCTGTATGTTGTGGTCGTTTAGATGCTTATCTAATTGTTTCTTGAAACCATCGATGCCCCCCGCTGAGACCACCGCCTGTGGAAGGGACTTCCACATCCTTGCCGCTCTTACAGTAAAGAACCCTCTACGTAGTTTAAGGTTAAACCTCTTTTCTTCTAATTTTAATGAGTGGCCACGTGTCTTATTAAACTCCCTTCCCCGAAAAAGTTTTATCCCTATTGTGGGGTCACCAGTATGGTTTTTGTAAATTGAAATCATATCCCCTCTCAAGCGTCTCTTCTCCAGAGAAAATAAGTTCAGTGCTCGCAACCTTTCCTCATAACTAATATCCTCCAGACCCTTTATTAGCTTTGTTGCCCTTCTTTGTACTCTCTCCATTTCCAGTACATCCTTCCTGAGGACTGGTACCCAGAACTGGACAGCATACTCCAGGTGCGGCCGGACCAGAATCTTGTAGAGTGGGAGAATTATCGTTTTATCTCTGGAGTTAATCCCCTTTTTAATGCATGCCAATATTCTGTTTGCTTTGTTAGCAGCAGCTTGGCATTGCATGCTTGTCATGATCAGTGTCATTGCCTGGGTCACCTGCTGGTGGTGCTATTGCTTTCAGCACCAAAGGGTGCAGTTCTGGTGGCCACCAGCGGGTGTCTCCCATTTGTCTGGAGCCAAAATCATCTCCTGCAATCAGGCGTCACCTGAGACTGATTGCAGGAGGTGTGTATAAATACCCAGCAGACACTAAAGCATTTGCTCTGGTATTGTCTTGGAACCCAGACCTGTATGCCTGAACCTGAACCTGAACCTGAACCTTGTGACCTGTTATCTGTTACCTTGTATCCTGTGTTCCTGAACCCTGCATCCATCCCTGGACCCCTGCCTCTGTACCTTGTATCCTGTGTTCCTGAACCCTGCATCCATCCCTGGACCCGTCTTGCAGACTCATCCCTTCCTCCTGTTGTCCCTTCCGGCTCCCTGTTCAATCGGACTGATCTCTCGTGTATGACCCTGGCTTGATTACATTTACGCTTTAATCTCTAAACTGTATTCACGTTGGTGTAGGGAGTTGTTTTGTGTGTCACTGTGGTTGTTTGCTGGTTGCCTTTATTGTTTTAGGAATTATCCTTTCAATAAACTCATATATATATTTACTTACCTTGTGCCTAGTTCCTTTAGTGCAGCCCACTGATCTGCGTACCCTGTGCTGCATGCCGTGTTAGGCATCCGTGACAGAATACCAGAGCCATTCAAGCAGATCGGCTGCACTTGGGAATTGGGTCTGGGCACTGCTATTGCTTTAAAAATGCAGCTTGACGATATTCTGTATTTTTCGCTACTAGCAACAGAGGACAGGGAGTTTTGTTCTCAAACATTAAGTGAACACACTAGAGAGCAGTTGTTGGAATGCATCCGCATAGCCCATGTTTTTGTGGATCTGGGCAGTTTTGTGTTTGAGGATGTGCAAGATCTGATCTGTATCTGTACAGAGTTGGCCCTGTCTGATGCCTCCAGTGGAGACGATGACTATACACCCCCTTTTAGTGCAGCTCAGGTAGAGTCCTTGGTGTGGCTGTTGGAAGATGACTCAGTCTTTTTCCTTGAGCAGTACTCAACTTGTCCTACACAGGTGCTTGCAGCATGTATTGAGTCAGTGCAGTCTCTGGTCAGACAAGCAGTGTGCAAACCTAACTTTGTGCAATCATTACTACAGGCCTGGTCAAGTTTATTGTACTCAGCCCCTGTCGGTTCCCTGCCACCCATTCCTGTGTCTAGACACCAGCCTGCTGGGATGTCTGTGTCTCCTTTACTCCCAACTACCACAGTGGCCAACCAATACACCCTCCTACCAATGAAGTACCAGTACCCTGTTTCCCCCTGCTGCACTTACCCTGCCTTTAACCCTCCTGCTTCGTCTCGGCTGCCTCCATCAGTTCCCCTAAGACCCCCTTCAAAATCCGCACCCTCTGCTTCACCATCCTTCCGCTCTTCGCCTCTACCAGCTGCATCCACCACCTACAGCCCTGTATACATATACAAATCTTCGGTGGCTAAACCAAAGAAAAAACGGAAGTTCTTTCCAACTCACACGATCCTGCCAGTAACCCAGCCTGTCTCCGCACCAGCCGACCTGTTGCAGCCTGTCTCCGCACCAGCCGACCTGTTGCAGCCTGTCTCCGCACCAGCCGACCTGTTGCAGCCTGTCTCCGCACCAGCCGACCTGTTGCAGCCTGTCTCCGCACCAGCCGACCTGTTGCAGCCTGTCTCCGCACCAGCCGACCTGTTGCAGCCTGTTTCCAAACCAAGCGACCTGTTGCAGCCTGTTTCCAAACCAAGCGACCTGTTGCAGCCTGTTTACAAACCAAGCGACCTGTTGCAGCCTGTTTACAAACCAAGCGACCTGTTGCAGCCTGTTTACAAACCAAGCGACCTGTTGCAGCCTGTTTCCAAACCAAGCGACCTGTTGCAGCCTGTTTCCAAACCAAGCGACCTGTTGCAGCCTGTCTCCGCACCAGCCGACCTGTTGCAGCCTGTCTCTGCACCAAGCGACTTGTTGCAGCCTGTCTCCGCACCAAGCGACCTGTTGCAGCCTGTTTCCAAACCAAGCGACCTGTTGCAGCCTGTTTCCAAACCAAGCGACCTGTTGCAGCCTGTTTCCAAACCAAGCGACCTGTTGCAGCCTGTTTCCAAACCAAGCGACCTGTTGCAGCCTGTTTCCAAACCAAGCGACCTGTTGCAGCCTGTTTCCAAACCAAGCGACCTGTTGCAGCCTGTTTCCAAACCAAGCGACCTGTTGCAGCCTGTTTCCAAACCAAGCGACCTGTTGCAGCCTGTTTCCAAACCAAGCGACCTGTTGCAGCCTGTTTCCAAACCAAGCGACCTGTTGCAGCCTGTCTCCGCACCAGCCGACCTGTTGCAGCCTGTCTCCGCACCAAGCGACTTGTTGCAGCCTGTCTCCGCACCAAGCGACCTGTTGCAGCCTGTTTCCAAACCAAGCGACCTGTTGCAGCCTGTTTCCAAACCAAGCGACCTGTTGCAGCCTGTTTCCAAACCAAGCGACCTGTTGCAGCCTGTTTCCAAACCAAGCGACCTGTTGCAGCCTGTTTCCAAACCAAGCGACCTGTTGCAGCCTGTTTCCAAACCAAGCGACCTGTTGCAGCCTGTTTCCAAACCAAGCGACCTGTTGCAGCCTGTTTCCAAACCAAGCGACCTGTTGCAGCCTGTCTCCAAACCAAGCGACCTGTTGCAGCCTGTTTCCAAACCAAGCGACCTGTTGCAGCCTGTTTCCAAACCAAGCGACCTGTTGCAGCCTGTTTCCAAACCAAGCGACCTGTTGCAGCCTGTTTCCAAACCAAGCGACCTGTTGCAGCCTGTCTCCGCACCAGCCGACCTGTTGCAGCCTGTCTCCGCACCAGCCGACCTGTTGCAGCCTGTCTCCGCACCAGCCGACCTGTTGCAGCCTGTCTCCGCACCAGCCGACCTGTTGCAGCCTGTCTCCGCACCAGCCGACCTGTTGCAGCCTGTCTCCGCACCAGCCGACCTGTTGCAGCCTGTCTCCGCACCAGCCGACCTGTTGCAGCCTGTCTCCGCACCAAGCGACCTGTTGCAGCCTGTCTCCGCACCAAGCGACCTGTTGCAGCCTGTTTACAAACCAAGCGACCTGTTGCAGCCTGTTTCCAAACCAAGCGACCTGTTGCAGCCTGTTTCCAAACCAAGCGACCTGTTGCAGCCTGTCTCCAAACCAAGCGACCTGTTGCAGCCTGTCTCCGCACCAGCCGACCTGTTGCAGCCTGTCTCCGCACCAAGCGACTTGTTGCAGCCTGTCTCCGCACCAAGCGACCTGTTGCAGCCTGTTTCCAAACCAAGCGACCTGTTGCAGCCTGTTTCCAAACCAAGCGACCTGTTGCAGCCTGTTTCCAAACCAAGCGACCTGTTGCAGCCTGTTTCCAAACCAAGCGACCTGTTGCAGCCTGTTTCCAAACCAAGCGACCTGTTGCAGCCTGTTTACAAACCAAGCGACCTGTTGCAGCCTGTTTACAAACCAAGCGACCTGTTGCAGCCTGTTTCCAAACCAAGCGACCTGTTGCAGCCTGTTTCCAAACCAAGCGACCTGTTGCAGCCTGTTTCCAAACCAAGCGACCTGTTGCAGCCTGTTTACAAACCAAGCGACCTGTTGCAGCCTGTTTACAAACCAAGCGACCTGTTGCAGCCTGTTTACAAACCAAGCGACCTGTTGCAGCCTGTTTCCAAACCAAGCGACCTGTTGCAGCCTGTTTCCAAACCAAGCGACCTGTTGCAGCCTGTCTCCGCACCAGCCGACCTGTTGCAGCCTGTCTCCGCACCAAGCGACTTGTTGCAGCCTGTCTCCGCACCAAGCGACTTGTTGCAGCCTGTCTCCGCACCAAGCGACCTGTTGCAGCCTGTTTCCAAACCAAGCGACCTGTTGCAGCCTGTTTCCAAACCAAGCGACCTGTTGCAGCCTGTTTCCAAACCAAGCGACCTGTTGCAGCCTGTTTCCAAACCAAGCGACCTGTTGCAGCCTGTTTCCAAACCAAGCGACCTGTTGCAGCCTGTTTCCAAACCAAGCGACCTGTTGCAGCCTGTTTCCAAACCAAGCGACCTGTTGCAGCCTGTTTCCAAACCAAGCGACCTGTTGCAGCCTGTTTCCAAACCAAGCGACCTGTTGCAGCCTGTTTCCAAACCAAGCGACCTGTTGCAGCCTGTCTCCGCACCAGCCGACCTGTTGCAGCCTGTCTCCGCACCAAGCGACTTGTTGCAGCCTGTCTCCGCACCAAGCGACCTGTTGCAGCCTGTTTCCAAACCAAGCGACCTGTTGCAGCCTGTTTCCAAACCAAGCGACCTGTTGCAGCCTGTTTCCAAACCAAGCGACCTGTTGCAGCCTGTTTCCAAACCAAGCGACCTGTTGCAGCCTGTTTCCAAACCAAGCGACCTGTTGCAGCCTGTTTCCAAACCAAGCGACCTGTTCCAGCCTGCTTCTACACCAGCCGATCCGCTCCAGCCTGCTTCCACACCAGCCGATCCGCTCCAGCCTGCTTCCACACCAGCCGATCCGCTCCAGCCTGCTTCCACACCAGCCGATCCGCTCCAGCCTGTTTCCACACCAGCCGACTTGTTCCAGCCTGTTTTCACACCAGCCAACCTGTTCCAGCCTGTTTCCACACCAGCCAACCTGTTCCAGCCTGTTCCAGCCTGTTTCCACACCAGCCAGCCTGTTCCAGCCTGTTTCCACACCAGCCAACCTGTTCCAGCCTGTTTCCACACCAGCCAACCTGTTCCAGCCTGTTTCCACACCAGCCAGCCTGTTTCCACACCAGCCAGCCTGTTCCAGCCTGTTTCCACACCAGCCAACCTGTTCCAGCCTGTTTCCACACCAGCCAACCTGTTCCAGCCTGTTTCCACACCAGCCAACCTGTTCCAGCCTGTTTCCACACCAGCCAACCTGTTCCAGCCTGGATTTTCGGTGCCCGTCACCCAGCCTGACGTTTTGGTGCCCGTCTTTCAGCCCGCTGAACCAGTGCCTGCCATCTGGCTTGCTGAACCTCTGCCCGGTGGCCAGTTTGAAGTGCCTCTGCCCGGTGGCCAGCTTGAAGACCCAGCGCCATTTGCCCAGCCCGCTGACATGGTGCCTGCTAAACCAGTTCTCGATGCCCGGCTTGCCGCTGATTTTGCCCTGCTTGATTCCCAGCCTGACTGTGATGCCCTTGTGTTGTTCGCCTCCGTTAGGTTCATGCACATTGCCCTGCCTGTTTTCATTTCCAGATCCCAACTTCCAGACCCTGGTGGTGGGGTGCGTGTTCCATTGCCGGACTCAGGTGCCACGCCTCCCAGTAAGTTTAAGGACTCTGGCCGGAGGAGCACAAGTAGTCCGCAGACACAGGGGAGACTTTTTGGGACCTTTCCGCACCTACCAGCACTGCCAGATCAAGTGCAGAATGGAGCGTCCGGAGGCCACTCCTTGGGAGGGGGAACTGTCATGATCAGTGTCATTGCCTGGGTCACCTGCTGGTGGTGCTATTGCTTTCAGCACCAAAGGGTGCAGTTCTGGTGGCCACCAGCGGGTGTCTCCCATTTGTCTGGAGCCGAAATCATCTCCTGCAATCAGGCGTCACCTGAGACTGATTGCAGGAGGTGTGTATAAATACCCAGCAGACACTAAAGCATTTGCTCTGGTATTGTCTTGGAACCCAGACCTGTATGCCTGAACCTGAACCTGAACCTGAACCTTGTGACCTGTTATCTGTTACCTTGTATCCTGTGTTCCTGAACCCTGCATCCATCCCTGGACCCCTGCCTCTGTACCTTGTATCCTGTGTTCCTGAACCCTGCATCCATCCCTGGACCCCTGTCTTGCAGACTCATCCCTTCCTCCTGTTGTCCCTTCCGGCTCCCTGTTCAATCGGACTGATCTCTCGTGTATGACCCTGGCTTGATTACATTTACGCTTTAATCTCTAAACTGTATTCACGTTGGTGTAGGGAGTTGTTTTGTGTGTCACTGTGGTTGTTTGCTGGTTGCCTTTATTGTTTTAGGAATTATCCTTTCAATAAACTCATATATATATTTACTTACCTTGTGCCTAGTTCCTTTAGTGCAGCCCACTGATCTGCGTACCCTGTGCTGGATGCCGTGTTAGGCATCCGTGACAATGCTATTGCTGAGCCTATCATCTACTAGGAACCCCAGGTCTTTTTCCATCCTAGATTCCCCCAGAGGTTCTTCACCCAGTGTATAGATTGCATTCATATTTTTGCCACCCAAATGCATTATTTTACATTTTTCTACATTGAACCGCATTTGCCATGTAGTTGCCCACCCCCGCCATTAATTTGTTCAGATCTTCTTGCAAGGTTTCCACATCCTGCGGAGAAGTTATTGCCCTGCTTAGCTTAGCATCATCCACAAATACATAGATTGCACTGCTTACCCCATCCTCCAGGTTGTTTATGAACAAATTTAACAGGATTGGTCCCAACACAGAACTCTGGGGGACCCCACTACACACCCCTGACCATTCTGAGTATTCCCCATTTAGCACCATCCTCTGAACTCGCCCTTGTAGCCAGTTTTTAATCCATGTACTCACCCTATGGTCCATTCCAATAAACCTTATTTTTTAAAGTAAATATTTATGGGGAACTGTGTCAAATGCTTTTGCAAAATCCAGATACACCAAGTCTAAGGAAAATGTTTTAAAAAAATGAATTTTTCTTTGTTTCTGTGATAAAAATTTGCAAATTATTAATTTTTTCTTCATAAATTTTGGCCACAATTTATACTGCTACATATCTTTGGTAAAAATAACTCAAATTAGTGGACATTATTTGGTCTGTGTGAAAGTTGGAGAGTCTACAAGCTGTGGTGCAAATCATAAAAAAATTATCACACCTGATATTAGGGTTGCAAGAAATTAGATAGGGCACCAGTACAAGCCACGGGGTTCTGAGACCGGCTCTCCGTTCGGACATGACGGACCCTGCCCTGAGCCAGAGTCAGCTGGACTCCGACCTCCGTGCCATGCTGCAGGCCCTGCCCACGAAAGCAGCCATAGAGTCCCTCATACGGCGCATGGAGGAGGCACACAGCAGGGACATACAGGAGGTGCGAACGGAGATCCACAGTGTCGCCGACCGGGTGACCACTGGGGAGTCCGCAGTGGCGGCGCTGGAATCCCGGGTTCAGGCCCTAGAACATGCCCGCACCTCCCATGCAGAGGAGGCCCAGGAGATGCAGCTCCACCTGGAGGAAATGGAGGACCGCAGTCGCCGCAATAACTTGCGACTGCGGGGAATCCCTGAAGCCACGGGCCCCGGAGGACCTGGCGGAGATGGTCACGGCCATCTTCCACAGACTCATGGAGTCCCCGCCGCCCATGCTGGAGATCGACCGAGTGCATCGCACCCTGGGCCCCAGATCTGCAGACCCCTCTAGGCCACGGGATGTGCTGTGTCGTCTACACCGCTACGCTCAAAAAGAGGACATCCTACGAAAAGCATGGGATCAGGGTGACATCGAATTTGATGGAGCATACATACAGATTCTCCCAGACCTTTCTAGGGCTTCTTTGCAGCGACGCGCAATGCTCAAGCCGGTCCTGGAAGTTGCTAGGAGGCACGGTTGCAACTACTGCTGGGGTTACCCCCTGGCGGTCACCTTCCGCACGGCACAGTCGTCCTTCACCCTGAGAACACCAGCAGACCTCCCTGACCTCTTCACCTTCATGGGCGCAGAACCGGTGCGTGTGCCTAACTGGCTGCTGAAAATACCGAGACCGGCAGGCCGCACGGGCCCGACTGCAGGCAGATCTAACCGGCCTACCCGATCTCAGAGACCTAGAGGTCGATCCCGAGCCTCATCCGCCAACGGGTCATGTGAGTCTTAAACGCTTGCTAGCAAATTTCTCTCCTGAACTTTACATGAGCTGACTATGTTCTCCGCTGTTGATGCGCTCCCTGGTTGGGCCTGTTCCCCCCCCCCCCCCCCCGCCGCCCCCCTCGCGGGCGGTACTGCTCGCCCGGTGCCCCCTCCCCGCTGATGTGCCCCGCCGCCTGTTTGCCGGGTCCGCCGGACCTTCCTGTGCCCCACACCGTCTGTGCTTCCTCCTGCCTCCCCCTCTTGATCAGTGACTCGGCCACCCTGGAGTTTTGTTTCGCCCTCCAGGGGATGGAGCCAGAGCTTTGGTGTCTCTTTTACTTTGAACTGAACCCGGGCAGATTAGGCTACTACGTGACTTGATGGATGGGCCCACTCCTCCCCCGTTTGCCCATGGACATGGAGTTTCCCTGCTGGGCGGTGTCGGCTCCCCCCCTGAAGAGGTGTCTCTACCTATCTACCTGATCCGTTGCCCTGTCCTGCCCTGTGAACTTCATGGCAGCTCGGTTGGGCAACATGGCTGATAGCGGGCGTTCGGTGCCCCCCCACCCCCTATTAATTGAACACTAACCTGTTTGATGCCCGCTGTTTTGCTGCTGTGTACCCCTTCTGCTTTTCCAGACCCTCCGAATGCACCGCCCTGAAAGGACACATGGGTCTGGATGCTTCCCAAAGACCCCAGGACACCAAAGGCTGACCAACTATAAATCTGGGCATTCGTGAGTTACTACACCGGGGGATTTGTTTACTGGACTCAATGGGTTGGCTTACCGCAGGTTCCTGGCCCCTCTCGAGACTTATGGGAATGCAGGGGCTGACGCTCCGGGTTCAGGCTACTGGGGATGGGTGATCAGTGCCGAGCTGGGGTCAGGGTGGGGGGGTCACGTGGGGTGCCTGCCTCGCCCTTGCGGTGGAGCTGGGGGGGTGCGGGGGGGTGGATGTGTCGGGGACATTGTCTGCATGGGTTGCCCTTCCCCCCCCCCCTTCGGTCTGCCCAGCTGGCGGCGGACGGGGGGTGGGATGGGGGTCCCGGGGAGTGCTAGATCTTTATATGTTGGTCTGCTTATGTACTTTGACTGTTTTATTACATTGTTGATATTTCTAGAGATTTATTTGATCTAAATGCCCGGTTTACATACGTGTCCTTGCTACTTACCCATTTCCATGCTGTACACTCTCAACCACTCACTTAGGGTCCATATCCACACAATCAGACGGCCGGTGTGTGCAGGAAGGGCCTGGGAGTCTCCTAGAGGCCCTTGCTGAACACACTCCCACTTAGGTCAACGCTCTTTATCCAGGAATTTCTGGGGAGCGTGGTTGCAATTGTTTTGCAGATACTTTAGAATCCCAGCTTGGCTGGGTAGCGTCCGCTGCAGGTCTATTTCTCCAGCGGCCGCATCTTAAAACCCTGCGGGATCGGTCACCCACAGGAGTTCTTCCTCCTTCTCTGCTTTTCTCTCCCTCCTCTTCTTCTTCTCACTAACTTTGTCACCTCCTCTCACCTCTCTCCCCCTACGTCTGACCCAACCTTCCCCCTCTACACTCCCGCGAACATGGATGAGATTAACATTGTCACCTTAAATGCTAAGGGACTTAATGTTCCTGAGAAGCGGCGGATGCTGCTCAATGACATGAGGTGCCTGGATGCTGACATTGTCCTATTACAGGAGACACATTTCCGTGACAACACATTTCCGATTCTTAAAAATAGTTTTTACCCGACGGTATACCACTCGGTGTACTCAGAGGCTAAAGCTAGAGGGGTCTCTATCTTGATCTCGGCGAAATTGCCGTGGTCCCTTACTGCAGTCCTCACTGACCCGATGGGCAGATTTTTGTTCCTCAAGGGCCTGATTGGAGACGTAAAAGTGACTATCGTGAACCTTTACGCCCCTAACAGTCAACAGGACTCCTTCATTAGGAAACATCTAACTCTCCTCCGGAGCTTTTCCGAGGGGCAACTCATCGTAGGGGGTGACCTTAATATTCCCCTACTCCCTGAGGAGGATACCTCCACGGGACACTCCTCTATCACTCGGGGCACATGCAAGGCCATACATTTGGCTCTCCATGCCTCACAGTTAATTGATGTCTGGCGCCTTTTTCACCCCGGAGAACGAGACTATACCTTTTATTTTCGCCCCCATAACACGTACTCGCGCATTGACTATTTTTTGCTCCCCCACAACCAACTCCAGGCGATTAAAGGAACCTCACTGGGGTCCATCACTTGGTCGGACCATGCCCCGGTCACATTACGATACACACTGAATGACTTCCATAGAACCCGGAGGAAGCCGTGGAGGCTTAATGAGAGCCTTCTACAGGACCCCGAGGTACTAGCAGATGTGACGAAGGAAATAACCCACTACTTCCATACTAACAATGGCACTGACAGTGACGCGGGCCTTGTCTGGGAAGCTCACAAGGCAGTCATACGGGGGGTACTCATAAAACATGGTGCGAGACTTAAAAACAGAGGACAGCCCAACTCACCCTACTCCTTGATAAACTCCAAACCCTGGAAACTAGCCACAAGCGAACCTCGACGACGCTGATCAGAAATTAACTTGACACAGTATGCACGCAGGTCACGGACCTTCTCACTTTTAGAGCGAAATCGGCGCTCCAAGTCTCTCGTAAAAAGGTTTATGAATCTGGTAATAAGTGCGGCAGGTTACTGGCGCAATCCTTACGTTTCCAGAAACTGGCGTCATACATACCGTACGTTCAATCTCCGACGGGCCAAAAGGTAGCCATGCCCCAACAGATAACACAGGAATTCAAATCCTTCTATGAGACACTATTCAATCTGACCACGACACCGCCACCTCAGGACCATATGACAGAATACATAACCTCCTCCTGTATGCCCACCCTGTCTACTGCAACACGAGACTCACTAGAGGACCCCATTACGCTGCCCGAGCTGCAGTTATCAATAGATAGCACAAAACTAGGTAAGGCTCCCGGTCCGGACGGACTCACGCTCCAATATTATAAGACGCTACTCCCGTCACTGGATGACCACTTGGTCAGACTGTTTAACGGCCTAACCAAGGGGGGAACATTGCATACCGATACCCTACAGGCCCAGGTAGCGGTTATTCCCAAAGACGGTAAAGATCCAACACACTGTGGTAGCTACCGACCTATATCCCTGCTTAACACGGATCTTAAATTATTCACCAAAATCATAGCCACTAGACTACAAACCCATCTACCCCACCTGATACACTTGGACCAAGTGGGCTTCGTCCCAACGAGGGAAGCGAGGGACAACACTACCAAAGTCCTGAACTTGCTTTATTCAGCCACCCGCACCAACACCCCCAGCGTCTTCCTAGGCACTGACGCTGAAAAAAACTTTTGACCGGGTCAGCTGGGACTTTATGTTCCCCACACTACGCCACATAGGCCTGGGCGGTAATATGTTGGGTTGGATATCTGCAACGTATGCGACTCCGTCGGCTAAAGTCAGGGCCAATGGGATGACCTCAGACTCTTTCCCGATTACCAATGGGACGCGACAGGGGTGCCCATTGTCCCCCCTTCTCTTTGCCCTCTCGCTGGAACCGTTCCTATGCCATATCAGACTGAACCCCGATATCTCAGGAGTGACAGTTGGCCGCACCCAACATAAGGTGTCGGCCTACGTGGACGACCTTATGTTCTCACTTACCAACCCCTCAATCTCCCTCCCAAACCTGCTATGGGAATTCGCAAAATACGGGACGCTCTGCAATTTAAAAATAAATTTTGCAAAGTCGGAAACGATGGGTGTGGGAATACCGCAACCACAACTGACACATCTACAATCTTGCTTCAGACTGAAGTGGTCAACGACTGCCTTGAAGTACTTAAGCACTACTATCCCGCACACACTCTCACGGCTATACGATCTTAATTTCCTGCCCCTGCTGAGAACTGTTAGGACGCTGTTGAACCAGTGGCACACGGGTCTGCACTCCTGGGTAGGTTGATGTAATATCCTTAAAATGACGATCCTCCCGAAATTTCTTTACCTTCTGCAAGCGATACCCATCCACATCCCAACATCCTACTTTAAACAGGTCCAATCCGCATTTACAGAATTTATATGGGCCAAGAAAAGGCAGCGGTTATCGCATAAATTACTGGTCCTACCTAAACACTATGGCGGGCTCGCACTACCGGACATTCAAACCTACTATCGGGCTGTACACCTAGGGAGACTTATCGATTGGTGTCGGCATCAAGAGACCAAACTTTGGACACAATTGGAACAAGACCAATATATGGTCCCCCTTAACAGAGCCCCCTGGTGCTCCATGTCCCTGCCGGCGGAGCTCAGGCGCCACCCACTGATTGGCAACACGACCCAGGTTTGCGCTCGTCTCATCTCCCAGACCTCCTTATCCTCACCCAACTCGCCCCTTTATCCCATACTGAGTAACCCTGGATTTGCGCCGGGCATGCAGGACGTGGTCTTTCAGAGGCTGAGCGCGGTGGGCCTACACCAGGCCTCACACTTCAGTGCAGGAGGGTGCTGGAATACCATTGCGGAATTTTTTGACCCCTCTGGGCGGTTTCGCTTAGACTTCTTGAGATCCCGTCAACTAGCCCACTTTCTCCACCCTTTGACGCCCCCCAGACGCAAACGACCGATCTCTCACAACACTGGAAGAACTCTGTGACACCTCAGGAACTATAGCGCACACACTCTCACTGACCTACACTCTTCTGAACACTCCACAGGCGGACTTTGTACCCCCGGGATTACTTAAATGGGAGCAGGATCTGAACTGTCACTTTGACGACGCTAAGCGACAGCGCATCCTTAGGTTCACACACAAATCCTCGATCTGTGCCAAAATCCAGGAGACCAATTACAAACTACTGTCGAGGTGGTACAGAAGCCCCGCACTCCTACACAAATTTTTCCCGGCCACATCTGATCTTTGCTGGCGCTGTCGGGCAGATAGGGGGACGCTGGTACACATCTTTTGGTCCTGCCCCATCCTGGGCCACTTCTGGCGCGTAGTGCGAGAGGAGGCACAGAAATTCACGGAACGCACCATACCGGACGACCCTGCATTTTTTCTCCTGCACGCGTCTAGCGTCCCGGGGAAGGTATACAAAAAGTCTGTGCTTAGACATCTACTTGACGCAGCTAAGGCCTGTATCCCACTCCATTGGAAGTCCACACTTCCACCAACCATTGCCTCCTGGCTGGCAAGAGTGGAAGAGATAAAACGCATGGAGGACCTTGTCCTTACAGCGCAGGATAGACAGGAAACGTTTAAAAACACTTGGCAGCTCTGGAATATCTTCATATTTTCGGCTGAGGGACAGGCGTTGAGGGAGCCCGCCGTTGATGCATGACAATGCGCTCTTCTGCGGGCCCCCCTCGACGGTAGATACAGACGGCGGTGTCGGCGTTCCAGGTGCGCTCCACTGCCACTCCATATGCGGGAGATCTGAGCCCCCCCCCTACCCCCCCCACTCTATAGTCTCTGACTGCTTCTTATGTTTCTTTTCATTTCCTTTTTCTCTCTCTCCTTCCCTCTCTTGCTACTTCTTACTCCCAGGCTTGGGAGTCTGTTTGAATGTTTAGAAAATGTGGGGACCGAGCTCACGGGCCCTGACATCTTGCATCACTACAATTTAGCACACATATACCCGCCTCTTTATTAGAGACCCCGCTACCAACGTTGCACACCCAGTATAGCTAGGGCGCCTGGGCGACAGGTCAGGGATGCAAGAGGCACGATGCGGTTAGTTGTAAAGTTGTTACCCATTGTTTCGTGTCTTGTATTTAGACGTGTCGTTCACTGCTCATGATGCCATGTACCTACATTTGTAAAGTGCAATTGGTCTATGCTGTGTATGCTGTGTATCATCTTTTACCTTGCCGGGTCATGTGGGCCCTGTCCCTGTTATAAATAAAAAAAATAAAAAATACCTGGCAGACACACTCTGATGCCGCGTACACACGATCATTATTCACGGCGGTTAAAAAACTGCCGTGAATAATGTCATTTAAAACGGGGGAACAGCTTGTTCCCCACACACGGTCGTTTTTCACGTCATTTTTTCTCTTGACGAGAAAAACGACCGTCTGTGGGCTCCGCGGCAGTGTTTCCCTATGGGAAACACTGCCGCGGAAAACATGTCGAAAAAAACGACAAGAAAAATTAGAACATGTTCTAATTTTTCTCGTCGTTTTTAATGCCATTTTTCTCGTCGAAAAAAACAACAGAAAGCCCACAGACTATCGTTTTTCTCGTCGAATGGGAAAAATTTCGTTTTTTTCGACAAGAAAAACGGCCGTGTGTACGCGGCATTACTTTGCCTTGGTATTTCTCCTTGCGCCCTGTTCCTGAGAAGCACTGTATTTGTACCTGATCCTGTTCCTGTCTGTTACCTGAACCCTGAGCCTTGTACCTGTACCCGTCCCTCCTGTGATCCAACCATCTTCTCCTTGTCCTGTTTGTTTTCCCTTTCCCCAGCTGCTGATCTCCCGATGATGATCCTGGCCTGGCCCTGTTTATGATTCTGGTTTTCCCCATTACTTGTACATATTTGTCTGTTACTGTTATTATTTGTGGGTTCTGTTTGGTATTGGTTGTTGTGCTCTGTGTGGTATTGGAGGTGGTTGCATCTATATTATTTCACTTATCTTTAATAAATCATTATATTTCACTTACACACGTTAGAGTTTCCTCTGTTGCAGTCCACATAGTTTTGGTCTTATCTGATACGTGACACCAACGTATAATCTATGAGGCATAATGAGTCTTTTGAACGGTTAATTTTTTTTCAGACTTTTTGGAAAATGTGGGAAAAAAATGAAAAACGCATTTTTTTTAAAACAAAGTTGTCATTTTATAAGATATTTCCAACGCATAGCATGTACATAGCAAAAATGACAACTCCAAAATACATTCCGCTACTCCTCCTGAGTATGGCGATACCACATGTGTAAGACTTTTACACAGCCTGGCCACATACAGAGGCCCAACATTGGAATAGCACTTTCAGACATTCTAGGAGCATAAATCACACATTTCATTTCTTAACCACCTATTACACTTTTGAAGGCCCTAGAGCACCAGAACAATGGAAACACCCACAAAATGACCCCATTTTGTAAGCTAACACCCCAATGTATAATTTTTGAGGCATAATGAGTCTTTTGGATGGTTCATTTTCTTCCAGAAGTTTTTGAAAAAAATGTGGGAAAAAAATTAAAATGCATTTGTTTTTTTACACAAAAGTTGTCCATTTATAAGATATTTCCAACACATAGCATGTACATAGCAAAAATGACACCCCAAAATAAATGTTGCTACTCCTCCCGAGTATGGCGTTACCACATGTTTTTACAGCCTGGCCACATACAGAGGCCCAACATGCAAGGAACACCGTCAGGTGTTCTAGGGACACATAGCATGCACATGCCAAGAATTACACCCCAAAATACATTCTGCTGAGCAAAGGGTAAACAAAAGATTACCTGTGGTTTTAGTAGCGCAGTTGTCCACAGAAGGATAGCACTGGTCCAGGCAGCAGGCAGGGACTTAGTCAGCAAAAGCGAACACAATTGTTCAGGCAACAGGCAGAAATACCAGAGCCGGTACAAGGGGGGGGGGTGGATCAATTTATTGGGGGTGGGGGGCGCAGTGAAGTGTCCTTCTAAAACAGCAGTCATTAAATGGCGGTCCGTGCGACGCTCTTGCCTGGGCCGCCAGTGTAGTAGCAGTCACTGGCTTGCTGGGACTGCGGGTTTCCCAGCAACCAGTGACGTTGTGTGTGTGCGCCCCGCCTCCTGACCTCGGCTCTCACTCCTAGTCTTCTGTCACAAGAGTGCCTGGTCGGGTGAGACATCACGTGCATGCTCCGCCCTGCCCCCTGCTACTCGCGGCTCCCGTTTTTTTCTCACAAGAGTGCCCGGCCGGGAGTGACATCACGTGCGCGCTCCGCCCCATCCCCCTGCTACTCGCGGCTCCCTGCTCCGGTACTGACTGTCACTTGCGAGATATATCTCGCAGCTTTCCGCCCCACTGCAGCTTGTGCTGACTACTCCTGAGCTCAAGGTATGTGGGGCACATTTTTTCTAAGACATTGATTCTTTTTTTTATAAATGGGGGGGGGGCACAGTTTGCCATCTTCGCCCTGGGCACCAAATGGCCTTGTCCCAGCACTGAGGAATACTGTCCATAGTCAGTACAGGCAGCAGGCAGGGATACTGACCATATACAGTCCAGGGTTAGTGCAGGCAGAGATTGTCAGCAGTACCAAAATATTGGTCCTGGTAGTAGGCAGGAACATGGTGCATGTGGTGTGGTCAGTTCATGCGACAGGCAGAGGCATGATGGCACAAATCCTACAGGCAGCAGGCAGAAGTAGGGCCTCGTTCAGGACAGAATGGGGACAGGGGTAGAGGCTTCTCCCACCCAAATCTCTTTGAAGCCTCTGAGTCTCCAGACCTTAATCTAGGAATGAGAAAACAAAAAAAAATTGTTTCCTTCATCCAGGAAAACTATTTTGGAGCCCCTCACATATGTGAGACCCCTGTGTTATGAATCTCACTAGTCCAGTAGCAGGGTACAAGATCAGTCAAAGAGGCAGGCAAAAAGCATGGTAAACAGTCCAGGGTCAGTTCCAGATCAGGCAGAGGTATGTACAGAATTGGTAGGCAGAAGCGTGGTCGAATAACAAGCCAGGGTCAGTTACAGAGCAAGCACAGGCATAAGGGGTTTGAAGGTAAATGGCAGGAAGTGAGGGTTATGGTTACCATACTTCACTAATAATTTACTGAAGTATGGTAATGGCAGAAACAGTCACCTGTGCAGAAGCCTGGTTGGGAAGGACATTGGGGACAATAAGTGGTGTCTCTTCTAACTCCTCCTCTGGAGCACAACCGGCATTTTTTCTGGACGTTTTTGGCCTGGGAGGGATTTTATCGGGAAAGTGGCGTTCGAGGAGTCTGCTAATCACATCGGATCAAATGTTTTCTGGTGGGCCCTTCGGGATTATAATGGCAGTGGTGATTTCCTCCTGGTAGCCAAGGAAGGGTTTGGGGCTTTCAGTGGAGTTGCGATAGATTATATAGGTGTTGTATATGGCCAAATTAAACAAATAAATTGATACTTTTTTATACCACTGGTATGTTCGTCTTGTGGCAAGGTAGGGTTCGAGCATTTGGTCGTTGAAGTCGACACCCCCCATGAACATATTGTATTCGTGGATACATGTTGGCTTTTGGATTGGGCCATACCTCCTGGTGATCTCCACAAAGGTATTATTGTGAATCGAAGACAGCATGTACACATCTCTTCTGTCCCTCCACTTCACAGCCAGAATTTCCTCATTCCGCAAACTCGCTGTCTCTCCTCTTCTTAACTTCTGGTTAACGAGCCTTTGAGGAAAGCCCTTCCGGTTCTTCCTTACGGTGCCACATTCTGGAGTTGTCTTCCTGTGAAGGTTGCGGAAGAGGGGCAAACTCGTATAGAAGTTGTCCACATATAAATGGTAGCCTTTCTCCAGGAGTGGGTTTATGAGTTCCCAAACGACTTTCCCGCTGGCTCCCATGTAGTCTGGGCAATTAGGGGGATGCAACTGGGTGTCCTTCCCTTCGTATACCATGAAGGCATATGTATACCCTGTGGTTTGGTCACACAATTTATACAGCTTTACCCCAGAGCGGGCCCTTTTGGTGGGAATAAATTGCTTAAAGCCCAGCCTGCCAGTAAATTTGATAAGTGACTCGTCCACGCATGTGTTGGTTTGGGGTAAACAACTGGGGGAAGATTTCAGAAAAATAATTTAGTAGTGACAGAATTTTATAAAGCTTATCATAATTTGGGTCATTTCGGGGAGGGCACTGGGTATTGTCATTTTAGTGTAGGAACCTCATAATCATGAGATATCTGGTTCTGAGCATTATTAAGGAAAACATGGGAATTTGATGGATGGGGAGGGTTGACCAATATGAACGTAATTCATTTTTTTTGGTTAATCCCATACAGAATGTGAGGCCCCAAAAAATCTTAAACTCCTCTACTGTTAGTTCTCTCCACTCATAGGGACGGGCATAATAGGACATTGGGTTACTTGCTATGAATTTTTGTGCATACAGGTTAGCATACAAAATAATTCCGCGCTGCCCTCTGGATAAATAGACATATAGTAAAAAGCGTGGAAACAATAAGTGTAGTGCTAATCAAAAAATGAACAAGAATACATAACACACTCAAATGAATATCTAAAACAGTGCAATATAAAAAAAGACACTCAAATATTAAAGCGGAGTTCCACCCAAAATAACATCCATATATGACCACACTCCTTACACTACAAACATGTACAGTAGCCACTTTTTTTTTTTTTTTTCTGTACATAACGTACTATTGTCATTTCAATTCCGGCTTCTGGGTACTCACTCCCGCGGGAGTAGGCGTTTCTATTCTCCCGCAATGTAATCTGGGAGTTCGCCCAGATGTGACATGTCCTGCAGAAAAAGTTCCCCGGCGGATAAGGTTCCCCCCCCTGTACTGCGCATGCGCGGCACGAACCTCAACGGAGTTTCCGAAAGTAGCCGAACATGTAGAGCTGTGAGTCGGCTCTACACGGCGCCTGCGCAGTCAGCTCTACATGGCTCCTAGTCATTGCGCAGGCGCCGTGTAGAGCTAACTCGCAGCTCTACATGTTCGGCTACTTTCGGAAACTCCGTTGAGGTTCGTGCCGCGCATGCGCAGTACAGGGGGGGGGGAACCTTATCCGCCGGGGAACTTTTTCTGCAGAACACCGTCCACCGCTACCAGGAAGTCAGTGCTTGTGGGCTTCACAATGCCCACAAGCAAAATGGAAAATTCTGACGGCTGATTTTAAAAGTGCATTTTTTGCCAGAAAAAAGACAGGGGAGGTTAAAAATCACCAAACACATGAGTACTAATTGGTGATCTACAAATACTTTGCATGCAAGCTAAAAAAAAAAAAAGATTTGCCGCGGAACCTCCGCTTTAAGTAAGAACAGTGAAAAGTCCTCATATATACAAAATGTCTATATGCAAAATACAAGTGAAAACTTGTGCAACTGAGTGTCCTAAAGTAATTCAAAAAATGGAGGCAATGGTGAAATTCAAATGTGAGTGAAGACTTTGAAGGAAAAGTGTTGACGGTGAGAAGATGAAGAGAACCACCACCAATAGGTAAGGAGCTTACCAGATAGTTTGAACCCAGAGGAACATATGTTCAGTGGGTCAAACGGGCTTAGTGTGGTGGAACCACGATGGAACCTGGACAATCTGTATGCTGTAAATTGCTGTGCTGGAAATGGCCAAACATCAATAGGGAGAGAGAAACCGGAGAAGAAAGATGACCTCTTAGCAGATAACCTCATATGCAGTAGTGGTCCG
This sequence comes from Rana muscosa, assembly GCA_029206835.1. Lineage (NCBI taxonomy): Eukaryota > Metazoa > Chordata > Amphibia > Anura > Ranidae > Rana > Rana muscosa. The sequence continues at coordinate 30,525,927 of JARGYO010000094.1, forward strand.
GGAATAAGCCAATCAATATGAGCAGGTAAGTATTATGTAATGGAGAAAAGAAACAGCCACATAGCGTAACTCTGTATGTAAATCAAAATTTAATGTAGTGGAAACACTTGCATTTAAGTTGATATAAAAGCGCTTTGCAAAGAATGTGGCAACAATGGACTTCTTTGCAAAGCGCTTTTATATCAACTTAAATGTATATATGACATTTTGTATATATATGAGGACTTTTCACTGTTCTTACTTAATATTTGAGTGTCTTTTTTATATTGCACTGTTTTATATATTCATTTGAGTGCGTCATGCATTCTTGTTCATTTTTTGATTAGCGCTGCACTTTTTGTTTCCACGCTTTTTACTATTTGTGCATACAGGTTGCATTGGGCCACAATTGATGCTAGCATGTCCTCAGTAAAAAAATAAGTGGAAAAAATCTATTGGGGAAAAATGTTCTGTGTCCACCTGGACTCCTGGCTAGGCAGTGAAAGGGAGAATGTTAGCTTCTCCTGAATTAGGAGGAAGCCACAAGGGGTTCTGAAGAGAATAGGGAAGGCTGGCATAGGACCTAACCCTTGGGACTGAGGTGACACCCCACTGGTACTTGGCCTTTCTTGCCGAGGTACTGCAGTGCTGGTGGATGTCAATTCGGTGCTCGTGGATGGCACTGCCTCCTTACCAGAACGCCTTTGTCTGGCAGGCGGACTATTATCCTCCTCTGAGGCTGTCAGTGTTCCACTGCTTAGGACAGGCTCGTAGTCAATGTCAGACTCAGAATCTGAATTTGAGGAAGAATCCAAAGCAGAGAGCAGCCCGTTGCTCTCGTCGGCCGCAAGAATATTGTACGCCTCCTCAGCTGAAAATGATTTCCTAGACATTGTTGGTGGGCACTTATGGCACTCGTGATACTGATGACACATGACACTGATGACAGATGGCACTGACAGATGGCACTGTGACACTAACAGCGATGAGCACTGTGACACCAATGGGCACTGTATATATGTGTTTTGACTGTAGTTTGATAGATGCACTCACAGATCTGCAGCACAGACGCTCTCCCTCCTCACACGCGGTCTATGTGTGAGGAGGGAGAGCCGGCAATGAGAGATGATCTCATATGTTTACATTTGAGATCATCTCTCATTGGACATGCCGATCGAGTGGTAAATGGCCGCTGTGATTGGCTATTAGCCAATCACAGATCGTGGTAGTGTCCAAGGGACACGGCCAACACAGATTTTCCCCGATGTGCGTCCTCGGCGGCGCGCGGGGAACAGGTAAACAGGAAGACGCCCGTGGATGCCCTCCCAGCAATTAAGACCCGCGTTGTAGCCGTCTTTCGGCTATAGCGCGAGCGGGGAGTGGTTAAATAAAAACAAACACCTTTGACCAAGTGCTTTTTTTAACAAAAAACATCCCACCATGTAAATCCATCTTCAATCATATTGACCAGTAATGCAGATCCTCATCAGTCATAATCAATGATGATCCCGATAACCTGTCAAAAGAAAAAATGGCAACCGTACATAACTCTAGTATGCATCTTTAGGATATATAGTATATACCTGTACATAGCACAAGGCCGTGTTCACAGTATGGAAAGTTTTTTTTGGGGCTGCAGTTCCTGTGAGCTCCACAAGGTGGTGGTCTCAGTTATATAGAGGGGACACACACAGGAAGTCTCTATGGTATCTACAGACAGAAAATTCAATAGGCGAAAAATAAGCCTCACTGTCCATATCAGTGAAAGGTAAAATAAGACCCATTGTTGATGTCAGTGGGATAAAATAAGACCATTGTTTGTGTCAGTGGGATAAAATAAACCCCATTGTTAATGTCAGTGAGATAAATAAGTCCCATCTTTGGTGTCAGTCACACTGCCCCCCTCCTGTAAAACTGCCCCCTCCAGGCTTGATGCCCCCCTCCTCTCCCACTGCCCCTCTCCTGTAACACTGCCCCCCTTACTGTCCCTCTGCCCACCTCCTGTGATGCACTGTCAATCTTCCCCCCAGTTGGTCCAGAGACCAATGAACTGCAAGTTGCTGGGTTGAAGTCTGTATGAGGAGTCCAAGAATGGGGGAGGATCCACCTGCATGAGGAATCCAGGGATCCGGTGAGACCAATGATGGGGGGGTTCTGTCTGTCTGCACACATTACAATCTGCATAGGGTCACATGACTGCTCTGTCTATCACTCACACTGTGGCACTCACATATACATACACACTCATACACACGCACACATATTCTCACAAACATGAACACATGCATATACACACACACACATGCCCATACATACATACATAGGATTTCCCAATCCGACCTTAGAGTGCCAGAATTGGGACACTCCTCTCCTGTACATACTGTTCACTGCCATACCCTCCACACTCCTCTCCTGCACATACTGTTCACTGCCATACCCGCCACACTCCTCTCCTGTACATACTACCCACTGTCATATCCTCCAAACTCCTCTCCTCTACACACTACCCATTGCCATACACTCTACACTCCTCTCCTGCACATACTACCCACTGCCATACACTCCACACTCCTCTCCTGCATATACTACCCACCACCATACACTCCACACCCCTCTCCTGTACATACTACTCACCGCCATACACTCCGCACTCTGCTGCACATACTACCCACTGCCATACACTCCGCACTCCTCTCCTGCACATACTACCCACTGCCATACACTCCACACTCTGCTGCACATACTACCCACTGCCATACACTCCGCACTCTGCTGCACATACTACCCACCGCCATACACTTCACACCCCTCTCCTGTACATACTACCCACTGCCATACTCTCCTGAACATACTACCCACTGCCATACACTCTGCACTCCTCTGCTGCACATACTACCCACCACCATACACTCTACACCCCTCTCCTGTACATACTACCCACCGCCGTACGCTCCGCTCTATACAGTCACAATTTAACATTACCATATTCTGCATTCCTGGGCACAGGTGAGGCTGCATTGCTGGGCACAGGTGAGGCTGCATTGCCGGGCACTGGTGAGGCTGCATTACTGGGCACAGGTGAGGAGGCTGCATAGATGGAAACAGGTGAGGAGGCTGCATAGATGGGCACCGGTGAGGATGCATAGATGGGCACTGGTGAGGCTGCCTTCTTTATGTAGTGCACTCCTGAACTCTGCACTCTGTTTTTTCTCTGTCTCATCTTCATACCATTTGGTAGTCATATCATAAAAATTCTAAGCAGTATCATTTTTTTTATCTTTATTTATGGACGAAATGTGAGAAATAACGTTAATCATACAATCATTCCATAAACACATACACTACATATATTGTTTGAGGAAAATATGCTTATAAAATAGTGTAGCACTCACTACCCCTTCTCCCTTTGGCTCACTCGTGGGAGAAAGGGCACACCTATGCCACATGCCTGTACCCTCCTGTGTGAAGATGTTGAGCGGTGTAATGTACCTGGGTCTCTATGGTCAGGTTCCCCCATAGAATGGCTCCCGTCTTCACTGTGATAAAGACAAGTCTCTATTCCCCAATAACTTCAAAGATCCACACCAATTGCAACTCCAACGTAGAGTTTATTTCTCTCTTATGCACAATCGTTGAACAGGAAAGGTTGGAAGAAGAGCAGGACAGCAAAAGGTGTTGGAATAGGTCCAGGCACAAACTAATTCTTATTCACTACCCATGTCTTTAGGTAGACTCAGCTCATCCAGATAGTCTCCCAATGGAGTGGATCCTAGCAGCCGGAATGATGCTCGAATCAGAGTACACACACAGTCTCTGCCACAGACCTGGTGAACGTTGGTTCTGGTTTTAGGCCTCTAACGGTAAAATGACATCCCTCCAGAGAGTTACCGGGCCCCTCTCTTCACTGTGATCTCTCACCAGTCCTTCGGAACGGTCCTCCCCCGGCCTCCTCATCTAGATGCGGGATTCCTCCTCCCTCCGTGGGCTCCAGCTGAAGGTGCTGGACCCAAAGCCTCCGGTTGCAGCCCCAGGGCTAAAGGTGCCTGGGACTGATCCGCCAGTGTACCGGACCAGGAACTCCACCCCAGGGCTAAAGGTGCCTGGGGTGGCCACGAACAGAATCACACGCTCCAGGGGTCGGACCGGGAACTCACCTCTGACAGACAGGGTCTGCCCCTTTTATATCCCCTCCCGGGATGCACAGCAGGCCGACACGCCCACCATACCACCGCTGAAAGGGGACATCCAAAGCACAGCACTATACCAGCGGTTTAACCCTGGCCTCCGATGGCAGAGCGACCAACAGGCCACGGGGAACTACACACCAGTATCCCACCTGTAGTTCAAAATGGGTTTTACAGAACCCTACCAAATAGTGTGTTTGAGCACAACTACCACTTAAACATTCCCCTAGATTTTAAAGCCCCGCTACAATAGTTTACCATGTGCCAATAAAAAAAAAAATATATGTCCCCGGATTTTATTTTAAAAATCTGGTCACCTTAGTCTAACCCCAGCCCAGTATTGGTGGTCAGTGGTGGTACTTACCTGATCACACACTCCCTCTCTGCTGATGTCGGAGTTATACTTTCACTGTCAGAAAGGAGATCACTTCTCCCAACAGTCTGATATAATTGCAGTGCCTGGTGATGGAACCCGGAGAGTGTTCCAGCGGTCATCACCTCACCGCCAATCTGTACAGAGTCCTGGAACCTGTGGGATGAGGACACACCGGGAGAGTAGCCAAAATTCTGGGACTGTCCCGCAGCATCTGATACACTTGGCAATATGTAATGACAAGGCCATGTTCACACTATAAGCTGTTTCTCAGGGGGGCTGCAGTTCCTCTGGGCTCCACAAGGTGGTGATCTCACTTATACTGAGACAGGAAGTGATGTCAGGTATAAATATGAAGCTCCGGGTGAGAGGTGACTTGGGCAGACGTAGCGAGAAGACATTGCTGGAAGTGGCAGCAGAGGAGGTAATAAGATCTTATTTTCTATTAGTAACACCCGTCATCTTCCTCGTCCTCCATAGTCACTGTGACGTCTTTTATCTCCAGCAGATGATGATACACACATATATAGTGTGGAAACCTAGATTATCCCCTTCAGGGTCAGAACAGTTCCTCACTTACAGGGCCAAAACCTTCTCTCCATTTTGGAGATGTCACCTTCTCACTAGGGATGAGTAGAACTGTCCTGGGTTCAGTTGGAATGTTCGGTGAACTTGAAGTGGATGGGGAACCTCTGCTAGTCAGAGCTACTCGCCCTCTCTTAACGTATGGCCTCCAGAGACCAATGGGAGCGGTCCTCAGGGTCACCAGGGAGAGCAACTCTGTCCAGCAGAGGTTCCCCCATTCACAGTAACTGGAGTCTCTGCTCAGCCCACCATGCCTCAGGGGAATTACTACATCCAGCCATCCAAGAGTGACCAGATCCCTTAAAGCACTGGTCACCAACCCTGTTCTCAGGGCCCACTAACAGGCCAGGTTTGCAAGATAACCGAAATACATCACAGGTGATATCATTTGCTGCTCAGTGATTGTGGTATTCTAGTCTGCATCTCCCCCAAGGTAATACATAAAATCTGGCCTGTTAGTGAGTCCTGAGGACAGGAGTTAAAGCGGAGCTCCACCCTAAAGTGGAACTTCTGCTCATCGGAACCCTCCCCCCCCCCCCCTCCAGTGTCACATTTGGCACCTTTCAGGGGGAGGGGGTTGCAGATACCTGTCTATTTGCACCCACTTCGGGGAATACAGACTGAGGGTAGTGCGTCACTTCCCAGTCCCCCCCCCCCCCCCGTTGTATTCTGGGAAACACACGGCTCCCAGAACACAACGGTGACCAATGAAAGACGTGCAGTGCTGCTCGCAAATGCGCAGTAGGGAACTGGGAAGTGAAGCCGCAACGCTTCACTTCCTGATTCCCTCGCCCATGATGGCGGTGAGGCAGCCGAGGGACGAGCAATCGCTCGTCTTCTGCTGCCGATGTCTCTGGACTCCAGGACAGGTAAGTGTCCTAATATTAAAAGTCAGCAGCTGCAGTATTTGTAGCTGCTGGCTTTTAATAAAATAAAATTACGGCGGAGCTCCACTTTAATGACCACTGCCTTTAAACTTGCTTCCTACAAGCCTGTGATGGCTGATCTTGTGGGAAGTACCCCGGGCCCATTGAGCACCCTAGAGGGGGGGACAAGTGCATGCGATCTGTACTGTATGTGGGTCCAATACTTGAGATGAGCATTTTAATCAGCACAGAGGTAGAGCACTTGGAGCACACTTTGTTTTACAGTGAAACAATGGAGGTGGCACCACCATTGAGGAAGATTGGTCATGGATAGATGAACTTTGACCAATTTATAGGCACCAAAATAAGTTCAGTTTTGCAGCACAGGTGTTTTGGCATCAGGTACCTAAAGTTATTATTATTTTATGTTTTGTTTTTTTGGACATATTGTATAACTTGATAATGTGTTCGGTTGCAACTCACACTTCTAGCATTGGGGTTGTGGTGCTACCAGCCATTCGCAGCACTGGTGCTTTGGTATCAATTACATATATAAAGCTGTTTGTTTTCTGCATTAAATGTATTCATGCCAATTAAGTAGACTACAACACATTTTTACAGCACTGGGGTTGTGGTAGTAGCAGCCATATATTGAGGAAGATTGGTCAGAGATATATGGACCTTGACTAATTTCTATGCAACCAAATACGTGTGTGTTTTTTTTTTTTTTTTTGCTGCAGCACTGGTGTTTTGGCATCAATTGCCTTTAAAAAGTTTTTTTTTTTTTTTTTTTTTTTTTTTTACACATTTTATCACTTGGTAATGTGTTTACAGCACTGGGGTTGTGTTATTACCAGCCAATGGTAGCAGTGATGCTTTTGGTATCAATTACTTGTAAAAAGTTATTTGTTCTTCATAAAGTGTATTAATAGAAAATGTAGTAGGCTGCAATGCATTCTTTACAACACTGGGGTTGTGGTAGTAGCAGCCCTATTATGTATGTGTGTTAGAGCTGCACGATTAATCGTTAGAAGATCGCGATCTCGATGCACCACCATTTTTCTGATCTCCACGCCGGATCCACGGAACCAGCGTGGAATGCAAATGGCGGATATAGGAACTGACAGCATCCGGAACTGACGTCAGTCATCAGAGAGCGTGATGCGGCACGGCGCCGCTGGATGTCGATTATGCGTGGGCGGTACCACCACGCTTCTCGGCCGGCGGGAAACACGAAAACCCACAGCGGTGAGTGCGCACTGCACACCAGCAGCATGATCCGATGACTCCAAAACACAGTGAGTGAGCTTCCTTCCTTGTGCCTTACTACCAAGGATGAGCTCCGGCGTGTTCGCACAGTCCACGTGTAGATCCCGCCCAGGAAGTCGGGACGGCGCTGCGCTAATCACAGACAGGGAGACATGTCCCGATCTCTGCAGCCACGCATGGGGACATGCCTCCCTGTCTGTGATTAGCGCAGCACCATCCCGACTTCCTGGGTCGGGATCTGCACGTGGACTGTGCGAACACGCCGGAGCTCATCCCTACTTACTACTACATGTATTATGAACACCAGTGACCACAGTGAGTCAGCTACCCCAGGCTCAGACCTTGCAGATGACAGTCAGGCTATTAAAGGGGGTCATGTGAGCCGAGGAGTGGACTTAAAATACCGGCAACCACTGTCCCTTATTATGAATATTACCACAGTCTGAGTCAGCTACCCACATATTATGAATATTGCCACAGTCAGCTATTTTTCCCGCACAGGAAGAGAAGAGCCAGGGTGGAGGCAGCACAGGAGGAGGTAAGCACCCCCCCCCCGATCGGCATCAGTCCGCGCCCCCCCCCACTCATCCAGTTAAGTCATTCCGTCCCACGATAGCACCCCCCCCCTCAACAACTTTAATGATGGGTAAAGATATTTTTTGCTGTCCCGCGGCAGAACCGCCCCCCCCCCCTCCTCAGCAACATGAATGTCCCGTAATTGCATTTTTAAAAGTTGGGAGGTATGACCTAGAGTCTGAGGTAGCTGACTGTGGTAATATTCATAATATGGGTAGCTGACTCAGACTGTGGTAATATTCATAATATATTATAAGGGACAGTGGTTGCCGGTATTTTAAGTCCACTCCTCACATGCCCCCCCTTTTAATAGCCTTTTGAGAATCGTGATCTTCATTCTAAGCAAAAGAATCGTGATTCTCATTTTTCTCAGAATCATGCAGCTCTAGTGTGTGTGTGTGTGTTGTTTTTAATTTGTATTATAATTTTTGTGTAATTATTATTTGGAGCAATCGGGATCGTGTGTAAGTAGTTCTGGGGTTGTGGTAACACTTACCTGTCTTTGCAAGTAGCTTGTTTGCTTTTTACATACAGAGCGACGCTACACTAATTTGATATACAGTTTATTCAAAATAAGTGCCTATACTGTTTAAAATCTAGTACTGCGGGGAGGGGGGGATGACTCTGCAGCAACAGTTTCATCCTTTCTCATCTTCAGCTACTTCTCCTTTTATTTATTTTTTCAGAGAATAGGTGCAGGAACCAACCCTCACTTGAGAGTAGCGATGTGATGCATCATGTATGCCGTGTCAATTGGTGGGCATGGCAGAGTTCCTGAAAGATGGTCTTTAACTGCTTGCCGACCAGCGCACGACTATATACATCGATAGCATGGCACGGACAGGCAGAAGGACGTATATATACGTCCCCTTTTAAGATCGCGCCATTGTGGACGCCTCCTGCGGACTCAATCGCCGCGGGGATACCCACGATCGTCTCACGGTGAGGAAGAACGGGGAGATGCTGATGTAAACAAGCATTTTCCCAGTCTGCCTAGTGACAATGACCGTGATCACCGCTTGCGGTGATCACTGTCTTGTCACACACAGCCCATCCCCCCCCCCCCCCCCCTACAGTAAGAATCATTCCCTAGGGCACACTTAACCCCTACAGCGCCACCTAGTGGTTAACCCCTTCACTGCCAGTGTCATTTTCACAGTAATCGGTGCATTTTTTATAGCACTGATCGCTGTAAAAATGACAATGGTCCCAAAAATGTGTCAAAAGTGTCTGTGTCCGCCATAATGTCGCAGTCACGATAAAAATCGCTGATCGCCGCCATTACCAGTAAAAAAATAAAAATTTATAAAAATGCCATAAGACTATCCCCTATTTTGTAGATGCTATAACTTTTGCGCAAACCGATCAATAAACGCTTATTGCGATTTTTATTTTTATTTATTTTTTAACCAAAAATATGTAGGAGAATACGTATTGGCCTAAACTGAGGAAAAAAATGTTTTTTATATTTTTTTTTGGGGGGATATTTATTATAGCAAAAAGTAAAAAATATTGATTTTTTTTTTTCAAAATAGTCGCTCTATTTTTGTTTATAGCGCAAAAAATAAAAACACAGAGGTGATCAAATAGCACAAAAAGAAAGCTCTATTTGTGGGAAAAAAAGGACGTTAATTTTTTGTTTGGGAGCCACGTCGCATTTGTCAGTTAAAGCGACGCAGTGCCGAATCGCAGGGTTCAGGACTGCGTTGTGCAATGGGGGTGGCGGGGTTCGGGAGTGCGATGCGCATTGGGGGTGGCGGGGTTCGGGAGTGCGATGCGCATTGGGGTGGCGGGGTTCGGGAATGCGTTGCGCATTGGGGGTGGCGGGGTCAAGGAGTGCGTTTCTCACGGACCAGTTTGTAACCAAAAATGACCTCCCACCCATCTAATTTATACCCAAACCACCCCCCAGTACAGAGCTCTCCTTCCACCCCCAAATAAAGGGATGAACCAGTAATCCAAGCAAAATTTGAGAGAAACTACTGCACCCAATATGCAAGAATATAGATACGCACCAGTATAGAAATAACTTTATATGATAAAAGATCAGTAATAGAACATACATCCAATACTTTATATCAGAGGTCCTGAATTTAAAATTCATGGATCCCAGTCAGTAACTTTTTATTTTATTTTATTTTTTTCTGGTAGAGGTCAGAATCTCATATTTACATTATAACTCATCACAGCCCCCTATACATCAGTGTCTTCAGCCTACCCTTCATCATTGCCTCCTTTACATCGGTCTCCTCCTTACATTACTATACTAAACTTCCCTCCTTCACATAAAAGTCCCCCTTTTCATCACTTCCCCCTCACATCAGTGTCCACAGTCCCTCTTTACATCACAAAGACCCTTGTACATCCGTGTATTTGGCCTAACCTTCACATCCTAGTCCCTTTTACATCGGTGTTCACAGACCCTATTCACGTCAGTCTCACCCTCTATAGATCAGTCCCCCCCTTTACAGCAGTTCCATAGTGTCTTCCGTTCTTCCATTACAATCCCCTTGCAGTCATAGCCCCCTTTTGCTCCCCTATGTCACAGTCCCTCATCCAATAGAAACCTCCCCTACACAGTCTTACCCTAACACGGCAAGGCAGAGGCCCTTATCAGTCTGTGTCTCCCACCTGGGCACTGCTGTAATCCTCACAGCAGGGCAGGGGACTGGAGATGAAGCAGGTCTGGATGGAGGGTGGGAGCTACCCAACTTTTTATGACCCACTTGTTCATTTGAGAAGACTCTCGCTCTCTGTGAAGATCGGCATTGAGTCCCCCGCTCCTGCCCTGCTGTGAGGATGATGGAGGTAGATCTGATAGAGACCCAGCTGCTAAGTGGCATCACCACTGTCCAGACAGCACAGTCATTCAGTCTGGGTCTCGACAGCAGTCCACCACTTGGTGATCTCTGCTGTATATGAACATGTAGCTTTTGACAGTGCAAGGGCCGCTATCAAAATGGTTGGAAAAAGGACACAGGATACGCGTGACTCCAGAGTATCTATTATGAGTGGGAAAAAAACGTTTTTACCGCATTCGACAGATTTTGGTATACCCGGATTGGGCTCCGTAGTTTGGAGATTTCAAAGTGTCAAGTGTGTTAGGTGGGAAGAAATCTCCAATGGAATGTCCAGATATTGTTGAAAACCAGCAGGCTGTGTCCAGGTGCACTCAGGCCTCATGCCCACGGACGTTTTTACAGCCGCGTTTTTTACAGCTTAAAAACACCTGTCCATGTTAGTCTATAGCTTCATGCCCACCTAGGTGTTTTTGAGCTGCAAATAGCATAGGCGTTTTTAAGCTGTAAAAAAAAAAAAAAAAAACAGGACCAGTGCGTTCCTCGGCGTCAGGCATAAAAAAAACGCGAAGCGTTAAACGCTCAAGCGCGCAAAAACGCCGCAATTGCGTTTTTGAGCTCTGACTGAAAAAAAAAAAGGTCAAAAAATGTATACAGTAACATGGACAGGTGTTTTTAAGCTGTAAAAAACGCGGCTGTAAAAACGTCCGTGGGCATGAGGCCTTATAACCAAGGACTGGGAATAGTTCATGGCTCCAGCCAGGAGGGAGGTGTGCTCTTGTCTAATGACAGGCCATCTACTCAAAAAACAGCACTCCATGTGGGAGAGATTCCAGGCCCGTTGGACTGAGACAGTTGGGATAGCTGAGAGAGTCTGGAAGACTGCGAGGGTCGGGAAGACTGCGAGACCTGAGGCAACTAGGAGAGCGTTCAGAGGAATGAAGGAATCTGAATCTCAGAAGCGAGAGACCCTATGGTGTCAGGAGAACCCCCTACCTAGAGACCCAGAGTGGGTCCATACAGCAAAGTACTGCAATCGAGGCTAAGTGAGCCTTAGGAGCCAGGTGGCTTGGTATTTTTCCCCATTTGTTGGAGAAGAACCCCTGCCTGGGCAAGTCATTTGTGTTGAACTTTTACTTTGCCTTTCATCTAATAAAAGTGGGCCGCTGAGCCCTTAACTATAGTCCTCGTCGGTGGACTGGTTTTACAAATGCATCTACCATGAGAGATGAACATCCTCCATGCTCTTGTCAGCAGCACCAATGCTGTTTCTGCTCTCCCAGACCGCAGGCTCTTCAGGCATCCTCAGCCTTGGGTACAACACCTCGCTGCACAGGCAAACTTCTGGCCTCTAGATGGGAGTCTCCTGGCACACTAGGTTCTCACTCTTCCAGAGACTAAAGCCTCGTACACGCGATCGGATTTTCCACAGACAAAGCCTCCGACTTTTGTCCGAAGGGCATTGGCCAAAAACTTGTCTTGCATACAAACGGCACACAATTGTCGGCCAACATACACGACCGTAGTTGCATACTACGTGAAATTTCAGCTCTTGAGCGCCACCCTTTGGGCACCTTCTGTCGTGTTTTGGTAAGCATTGATTCTGAGCATGCGTGTTTGTACGACGGACTTGTGTACACACTTGGAAAATCTGACAACAGACCGTTCTCCGCAGAAAATTTTAAAGCCTGCCATCCAACATTTTGTCTGTGGAAAATCCGACAATTGTTCGATGGAGCATACAAACGGTCTGAATTTCGGCCAGCAGGCTGTCATCACACAAATCCCGTTGGACAATCCGATTGTGTGTACGAGGCTTTAGAGCTTGTTTACACTTTTAGACTTGAACACACATTAACCACTTAAGGACCGCCCCACGTACATTTACGGCAGCAGGGCGGCCCTTAAGCGCAAAATCGCATACCTGTACGTGATTGTTGTCTTTTAACTCTGAGGCATGCGCGCGTCCGTCCAATCGCAGCAGGAGCCAATCAGCAGGTCCGACGGCCGTTCATAGGAGAGACAGAATGGCAGTCTGCCTATGTAAACAAGGCAGACCGCTGTTCTTTCACAGAGAGAGAGAGATCTGTGATTCCTGCTAATTGGAAACACAGATGTCTCTCTTCCTGCAGTCAGTCCACCCCCTACAAAGTTAGCAAGCACACCTGGGGAACACAGTTAACTGTTTGATTGCCACTGATGTTAACCCCCTTTCCTGACCGTGTTTACACAGTGCAATTTTTTTTTTTTTTTTTTTAGCACTGATCACTGTATTGGTGTCACTGGTCCCCAAAAAGTGTCACTTCGTGTCATATTTGTGCACCGCAATGTTGCAATCCCATAAAAATCGCTGATTGCCGCCATTACTAGTAAAAACAATAAAAAAAAATAAAGTCCCATAAATGTATCCCATAGTTTGTAGACGCTATTACTTTTGCGCAAACCAATCAATACTTTTATTGGATATGTTTTATAGCAGAAAGTAAAAAATATTACGGGTTGATTTTGTTTTTCCAAATTGTCGGTTCTTCTTTCTTCTTCTTCCAGGGTCCTCCATAAATATTAATTAAAAAACAAAACCGCGCTTATAGTATGTAAATAGAAAAACAGTATAGTACTCAATTAAGCGAAGTAGTGACTGTAATATAGACCCTGTCAAGCAGCAACAATAATGGGATAAACACAAAAAAGTAAATAAAAGAAAAAAGTTGCGCTATGAGTCCCAAAATATATTATTTGGATAAATGAAAAAGTCCAAACAGAAATGTATAAACAAGCTGGTGTCAATTGAAACACTATCGTGGATCCAAAAAACTGGTAAAGATGTATGCTTACCAGAAGATAAGCCAAATCGAACAGATGGCTATAACCCAGCCTGGGCCTTTATATACACTTCAGGTACGATTTTTCCAATATTATTGAAGAACGACAAAAAGGTACTCCACAGTATGGGATAAGTGATCCAAAAGATTGTGTATATTGAAAAAACAAAAGACAGAAAAAACGTAGCGTGATCCTGCCACAAAGCATCTCTCTATAGGAAACTAAGACTATAGGATGGGGGAGACAATACACAACCAGTGAGTAACTCCTATGTTAGTGAACCATCACCACACACACATTGTCTCCTTACCAGAGATATACAAAAAAATGGAAAAGTTTTGAAGAGTGTAGAAATGACACACACGTTCACCCTGAAGTGCACCACCACCTGATATAATGTCTGCTTACCAGATTGCAAACAAGATATGCACCACGAATCAGATCAAAATTGATGGCTGGATGTTGTAGATGTCTATCAGGTATGTTATCAGTGAACAGATAAAAGGACATGTGTACAGGCCGGCTAGAAAGCAAACTCCCGTCCTACGAGCGTGGTGACGTCAGCACGTACCCCCTTCGATGCGTTTCGTCATCGTAGACATTGTCAATAAGGGACAGCCCCTCCTAGCTTCCACCCACTAAATCTAGAACTTTCTCCAAAGTTACAGAAAACCAGGAGGCATCAGAGGAGCTGTCAGATGAGTCATCCAGCCTCCCTGAGTCGCTCAACACTGACCCAGATTCATCTCAGGCCTGGCTCTCAGCCAAGCCAGATTACCTACACTAACACCTAAACTATGTACACCTAGCACGCTAGCTAGAGGGTGCTACAAAAGCTGAAGGTGCTGTTAGTGATTGTTTTAGAAATCTATGGAGGCTTTGGAGATGACTTTGAAGCACCAAGAAAGTGACCTGGGGTATCGTTTTTGAAGCAATGTGAACAGGACTGTAAGGTAACCATTTTATTTAGTGACGGTGGCTTTGAATGGCATTCCGAGTGCTTTAAAAAAGTATGTCCAATGCCGCATTTTGAAGCAGGTGTAAATGAGGCCTTAACATTCCCCTCCAGTCCCTTGAACTTGCTAGTTGCCTCAGCTCTGTCTTCTTTTGACTTGCTTAACTGTCCCAGTCCTGCGGGTAAGAAAATCTCGCCCAAATTGGGTTACGATCTCCTGAGTGGTTCACCTCTCCTGGCTGGATCAAACGGCTATCTCCACACAAAGGCTCTGTCTGCAAATGGGAGCCCTGAGCAATGATAAGGCTTTGCTTATAATGATCATGAGCACCTGTGCACTCACACAGCCTGCAGGCCTCCAATAAGACCTGGACACAGGATTGAAGGTTCTGTCCCATCCAAGACACTTTGGAACCTTCACTCCAGGCCCTGATCCTGTATTACCAAACGTGGAGAAAACTGAAAACACAGCTTTCAAACATGTCAAAGCTTCTCAAACTGTAACATTGAGAATCCTGTGTCATTTCTAAATCCATAGATCTAGCAAGCATAACAGGTAGACAATTGCATGTGCAATGTTCATTCTGGTTTCGAAAAGCTAAACATTGAGTTGGTGGTAATGCAGCCAGAGATCTCTGTACAGAGACACTTCTGACACCAGATGTTGGATACACACAAGCTGCAAAAGTAATATTAGAACACAGTGACGCTTGCCGGATAGTCTCTGCTTCTGGTCTGGATGAAACCGCAGCAGCTCCTGCATGTAAGGTTATGTGATCCAATTCTGTTTCTTTTTCCTGGAAATTCTCCCTTTATAAGATATCACAGATACAGACACTTTCTATTTCCCTTTGAGGGCATCTCGTCTAGTAACCCCCTTTCTTCCCCATCCTAACATTGTACAAATAATTCTCTGTCTACAGGGAAACTTGCCTAGATCACATAGCCACATCAATGAGGATGGATGAGGACTGGAGTAACATGACTGAGAGGATACTAAACTTCACCCTGGAGATCATCTACCTGCTGACAGGAGAGGTGAGGGGGATTCTAGGAGGTCACATGACATCACTCTTATCTCTATTAATAAAACACAGACCTGACCGGAGAGGTAAGGAGGATTCTGGAAGAGTCACGTGTTATTTTTTTATTTTTTTTTCTTGAATACAGAGTTTTCCTCCTATGAAGTCTGGAGATCCTGTCACCATCACAGTGCCTCCACTTCACTCCCTGACACCTGAGATAAACCGCAAAAAGAAGATTCTAAAAATCACAAAGAAGATGATTAAGCTGCTGACGGACGAGGTGAGTGGTGCTTGGAATTCTGGGACATTATCCAGTAACAGACAAGGGATGTGTCTGAATGGTGACTGTATCATTATATGTCAGGTTCCTATAAGGTGTCAGGATGTCACTGTCTATTTGTCCATGGAGGAGTGGGAGTATTTAGAAGGACACAAGGATCTCTTTAAGGACATCATGATGGACAATCGGCCGCCCCTCAAATCACCGGGTAAGAGGAGGCTTTATTGTAAAGGACAGAGTAGTACGGAGGGTCCACCTAAATCCCCCATTATCTGATAAACACATAGAAACAATGTATTCAGTCAGTGTGTGTGTGTTTTCCTACAGATGGATCCAGTAATGGGAACCCACCAGAGAGATGTCCTCGTCCTCTGTACTCCCAGTATTCGACACAGGAATGTCACGCCATCCCTCACCATGATCGGGTAGGTGTTGAACAATCACTGATGGTATCATTAGGATCTGTACATTATATGCATTGTTTACACATTATATAACTTTTATTATATATTCAGAGTAGAAACCTGAGTGATTCTAAAGTTGATATTAAAAGGATACAAGAGGAGGATAAGGATGGGGTGATGGAGGAGTCAAAGTCTCCAAAAGGACACAAAGATCTGTACCAGGACACCATGGTGGAGTCTTCCATCTACAGAAACCCACCAGAGAGATATCTTTGTCCTCTGTATTCCCGGGATTCCACACTAGAAGATCACAACTACGCACGGCCTGATCAGGTACATGAGTGCCAATTATTAGTAGTTATGACTTCTACAAAGCATGTTTGTTACTGAAGCAGGTAATACGGCCACCCAGGTGTACTTCAGGTAATGAAAGAAGAGCTTCAATGACCCACGGATTCGGAGAGACAAATGACACAGGGAAACAGACTTATGTGTTCATTATATCTCTTTTTTATTCAGTGTTAGAGTGGCTTATATGCAAAAGCTCGATATGAGGGGCTATGTCTTAACACATACGTTTCTAAAAATTATACAAACTCAGTATATTCTTATCATGTTTTAAACTGCTGAATTTAGTTTAGCAAGGGACTTTTTCTTATACAATCAGGCTACTCCATGAATAGGCTTAACCACAATGACTATCAGTAGCAGGGTGTGACTCTAAGCTTAACTGACAGTTTGCAAAGTATGTCAAGTATGTTATACATTCTATTAGTTACAATTTAATGTTTGTAATGTATTCAGAGTGGAAACCTCAGGGATGATGTTGTTGAAGAAGAGGATGAAGAGTATGGTGTGATAGAGGAGTTTTCTGAAGGACACCAGGATCTCTGCAAAAACATTATGATTAAGTCACCTGATGCCAAAAACCCACCAGAGAGATGTCTTCGTTCTCTGAATTCCTGGGATTCCACACAGGAAGATCACACCATCCCTCATCATTATCAGGTGGGTGGAGTTGAGAGTCTGGAACATAAAGTGATTGAACACTCTGACATGTGAAGATGATGTGTGGACTCTACAAGATGATATTTTCTATGTGATCTCACATCATAAATACTACTTTCTTATATGTTCATTGTCCATGACCAAGCAGGGTTTTATAGCCCCACCTTCAGGAGTAGTACACTAGGCCGTAAGAAAAACTTGGCACCTCGCTGGGTATCAAACCTCCAGTCATTCTGCCAAGAGTATGGATATATGGATTTATTATTATTATTATTATTATTATTATATGTATTTTTTTTCTTTTTTAATGCTGGTTCTTGTGATCCTATAGCTTTCGTATTTATTCCTTTTCTTGTTCCTGGGATTTTTTTTTTTTCCTGTGGAGATCTTCTATCAACAGTGGGGCTGGGCGATGGGCTGGATAACTTAGAGTGGTCAGCCAAGTCTGACGAGTGAGCATTTGCAGACCGCTAGCTCCCCACTCGGTCGGCCACGACATGCCCGATCCTGGACCGGGTGGCTATGGTCTGTGTCGGTGTTACCCATGGGTGACAGCCCCCCACTTCGGTGTAGAGGAGGATCTGCCATGGGAGCCTTACCTGCATGCTTCACAGGATCGGTAAATAAACATGCTCGCCCCCTCCCTTCCGGACATGATGCAGCCTGACTGCACAATCCCCTGGCTGGTTGCGGAGGTCAGAAGATGCTGCAGTGACCGTCTTCATGGGTTTCCCCTCGGCACCTCCAATATGAGACAGTGAATAGTTACCTGGCGGTGTGGTGCCTGGTCCAATCTAGTGACCCTGCTAGGTCTCCTTTTTTCTTCTGTGGCTGTGCTGACCACCATCTTAGTTTAGTGCATTCACCCTTTCCAGCCGTTGCGGTCTGCTGGCGACAAGCCCGCTTTCCGGCAGGGTGGGGCTGGAGCACTGCCCTATTGTGCTGGATTTTCCTCTATTCCTTTCACTGGCCGGTCCCTCGAAGCGGCTCTTTGGGGATGGTTCATAGCTGGTGGCCATTTTGTTGTGGCTTCGGCCATTTTATTGAAGACTACAAGCGATTTTTAGCTGGCTGTCGGCAGCATTTAGTCCCAGTGGTGAAGACCGATGCCAATCAACTACCCCCTTTGCTCTGCGGTCAGCACTCCCTCTGAACATGCCTGCACTACCCTGTAACCTGGGATGTCCTGTGTGGCCTTATCTACTCTGCCCATACCTCTGTACTTGTAAGAGTGGTAAGTTGATTTGGTACCATGTGGCACCCTTCCGGAGACCGAGCGGTTATTTTATGTCCCTTCCATGAGGCAGCAGGACTCATCCACTGGTCAGGTGGTGGGGATCGACCATGGCAGGTGTGGTTCCCTGCGGCTTGGGCAGGCTACAGCTCTGATAAAAATAGGGGGACTCTGTTTCCATGTGGAGCTTGCTTTGAGGGGCAGATGCATTTCGGCATGTTGGGAATTTGTGCTGTACCTTGGCCTCCTAAAGGGAACTCCTCCCCTGCCGCCGTTCCCATGCAGCAGTAGACGTTTGTGGCCATTCCATCTAGAGTGGTGCTGGCCAACTTACTAGTTTTAGCCTCCGCTGGGACTGCATAGGCAGCGGCTGTCCCATGTGGTGGCCTGCATGGCTGCCAGTTGCATACATTAACAGGGACGGCCATCGGTTCCTTTGCACCTTTTTGTAAGTTACGTGGGTGAGGGGGGGGGGCCCTTTTTAAAGATGTGGATGGTTCTCCTGTGGTGGCTCCCTCCATCCCTAAGTTGCAAAAACCTTTTATGTTACTGGTGGAGGTATTTCCTTCCTTTTTTTGGCTTTGATGGATGGTTCAGCAGACTTGGTGACTTACTTTATGTTTGCTACCGCCAGCGTAGCACTGTGACCTGTGTTGGCTCTGACCCAAGTATCTTGGATGCCTTCTGAGTGACTCCCGATGTTGCGATTTAGATTTGACATTGGGTTGGGTGGATCTGGTGGACTTGTTGGCCCAGGGCCCACTGATCCGTATGTGATGCCTCTCTAGCGGAAATCCCACTCCTGTCCACTCCTTTTTCTGTTTTCAGCTGACCTGACATCTGCAAGGCCCTGGTGACATCTTCCTGCCAGGATGAGTGTCTCTTCTGTGCAGCCCTGGCTGACATTGTTGCATACATTATGGGTGACGCAAGTCTTCCGCTCACTAGCCAAGAAGGGGAAAGGACTACGTCAGAAGGCTGGGCCAGCCTTCACAGCGCATAAGGGGATATTTCTTACCTCGTCTTTCAGGACAGCACCTGGAGGGAGCGCAGCTCCACCCACTTTCCAGGAAACACTGCAGTGATTTCTTTAAAGCCTGGACACTTCCACCATGGCCTCAGTTGTAGTGTTTCCTTCAGCCATAGTGGAAGCACTACAGGGGACCAGGGGGTGTGCTGCGCTCTCTCCAGGTGGAGAAGGGTGGGAGGCATACCTGGTGTTTTTGGCCAGCCCAACACCCCGTTGATGGGTGGGGGTATTGCGGTGCCTTTCCCTTTATCGAGTCTGGTGAGGGCAGAGGGGGGTCCTGTGCCGATAGACCGGGGTGGCTGCGGGCCGAGTGCGGGGCTGCACTAGGCAGTGCAGCGTCTCTGGCTTCCAGACTGCATCCTCCTGGGTCCCGAGTGGCGGGTGACGTCACTGTGGGACTTCCGGTGGCGGCTTCCGGTACCGACCGTTGGAGCGCAAGAGGGGGAGGCAGCCTCGGTGGGTGCATTTATTTCTGGTTCTCGCAGCAGCGAAAGGACAGCAACATTTTTAAAATAAGACTGTCGGTCGTCTGCTGGAACTCTGGGAGAGATGGAGCCAGAGGAACTGGCGGCAGTGGTAGGAGCAGGAGCCACAAGCACCAGGTAGGAGAGGCAGTGGCCTGTGTTGGTTAACCTGGGCCATGTATGTTTTGTCCCTCCCTGGGGGGGGGGGTGCGCCTGCCTCACACTTCTCAGGGGTGACTTCTCTGAGTAGTGTGGGTTTGTTTGTAAATGTATTGATGGTATGTTTTGTCTGCTTGGTGTATTTTCAGACAAAAGTTAAAGGAAAGACTAAGCATGCCCCCCCCCCTCCAAGAAAAGATGATGTGCTTCGTGTCATACAGGGGTTTCGGCATATATATAGTGCCCCCCCTGTGTGTTCCCCGCTGCTGCTGTGAATCTTGAATTTGGTGGTGTTGGCCTTTCATGAGCCTCCTTTTTTGTAAGCATTTAAGATATTCCCTAGCTTTCACCTCCGCAGAGGTTGCCTTCCTTGTCACTATCCCTATAGTGTGGAGGGTTTTTAAAATTGACAGCTTAGTCCTGTAAGCAGCCATGCCTGATTTTCCACAAGGCGGTGCTTTGGTCTTCTCTTTTCCTCTGAGTGTGATGTAGATTTCCAATATTAAATGAGGACATTGTCCTTCCCTTCTTGTGTCCTCGGCCATTGCTCCCTATGGAGGTGCCTTTACCCTACTTGGACATGGTTCGCACGATCGTGTATACCACTCTTTGCCGGCCACTTTCTGAAGGGCTGATCCTCTTTCTACTCTGAGACATTCACAGGACGGGCACGACAGCCTCTTCTGCCACTATTTACCGCTGGATCAGCAGATGATGGCAGATCTATGCAATTAAGGGGCAGGAACCTTCCTCACCCAGAGTGTTGGTATGTTGCCTTGTGGCTTTTCTCCTTTGTTTGGTTTGCCCACCCGTCGTTGTGGCACTGCCCTATTTGACACCGGCTCTTCATTATCAATGACCGTAAGAGAAAATTTTATTTTATTTTTTTTATTTTTTTCCATTCCTGAATTCATTGACTGACTCAGCACCGACCCCCTCTATAAAGTTTTCTCTGACACTGCTTGTGACTGACTGGAGGTCTATAGCAGAGGGGGGGGGGGGTTATACCAAGGAGGACTGCCCATAGGAGGTGCCTATTCTTATTATTTTTCTGTCCAGTGTCCCACTCCTGTAGGTTGGGCTATAAAACTCTGGTCATGGATAATGATGAAAGGCTGTGTCCCTTGAACTCAGAGATAGGGGTTTTATGGTGAGTAACAACAAATCCTGTTATTTTACAGATGTGTTCTGCCATTCTGTTGGTTTAGGGTGAAGATCTGATGAGCATGGAAGTTGAATGTGAAGTAGAAGTGATGTATGAGGTGGATGATCAGCAATATACGGAGGAGGCTGGAATGACAACGACATTCAAAGAGGAGGACACTCCTACAGAGATCAGCACACGTGAGCCATAATATATTCTTCTGTTATCTCTGCTCTGTTACTGCACACTGATTGGTTCAGAGAGACCCAGTATGTCCGGACAGTATGGTTGCCTGCTGATTTAGCCCCATCCACAGGCAGCTTAACTCTTCAATAAGACATAGAAGTTGCATCCAATGCAATTTTTTACTTCAGCTTTTTCCAGTCTTTTTGAAGTGTAATAAGACAATGACTTTCCTAAGCCCTGTCCTCGAAATACTAACCGTGACTGAGGAAACATGGAAGAAATGGGAAGGGTCTAGCTAGGACTGAACTAACTAACATAAAATAGAACAAAAGTAAAGTAGCTTGGGGCTAGTGGCTTTCTACTCTCTGACTTGAGATGGTTCCAAGTACAAGAGGAGTGTCAACCAAGACCCAGACTGTTGCCTAGTTTTTACTCCTGGTTGTTTTTAGCTTTTATTTATTAGACGTATGATACCTAATGCTTGAGCATATAATATCAAAGGCAGAGTCACAAGCGAGATTTCCATCAGGGATTCCTTTATCTTACACATGGGTGCTCACAGCACTGTTTGGGGCCAATACCCTTCTGGTTACACCTTGGTGGTCTTGTCTTTTTTATTATTATTTTTTTTGGGGTTAAATTTGGAACCCTAGGTTGTCTGTTGTAAACAATTGCTTATGTACTAGCACCCTTTGCTTGACATTTTCATTTTACTTCCTTCCCCCATTCATGTCCTTAATGGCTAACACCCAATGGGTTTTGAATACTCCTTTATGTGTAGGTCCCTATCCCCTACAAAGGCTTAACCCAATCTGTTGACTCTTTGGCCAACTGCCATCTTTTAACCTCTTCCCAACCACGCAATGGCCAAAAGATAGCTACAGCATGGTCCAGTACTGGGAGGGAGTCCATGGATGTCCTCCCAGAACCACACCCCAGATGCCCTCTACCATGTGATCAGCTGTGTCCAATCACAGCTGATCACATGTAAATTGGCTTTACATGAGTTCTCATCAGTGCAGCCCAATCAGTGATGACTATCAGTGCCCATCGGTGAAGGAGACGAAAAACATGTTTGGGTGAGTTTGTCAGCAGAACAAGCATGAGAAGGGCACCCTGGTGTGTGACACGCTCACCCGAGGCATGGGAGTGCTAACCAGCGCTCCTGATGGTGGCGATTGGGTTTTGCTGTGTGCTAGTACCAGGTCACAGTCCTCAAGATCACCCAACCAGGAGGTGGGCAAGCTGGGGTCCAGTAGCAGATATTGCAGGTAGGGATCAAGCAGAAGCGTAGCTGGTAAACAAGCCAAAGGTCGGCAACATGTGGTAATGAAGCTATGGATGTAATCGGGGGTTAAAGTAGTAAGATATTGGCCAGAGAAGAGCACAATCTGGCAAACAGGAAGTGCAAAGACAAAGGAAGTTCATGGGAGGGGCAAAGAGTTCAAGGTTCACCAGAAACAAAGTATGAGGCAAAATTGTCATAGGAATCGGACCAGGCGCTGTCCAGTACAGGGGGGGGAAAGCTACTGCCAGACACTGCCGAGATCCCAGGTCCCTAAAACAATCCCCCTTTTACATCTGTTCTCTCATCTTCCCTTCCCTCTTTACGTGAGGATCACCTACCTACCCAGATGCTCAACCCGTTACTCCATCTCCCGCACGTAAGCTGGCTTTCTTCATATGTCTATTCTATGGTTCTTAAATTATTAACCCTCAATGTACGGGGCTTCAACTATTCTAAGAGGATGACAGCCTTGTAACTATCTGCACTTCCAAAGGTTAGAGGTGGCTTGCTTTCAAGAGACACATTTCTCCATCAGCAACGCACCTAGATAATTTCATCCCTCTTTCCCATCTGTTTACCTCCCACCAAGCATAGAGGGGTGCTGGGAACTTTCCCCGAGGGCATCACCTTTTATTTGTAATCGGCAACTCTTGGACTTGCAAGGTAGATACCTGTTCTTGTAAGGTGCTCTCCAAGGAGTTGAGGTGACTATCCTGAGCTAGTATGACCTTAATGTCTCCAATGTCCCCTTTTTTTTTATCTCACCTTTTTGGAATTGCTTGCCTCACGCCAAGCGTACTCTTCTCTTCTGTGGTGACTCTAATTTTAATTATGCACCCTGCCATGGACAAATTAGATCTTTCCTGTGGAGCAAATCTTTTGTTATGCCCTGGGGGAAAAAAATATATATTTCTCAAGCCTAAACCCGCATCACACGGAGTGTCCTACGCACTTGACGCCTTTTGAAAACCATTGCTGGAAGGATCCCTATTAGGGATGAGCCTGCGGTTCAAGTCGAACACATCGGGTGTTCGTTTGCTCGCAAACTGAACATATGGGGCTTTCACGGCAAATGAGAGGGAGAGATTTTACATGTTTTCATTTTTAGAAATGTAATTTTGCTGTAATAAACATTTGAAGATATGTGCCACTTTAAAGGCATACTAAGGGAACCTCCCAGGCATGATATTTAAAGGAATATTTAATTTTTATTTAACTTTAAGCATAATCCCTGCTCCTAAAAGCACAGTCCTTCTTTGTTTTTCTTTTGCATTGATACATGTCCCCTGGGGCAGTACCAGAGTTCCCATACACTTTGTTTTTTAATGGCAATAGCTTGCATATAAGCCTTTAAAATTAGCACTTATGATTTTTTTATGTTCGTGTCCCATAGACTTTAACGGTGTTCGCATGTTCTGGTGCGAACTGAACCGGGGGGGGGGGGGGGGGTGTTCAGCTCATCCCTATTCTAGGTGCTAAGTTCCTGCATTGTATGAATCACTGACAGACTCCTTGGGTCCAAACAAACTCCTAAACATGGACAAGTGGGAAAGAGTTGGGTGAAACTCTTGATCAGAGTGGGAAAAAAATATGGCAAGCCACCTCCAAAATGTTCGTACAACATCCTAGTTCAGGAAAATGCATACAAATTAGTTTCTCCTATCGCCTTCCAGGACGGCACACCTGAGAGATGAGGGCTCCTCCCTACAGGAAACACAATCAATTGACAGCTTGTTATAAGGCCCCACCTTTCCCCTTGATCCCCAGTATTGATTGTGTTTCTCCCGAACACAGCGACATGTTTGATAACCTATAGACCGGGGAGGGTCTGATGGTACCCCTGTTGAGACAGGTTTTAGGGAGGGCTGAACTAACCTGTAGGGCTTCGGTCCTTCTCACAGGTCGCCCCAAAGCATGGACCAGCGCTCTGGCCGCAGGGAGTGCGCGCCATCGCTGTAGTTCAAAGACGCCGCCGCCAAGCCGCTCTCCTCACTTCCGGATTCTCTATACAGGAAGCACTGTCTCCAAGCCTCGTGGCCGCATCACAGGAAGTGGGCGGCACCGCTGACACAGTGCAACACGGAAGTGTTAGACGTGGAGAGCGGCGTGGACACGGTGGAAAGGGTCGGCTTACGGTACCAGCCGCGCTAGTGGTACTCGCAGCCCAGGACCCAGCCAACCTCCTCATGAAGCAAGAGGAAGGGAAGGCCACTGCGACTGCAGGCAGTTCCAGGTCGGGGACTGGTGAGTACAGGACCCCCTTGGAAAAGGAGGGAGAGGGGGAGTGAGAGTTCCTGGCCCTTAGGGATATGGATTCCTGGGACCAGCCAGTACAGGAACTGGATGTTACTGCTCGCTTCCCTTTCCCCTCCCCAGTACAAAGCTGCAGTCCTGAGGAAAGACAAAGCAATGTTTATGCATGTATACTATTTCTCTTGTCTTTCAGAAATCCCCAGCAGTACCCAGGAGGCCACAGTACAACCTCCTGCTGCGACGGAGTATTTCCTCTAAAGGATGTGGGAACTGCAGGGTTAAACTCCCTAAGTCCCACTCTAAGACCCTTTGCTATAAATGTATAAACAATTTAGCAGGGCAAGAGGCTTCTGCAATGATGAAAAAGTTTCTCACATCTATGCAGACGGAAATGCTGGCAACAGTTAAAACTTTCCGTAAAGCCGCTGGACAGTCAGCAACCCAAGGTCCTGACACAGAGGAGCTTACCCCTAGAGAAGGCACATCTTCCCAAGTAAGCCTCTTTACAGGGGGACCCAGTGCTCTCCTCACAACCACCTCCTCTAGAACAGGTAGATGGAAGCAGAAAGCCTAGCCAGATCTGGTCACAGCTCAGAGGGGGAGTTGGATAATAGATTCCTTAAGCCAGTCTCAGGAGGAGATAAGACTAAGGAGACACCTCTTCGCTGTAGAAGATCTGTATGGACTCTTACAGGCTATATATGCCACAGAAGAGATTCCAGAAACCCCTAAAATAACCTCAGCATCAGGGTCTATAGGGGGCAAAAAAAAATAAAAAATCTGAATCCAGGGTGTTCCCACTCCATCAATCCCTTTTTTAAAGGCTTGGTCTTACAGGAATGGAAGGAGCCTGAAAGAAGGATTGTCAGACAAAAGACCTGGAAAAGGAGATTTCCCTTTTAACCAGACTGACGAAGAGACCTTTTTATTTTTATGCTCCCAAAGTTGGATGCATCTTTGTCTCAAGTCACTAAGTTGTTTGACCTCTCCTTTTAAGGACGCAGGCAGTATTAAAGATCTAATGGACCGCAGAGCTAACACATCAGCCAAGGGTCCAGCCTTAGCGGCAGCCTGCGTAGCCAGGAACACAGATTCCTGGGTGGAGAAGCTTCCCATATATCCCAGTGAACCGAATCAGAGGACGTCATTGATTCCCTGACATTCATAGGAAGAGCTGTTGCTTATCTTGCAGATGCTGCTATTGAGTCCGCAAGAGCTTCAGCAAAAATGGCAGCCTTAATCCGGACAGCTCTACTAGCTGAATTGATTAAGGCCTGGGAAGGAGATATGTCATCTAAGGGTAAACTATGTGGCCTTCCCTTTCAGGGTTCACTGCTATCAAGGTCATCTGAAAAGTTTTAAAAAGAGTCTAAGATTAGAGTGGGGGGTCGACTGTCCCATTTTTTTTTCCTCGTTGGGAAAAGATTGCGGACACCGCTTACATTTGCCAGATCCTGCGAGAAGGTTATCGGTTGGAATTTCTGTCAAAACCCCCCTCTATGATCACTCTGACACATTCCCCCCAGGGATGCCCTAAAAGGATCTTCCCTCCTGGAAGGTATCCAGGAATTGGTAGAACAGCAGGTGGTGGTACCAGTACCAAAAGAACAACACCCACGTAATTGTTGTTCGCAAACCATCAGGGAAGTACCAGCTAATGGTAAACTTAAGAAACCTGAACATGATTTGGAATACAAAAAGTTTACTATGGACAGTATCTACTTGGTATGCAAAAACCTCATGAAAGAAACCTTCATGACGACCTTGGACCTCAAGGATGCCTACCTGCATGTGCCAATTCATGTGGAACATCAGTCATACTTGAGGTTCGCAGTAGTAGTCAAAGGAGAGATTTTTCACTGGCAATTCAAAGCCCTCCCATTCGGGCTAACAGCCAGTCCAAGGATTTTTTACAAGAATCCTAGCAGAGGTAGTAGCCTTTTTACATCTCCAGGGTATATCTCTAATTCCTTACCTAGATGATCTGCTGATCTCCGGACACTCTGCCCCCCAGGTCAGGTTAGATTCCAACAAAGCAGTTTCAGTCCTAAAAAACCTGGGTTGGATAATTAATACAGAAAAATCCTCCCTTGAACCAGAACAGGTCAAGACCTCTCTGGGCTACATAGGGGACACCAGGCTGCAAAAGCTCTTCTTACCAGAAGACAAAGTGACAAAATAACTTCGTTAGTAGGGGATCTGATAAAGACCATCATATTCCAGAAGGGAAGTATTAAGAACCCTAGGCCTGATGTCAGCAAGTATACCAGCAATAGTCTGGGCACAACTCCACTCAAGGACGTTCCATTTCGTCTTCCTGTCCTCGTGGGACAAAAAGGAGTCCTTGGATCAAGGAGATACTGCTAACCCCTCAGGTCCTGTCCTCCCTGGAGTGGTGGACAATCCCCAAGAACCTGAAAGGAGACCTTGGGCCCAGTGGAATCCGGTAAGGGTCACCACCGATGTCAGTTCCTGGGAGTGGGGAGCCCACCTAGGAAGAGGAAAAGCCCAGGGGCAATGAAACCACTCACTTAGTCGGATGTCATCCAACTACAGGGAGCTCAAAGCAGTAGGAGAAGCCCTAAAAGTTTTTCAGAAAAACATCACGGGCAAGGAGGTTCAAGTAAGCTCCGACAACGCTACGGTGGTAGCCTACCTGAGTCACCAGGGAGGCACCAGGTCCAGACCCCTGTTAGAGCTATCCAAAGAGATTCTGGATTGGGCAGAGGGAAAGATTCTCTCCATTTCTGCCATCCACATAAAGGGGATAAGCAATACCGAGACAGACTTCCTCAGCCGTCAGGCTATAAGGCAAGGGGATTGGGAACTAAATACCGAGGTATTTCAAAACCTGGTATAGAGCTTTAAAAATCCGAAAATAGACCTGTTTGCCAACCGGCGAAACAGAAAAGTAAAGAGATATTTCTAAATTTCCCAAGAGAAGGAATCAGAAGGTCTAGATGCACTGACTCAGACCTGGAATTACAGGCTGGCATACGCCTTCCCGCCTTTGATTCCGCGGGTCCTTCAGAAGCTCAGCAGATCTCCAGGTCAGATCATTCTGATAGCACCCTGGTGGCCAAGGAGAGCTCGGTTTGCAAGCCTGAGATCCATGGCAGTAGTGGAACCATTAAAGCTCCAATACAGGACAGGTCTTCTCAGACAGGGGCCAGTACTACACCCAAGGCCAGAATTTTTCCAGCTGACGGCCTGGTTAGTGAGCGCCAGATCCTGAAAAGTAAAGCCTGCCCAGAAAAAGTAATAAGTACCCTTCTTCTGAGTAGAAAACTAGTGACTAAAAAGATTTACTCAAGAGTTTGGAAGACTTTCTGCTCTTGGGGTATAGAAAGACAGATGACCTCCACTTCTGTTCCAGTTATCTTGGAGTTTCTCCAAGACAGAGTAGACAAAGGCTTAACAGTCAGTACCCTCCGGGTTCAAATAGCGGCCCTCTCAGTCTATCTTGAGAAAAGACTGGCAAAAGAGGACCTCATTAAGCGTTTTTTTCTGTTAGCAAGGGAAAGAGTTTTCCCCGGTCCTTTTTTAAAGGTGGTTTTCCACCTTGGGACTTGACTACGGTGTTGGAGGCGTTATCTAAACACCCGTTAGAAACTTAAAGGAAACCTCTTCTATAGGTTCAAACTCTAAAAATAGCATTTCTGTTAGCTATTACTACAACCAGGAGGGTAGGGGATTTGCAGGGACTGTCCATGAAGGAACCATTCCTACTGGTACAGCCAGACAGTCGCCCTCAGAGCAGATCCCTTGTATCTACCAAAAGTGGCATCCTTATTTCATAGGACGCAAGACATAATATTGCCGTCCTTTTTGTGATAAACCAAAAAATGAGAAAGAGAAAATAAGTTTTATTGTCTTGAGGTAAGGAGACACCTTCTTACATATCTAGAAAGAACAAAAAGTTTTAGGAGATCTAATCATCTACTCATTTTGTACACTGGACCCAGGAAGGGACTTCAGGCCTCTAAAGCCTCAGTTTCCAGATGGTTTAGAGAAGCTATCTCTAGAGCTTATGAATGCTCTGGGAAGCAAGCACCAGCTAAAGTCAAAGCTCAGTCAACCAGATCACTAGCAGCTTCCTGGGCTGAAAAAGCAGGGGCCTCCTGGGAACAAATCCGCAGCGCGGCCACCTGGTCCAGTCAACATACGTTCCTGAAGCACTATCGTGTGGAAGTGTTGTCACAGCAAGACTTGGCCTTCGGCCGGAAGGTCCTACAAGCTGTGGTCCCACCCTGAAAGTAGGCCTGTGGTTACTTGTTTATCCTCTCAGGTGTGCCGTCCTGGAAGGTGATAGGAGAAAACCTACGTTGGACTTACCGGTAATGGTATTTCTACGAACCTTCCAGGACGGCAGGCCTACTTCCCGCCCTATGTGGAGGGAAAAATAAGCTAAACGCTAGGTGGTAAGTACTTATATGGAGCTATGTCCCTTGTGAACCAGTTCGGGATTACTTTATTGCATACTGGGGATCAAGGGGAAGGGTGGGGCCTTATAACAAGCTGTCAATTGATTGTGTTTCCTGTAGGGAGGAGCCCTCATCTCTCAGGTGTGCCGTCCTGGAAGGTTCGTAGAAATACGTTAGACTTACCGGTAACGGTAGGTTTTTACGGTAGTATACGACTTCTTACCGTCTAACCAGATTTTGTCCTCAAAGTCCCCTTGACCTGCTTTTAAGGTTGCAGAGGGCAAGGTACCCTTCATGTTTTGGTGGTCATGCCCGAAGGCCTCCCTCTTCTAGATACAGGTATATAATATGATCTGGTTGATCCTACATGGTAACCGTGCTTGCAATCCATGGGGAACGTTGTTACACAGGCCTATCTCCGTACTTAACCCCCTTCCCACTGACGTGGTGCATACATGCTGCCCCTTGGCAGGTGGGCTTTAATACAGAGAGGCCGCATATATGCGGCCCTATGTAAATGCTCTTCCTTGCTGAGATTGCGTGCCATGCACTCTTCCAGCACAGTCCCTGGCGGAGGACCCGAAAACTCCTGATGTAGACTTACGATCAGGAGCTTTCTGATCATGGGACAGCCAATCGCAACTGTCACATGACCCAAAAGTCTGCTTCTGCCTCCCACCATTTAGAAGCTCTTAAAGTGATTGTAAAGGCTTGTTTGTTTTTCCTAATAAAAATAATGTGTATTTATACTTGCCTGCTGTGTTGCAGTGGTTTTGCACAGAGCAGCCTGGCTCCTCCTCTTCTTGGGTCCCTCCTGGTCAGTGCCCCCACAACAAGCGGCTTGCTATGGGGACAACTGAGTCACAGCTCCCCGACCCAACCCTGCCCCCTCTCTACCCTGATTGGCTAGCTGACTTTGCCAGGTGTTTTTTCCCCTTCATGCATAGGATGACAATCACCAGCCCCCCCAGTTTTACTTACCTGAGCCAGTTCACCTGCTCGGCATGTCCCCGGCATCCTCTCTTCCCGAGTCCTGGCATTGATTGGATAGATTGCTAGCAGCGCAGCCGTTGGCTCCCGGTCCTGTCAATCAAATCCAATGAGGCGGGGCCGAGTCATACACTCGGCATCAATGGACGCCGAGTGTGACTCAGGAGTGTGCCCACAAGGTAACCCCCTCGGGAGACCTCTTCTCCAAGGGGGTTATCTAATGCGCGGAGGAGCCACTGAGGGACCCCAGAAGAGGATGATTGGGGCCACTCTGTGCAAAACGAGCGACACAGTGGAGGCAAGTATAACATGTTCGTTATTTTAAAAAAATGATCCTTTAGTATCCCTTTTAATGCATTAAGATTAAAAAAAACACTGCCTTTTACAACCCCTTTTTAAAGGACCATGCGGAGGTGGCAGGAACGGGATTTATAGACCTCAGCAGAAGCTAGTGGTGCTCCAGTTAGCGGCTTGGCAATCTTTACTAACGCTTGGAGACCACCATCAATCAATTTTGCTGAGGTCAAACAAAGGCTCACGGAACCATGATGCATGAGAAGCTCACCCCCATACTTACCAATGCTTAATTCCTTAAGGCTTGAACCCCCTGGCTGAACTAGAACCGCCACTTAAACTTGGACCATGCCTCTATGTAATTCGAGATATTGGCCCATGTGGCTGCTGCTGTCTGGTTGGAAACTTAATGAACTCTCCCCTACTCCCTCCCCTCCTTCATACTAATTTATCCTCCCCTCTCTCCCTCTGTCTCACTTCTCTTGCTCACTAGATTCTTTAGGGCCATGTAAACTCAATCTTCTCCTCCCCCTACTTGTACAGAGCCATTAATTGGCTTCATTATGTAGGAATCCCCATAGGATTATAATTATATTATACAGGATTTATATAGTGCCAACAGTTTGCGCAACGCTTTAAAACATGAGGACAGACGGTACAGTTACAATACAATTCAATACAGGAGGAATCAGAGGGCCCTGCTTCTTTTTAGAGCTTACAATTTTTAAAAGGGAGGGTCAAGTAAAACAAAGGGTAATAGCTGTGGGGGGTGATCTGATGGAGAAAATAAAAGTACAGTTGTTAGGTGTGGGCATGATGGGTCTCTGAAGAGGAGGGTTTTCAGGAATTGTCTAAAAGAAAACAGAGTAAGAGATAATCGGATAGATTGCGGTAGGCAGTTCTATAGGATGGGAGAAGTCCTGTTAGTGATGGGAGGAGATGACGAGGGAGCTAGTGAGCTTGGAGGTCTTGGAAGGAACGAAGATGACGATTTTGGTTTGGTATTTTAAGACTAGTTAGGGATGTCGCTTGGGGCTGAGTTGTGGATGGCTTTGTAAGTTGTTAGTATTTTTTAATTTGTTGGGTGAGGGTAAACCAATGGAGGGATTGATAAAGAGGCGTAGCAGATATGGGGCGGTTGCTAAGGTGGGTGAACCTGGCGGCAGCATTAAAAGTGGACTGAAGGGGGGGGATAGCCTGTGTAAAGGTAAGCCAATGAGAAGGGAGTTTCAGTAGTAGAGGTGGGATATGATCAGGGAGTGAATTAGAAGCTTTGTGGTGTCATGGGTTAGGAAAAGGCGTATTTTGGAGATGTTGCGTAGGTTGAGGCGGCAAGATTTGAACAGTTATTGGATGTGGGGCTAAAAGGCTAGATCAGAGTGCAGGATTACACCTGGAACCCTGGCATGTGGGGCTGGGCTGATGGTTGTGCCATCAATCTTGACAGAGAGATTAGGGGATGGCGCACGTGGGGGAGGAAAAAATGGTGAGCTTGGTTTTGTATAGATTGAGTTTGAAGAAGTGGTGTGACATCCAGGCTGATATGTCTGTTAGTAAATTAGTGATACGTGAGGAGACTGAGGAAGTGAGCTGGGAGTTCAAGGAGTTTGGATAAAAAGGGGAGCAAGGAGATGGGGCGTAGGTTGTAGATTTCATGTTGATTTGCCCATTAGACCTCCAACAAATTTATCTAATATCCTCCTAAGGATGTGATCCTATTTGCCTCTGTACATGTACTTTGGTATTGGTGTTGGGTATTCCCCCACCCTGCTATTTGATACATTTGTATACTCCTGCATCTTGCTATGTTTATTTTTTTACAGAAAACAATATTTGTAAAACAAATCTACCTGATTCAGATGGAATCTTGATTTAGGGGAACAAACCCTTTCTTGTCTACTCATTGTGTTTCTATATATTTCCAGGACACGTCATCGGGAAACCCTCAAAAGATTGTCCCACTTTATCGGATGAGGACATCACAGGAGATTGTGCCGGAGAAAAGAAAAAGAGCTCCACTATGGATGGTGGACTTCACAGTGTGGATAGACCATTGAATGCCTCTGACTCTGAGCAACCTCATACTGTGAGGGATGGTGCCGGAATTCAGGGGGAGGAGAACTTTTCCGGTCTTGAATGTGGGGAAAGTTTTAGCTCTGAATCAAGTCTTGCTGTACATGAGAGATCTCGCAAGGGTGAGAAGCCACATTCCTGTTCTGAGTGCGGGGAAGGTTTGTCACAGAAATCAGACCTTCTACTACATCATAAATCTCACACTGTAGAGAAGACCAATTGCAGCCCTGAGGGTGGGAAATCTTTTTCAGAGAAGTCCAGTCTTTACAGACACCAGAGGCTTCACACAGGGGAGAAACCGTATTCTTGTCCCGAGTGTGGGAAATGTTTTGCAGTGAAGTACAATCTTTACATACATCAGAAGATGCACACAGGGGAGAAGCCGTATTCCTGTCCTGAGTGCACAAAATGTTTTACCCATAAATCTGAGCTTGGTAGACATCAGAGATTGCACCCTGGGGAGAAGCCATATTTCTGCTCTGAGTGTAGGAAATGTTTTATACAAAGATCAAATCTTCTTAGACATCAGAAATTGCACATGGGTGGAAAAGCCTTATTCCTGCACTGAGTGCAGGAAATGTTTTTTTACAAAAATCAGACCTTCTTAACCATCCGAGATTTCACAAAGAGGAGAAGCCATACACCTGCCCTGAGTGCGGGAAATGTTTTTCATGGAAATTAAAACTTGTTAAACATCGGAGATGTCACAGAGGGGTATAGGGATGGGTTGAACATTCCTGGGTAAAGTTTGCGGGAGGTTCGCTGAACTACTAAGTTCTGAATGTTTATCTGAGCCCCACTTGAAGTCAATGGGAGCAGATTTTTTTTTTTTTTTTTTTATCGATTTAAGGACATTTTTAAGGCTAAAAAGCAAGAGCATGTCAAAGGGCATGGGGAGCTGGGCACTGACTGGGGAGATATTGAGATATATTCCATTAAAGTACAGATCAGTCAGACTAACATCGCATATAAAGTATTTGTGGGAACGGTAGCGATTCTATACAGACATTTGTCTGTGATAAAGGTATCATACGTGGCTGATGAAGCCCAGTTTTCCAGGTGTAACACGTATGGGGGCGGAGCCTAATGCTGACAATGTCCTCACGCTCTTGGACAGGAATCGCTGGATGGTGAGACTGGTACAGTAATTATTCTGAATTGTGCAATAAGTGTTCTTTAGCATCTGGCTGTGCTGCTATCTTTGTAAGTGTGTGTTTGTTTTTATCTTCTTGCCTGCATTTAATAAAAATTATTGAACACTATCTGCCCCTTCCTTTTTTAATGTGACGTGTATGGTGACACCTATGGATGAGCTGGAGTGTAGCCATTGGATGAGTGGTGCATGGAGGTGCAATTGCCATAAAGTGAATTACACCCGTTTTTATGCTACTATTTTTGTAAATGTGTTTTTATCTTTTTGTCTGAAATCGGTGAGCACTGTTATTCCCTACCTTTTTACATACAGCGTATATGGTGAAACGTACCTACAGACGATCTGGAGAGGAGCCATTTGAAGCGCAATACATGGAGTGATTTAAAGGGGACATTCATCCATTTTTGGCATAAGGTGCATCGTGCTTGATTTGACCTCCGAATGATATAGACGTCAAATCAAAAGGGTGAGCAGATTGATTGAAAACCTGGTGGAGTTGTAAGTGGCTTGGTGCCTTAAGCAGTGAGATACATGTTCCCACAGCTCCTGCTATTACAGCGCTCTTATCAAGCTGAAACTGGGCTCCACAGCTGCAATGACACCCACAGGTAGTACAATTGGCAGAATAAGCCTCGGGGAGGGCAAGGAGAGCAGCATATCTCACAGCCCTGGGGACATTGGCAGGTTTTTCACCTGCTCCTCTTCCTCCTCCTGGGGATAGCATACATTTAAGACGGTGCTGCTCCCTTCTCTCTACCATTCTCTGACACACTGGCAGACACCAAAATTACACACTTCATCTCTGACAAACACCATGCCACCAGCAGGTGATCCAGGTCCTGACAGCCCCCCCCCCCACCCTTAAAGAAGTGGCCTCTGGACCCTCCACCTAGACTTGATCATCAAAGTTGGCATGAGGGACACTTTGCATTTTTGACTTCTAAAAGCACAAGTCTGTCAACCTACAGGATATGCCATCATCAGTCTGGTAGCTGGCTTGTTGTCCTGCAACCGGGGTCTGGTAAATGGTGCAACACTTGAAACTTGCAGTTCCTCAAGGCAGCAGATATCCCAACTCTGGGAACCCATGGGCCATCTAAAGGCTTTGAACAAGGGTTTATTAAACCGTACAGCTACCCTAACAAGTCAGTCACGTTGGTGGACATTGTCCATATAGATTCACCAATACAGTAATTCAGGTAGGGTGGCATTGTTCTCAGCTGCCTGGGCTGCTTTACCAGAGGCTTCTGCAACTATACTGTACCTATGTGGAGCCTGCTGTGGGGTTCTAGTCCTTAACTACCTGAACTATTCTTTGCAGCACCCCCCTAAAGGTATAGGGATTCACTGGACACCCAGCAAAAGCACAATGGTAGTGAAGGTATCCAGTGCATCCCCTTCTATGTGCTCCATGCTGCAAAGGCTAGTTATAGGTTGGGGTGGTTGCCATTTGTTTGTACTGTTAATTGGTGAGGGGACACACTCGTTGCCATTGTAATTTTGTACTTGAACACTATTTTGAAACCTTTTTGAAGCTATTGAATTAATATACTGTAACTGTATTAATTCCTTTTTTAGTGTGTATAATAAAACACACGGTTTGATTTCAAGCTGATTCACGAATTTTGTCTCAGGCGAATACATTAAGAAAGACCAATTAATGGGGAAAACCGTATTTTACATTGGCGCACAGCCAGGCTATCGTCGATCTTCGAGTTTTTTACCGCTATCTCTAGTGTTAACAGAGGGGTGTGAGTACTGAAAAACTTTTGAAACTTTTGAAACGTTTGACAAGAACCTAGAACAAAGTCAAGAATTCGATCGATGTATTTGTGTGAAGACGTGAGAATTTTGTGCGGAGGTCAGCTTAGAGCGTAAAGAAGGTCTTCATATTCGGTGAGTAGAAAATCATGCAATGTGTTAAATGTTTAGCTAAAGAATGTACAGGTTTAACGAAACGGGTCTCTTAGTCTGTTTTCTGGAAATCTATGTATGAACAGTGTTTACAGTCAAATAAGGCGAGATTCTCATTAGCTAAAACAAAGAAAAAGTTACGTAATGTAATGAAGTTAGTTACAGGTTTTAATTCTATGGTTTCTGATGTACCAGAAACGCATTTGATTTGTGCAGACAACAAATCAGGAAATGCAGACAATATGCAAACACATGAGAATGTACCAATTGAACCTATTTGTTCGAATTGCGAAATTTTTTGTACCTATATTGAACATATAGAGAAGGAATTAGAAGTGCAGAATGTTACATTTTCAAAAAACATGCATATTTCAGTAATTACAGAAGGAAAAGTTAGAACGCAGTCAGATATTGAATTAACCGAATTTGCTCAATGCTCAGCTAATAAAGAGGAAAAACAGACAGGGAAATTGGATACTATTGTTGCTGCAGATTTAAATAAAAGTGCGGTAACTGTACTTTAAAAGTGATTCAGGCTGTGAATCAATAGAGCTCTCAGATAATGAAAGTGATTTTGTTGTACAGCAATGTGATTCTCCATCTCCTTATGTTCAGAGAGAGGTTTATACAAGAAGACCAGCTTTCACATGTTTTTTATGTAACAGGAGGGGTCATATAGCAAGATTTTGTTGGACAGTGAATCCTTATTATATGCGAAGAAGATCTTATAAAACTAACCCAAGGCGTTTTGAGGTCTACTCTGTAAGATGGAGTAACAATTCTAGGCATAGAAGCCAGAGAACACAGATGTATTTCCCTTTTTTAAAACCCATATGCAATTAAGACAGGAAAGGCATAATTATCAAATATAGCAATGGAGGGAAACCATCAATACAGTTATTAGTGAGCTGTATGGATGGTGAGAATTTACTGGTTAATATTTTTTTGACTATGAATAAGGTTTTGATGTGAGTCTTACAGATTTATTTTTTATGTCCGCTATTCACACAGTTCACAGCCCCCTCACTAGGAATTTGAGAGGGGGGGGGGGGGTCAGACTTTTTTAGTTTTGGAGAGATGCTGGGACGTGCTGTGAGACTGGAGTCTCTCTCTCTCACACACTTGTAAAAAAGGCTGATACAGCCAGACACACACTCGCATTCTTTATTTTTTTGGATTAAGAAACAAAATGATGAATTATGGTGTTACATGTTCAATGAATGTTTACAGGCTAATATTGAGATACAAAAATCAAAATTTACTTTTAAGAAATTCAGCAAACCGATTAGGAATTTGCTTGTTAAAGTTTTTGATGCAGTGATTTTAGAAGCTCCGGAAAGGAATGTTTGTACAACAGGGAAAACAGAAGACAATAGATTCTGCTGTACAAGTTATGCGGTCCATAAGGGAATATGGCCAGGAACATGAAGTTTTTTGTTTTAAACAAATGTACCGGACACCCTCGTCCCAGTCCCCTCTATTAAAGTTCAACTCGCACTGTCTCTGGTCTAGGGGTATGATAGGGGAGGGAGAGGGTGAGCTACGCCAGGCTTCTACCACAGGTGTGATGTGGTATCAGCAATGTCTCTGTGTTTACCTTCGGGTCTGTGCTGTGCATCTGGATTCTCCCTCCAAGAGTCTCTGTGAACCTCGTCTGCCAGAAATTGAGCCCCACACCATTAACGTCCAACACACTTTTATTGTAGAACATAACATGGACTCCCTTGGCTATAGAACAGAAAAGGAGGTGTGGGTGCGAATAGGCCCAGACACAAATTCGATCCTCCACTCTCCTCCCTGAGAGTGGGCTATGGTCTCCGCACAAGGGAAATTCTCCTTCCGGACGGTCTCCGACAAGAGACTCACCCGTCACCGGCAGTCTGCTGCACCGGGTCTTCAGATGAGGAGCTCTCCCCGGTCCATTACACCCACCTTGGATTCAGGCATCCATCCCCGGAGTGCCTTAGGATCCTTCCCTCGCGGAACTCAGTGTTGGGCACTGAGCTCCGGACCTCCATCCCAGTACCTCACCCCAGGACTAAAGGTGCCTGAGGTGGAACACGATCTCCGGTGGTCCTCTAGGCCTAGGCCGCCTAGAGGACGGACACGAACCACCGTCCGCAGGCTGAAGGTGCCTGGGACTCCGACCCCGTGACCAAGATGGCCGGCCCCTTTATACCCCCTCCCAGCAAGCACGGCGGGTTCCCCGCCCCACCATACCGCTGCCGAGAGAGGACAAAAAAAGGAGGCTCAGCACACAGCGGTATCCGTCCGTCAGCCCGTGGTGACAGCGCCACCCAGTGGGCCGCCGGGAACACACCACCGGTGTCACTAAAAAATTACCCCGGGAAAGTAAGTACCCGCTACACAAAAATATTGAATAAAGCTGCAGCATGCAAGAAAGATGGTGAACTCAATTGTGACGTGTATGGCCACACCCAGATATGATGAGATACACGTCACAGACAGAACACAGGAAATAGGAACTACTAATTGCTTTCAGAAAGAATGTTTGAAATATAAATTAGATTCACAAAGACAAACTTTGGAATTCGGAAAGGAGGAACATTTTGAGCAATTTTGTTCATCCTTGTTTTACAGCAAGATATATATATATATATATATATATATATATATATATATATATATATATATATATATATATATATATATATATATATATATATATATATATATATATATTTTTTTTTTTTTTTTTTGATTTAAAGGAACATTTTATTCTTCTGGCAGAATTGTTGAATTCTGGAAGAAGAGGTTTTAAGTTGAATGCACGCAAGGTCCAGCTTTTTAGGGATTTTGATTGGTTCAGGAAAGAAAAGCCTTTACAGGAACGTATTGAGACTATTGTTTGTTTACCTGTATCAACAGCATACAAAGCATTGAGATAATTAGTGGGTGTGCATTATGCAGTAAAAGCAATTGAGAATATTGCAGGTTTTACAACCCCACACTGATAATTTGAAGTTTGTATAGTGACAGTTTTAGCAAAGGAAGCAGTTATGCATGGTGAATTGGTGATTCAACCTGAATTTTAATGTTGTCAGGAAAACACACACAGATTCCTTCATTTATAGAGTAATAGAGAATGCATTTGTCTATTTTCTTCCTCTTTGGGTGACTTAAAATCTTAATTTAGTTTGTGAAAACGGATTTTAATGTCATGACTGAAAAGTTTTCTGGGTTCTGTTATACTTCAACACCTACAGGTGGAATTCACTAAATTCAATCATGAGCGTTTACTGTCATATGGGTAAGCAGAAATTGCTTCAAATTTTTAAAAAATGGTTCTATTGGGACAAAATGGAAGAGACAGCAGACAGTGTAATTAAATCTTGTTTTGATGAAGTGTCAGAAGTACAGCATCTTCTGCAACACAGTGAATTTAATGACCGGAAGGAAAATGTCGCTTGTGTTTCCCAATGAATTTTTTTTTGTCTACGCTGCACAGAGGGGCAATAGAGAAAACATAATGATTAATGGTGCAAGTTCAAAGACCTCTCAATTCAGTGGATATTGCACGTAGACAACAAAAATGTGGGTACACACTGATCAGCGGAAATTGTATACTATGAGACAATAATTGTATATTATGAGATAAAAATGTATATTTAGATAAATGATACTGCTTTTATTTTTTCCTAGCAATGGTTTTTGAACAAACCTGATTAAAGAAGGAAAAATTACAATAAAAAAGTTTTAAAGACAGAAGGTTGATCATCTCCATCACAGGATTCCAGGATGGAAGATTTTCACAGCAAAGACATTACATTATTCAGAAACAAAAGAGATATAGACACTGATATTAATATAGAGGACAAAAGTGATAAAAGCATATTTATAGATGGAAAAGATGCATTTAAATACACTAATGTCAATACAGCAGAAGATTTGTTGGTATATGTATGTATAGGACATAGACATACTTGCTGTATGGAAGTGTACTTCATTCATAGTAATGATGTTGAAGTCACTGGGAAATGACTGTGGTATTCGGTAGAACAGTATTATTACTTGCTACAAAGTTTTGAAAAAATATTGAATAGTTACAATTAGTCTTGCTGTGGTAGATATTATTGTTCCAGAAATAGTGTCTCCACAGTCCTTAAAAATCATTGAAGATGAAGATATTTTGAATTTGGTATGTACTGTATATACTCGAGTATAAGCCGAGTTTTTCAGCACATTTTTTTGTGCTGAAAGTGCCCCCCTCGGCTTATACTCGGGTCACCTTTTTGCGCCTGATCTCCCGGATTTTGGGGACCAGGTGCCGGCCGTAGGTCTCCTGGACCTCAACCTTGGCACACATGTAGCCCCATTTCTCCTCTACAAGTTTGCAAAGTTTTTTTTTTTTTTGTCTGGGGGACCTACAGCCGGGGAGCACCGATTTTTTTCAAAACCGGGCACCCCTTTCATAGACTCCCATGTTTAAATGGTAATTTCTTCGGTAAATTTGGGGACCCGGTACCGGTCTGCCATAGGTCCCCTGGGCCCGAAACTTGGCACACATGTAGCCCCAGTACTCCTCTACAAGTGTGCAAAGTGTCCTGTCTGGGGGACCTATGGCCGGGGAGCACCGATTTTTCAAACACTGGCACCCCTTCCATAGACTCCCATGTTTAAACGTCAGTCTAGTCATGGGCACAGTGAGGCATGGACACAGTGAGGCATGCACATGGACACAGGTAGGCACAGTGAGGCATGCAGATGGACACCCTAGGCTTATACTCGAGTCAATAAGTTTTTTCCCAGTTTTTTTGTGGTAAAATTAGGTGCCTCGGCTTATATTCAGGTCGGCTTATACTCGAGGTATATACGGTAGTACTCGGATATTTTTGCCTCAAAATTCATTATTAACTTGGAAAAGGAATGGTGAATTTTTGGGTAGCTTTCTTCACAGTACCACTAATACAATTCATAAAGGAGTTTTTGGTACTGTGAATTGGATCAATGATACATTTTATTTATCATCAATCAGGAGTATCTTTAAATGATACCGGTATATATGAGTGCTGCATATCAATAGAAGGTTATCCGTTGAAATGTGTTAATGCAAGTGTTGTAGTGTCTCCAAGGAAGACTCCAAGTGTAGGTAAAAATAGCGTTTTTGCTAATCCTTTCCAGATTCACCATTTCCAGTCTAGAGCTCTATTGAGAGAAGGCAAGTTTGTCATTATATTGTGGAACTTTAATATTTCAGCATGGAAAATTTTCTACAAGGTTTCCACAAGGTCAAGGACATTTGGTAAATATGGAATTGGGGGGGCGTGGCTTACCGCATGGAGCAGTGAGACGTGTTTCCTCACAGCTCCCTGGTCTTTTGGCTCCACGGGACTTATAACATCTGGAAACCTACCTAAACTTGGCACATGGGGAAAGGCAAGACCCAGGCACAGAAGGGCACCTCTGGGAACCGAAAAGGGGGCGATTTGGAGGACTTATTCGCCCGATCCCGGGCCGCATCACAGCGCCGTTCCGAATCCAAGATGGCGCTGGCACCTCCGTCTCCAGCCCGCTCTGAATCATCCCTGCATTCCCAGGTGAGCTCCCGCAGCCGTTGCCCCCCCCCCTTGAGGACTCTGATTTTGTGCTCACCAGAAGCCGTTCTAATGCATCACTGGGCTCTGGCGACGGATGGGACATGGAGGCACAGATTCGCTCGCTGCACAGCTACATTAGATCCCTGCCCACTAAATCTGATCTTGAGCAATGTGTCCACAGAATTGAGAAAGCATACAGGAAAGAGGTCTCCGACCTCAAGAGAGACGTGGGTGCGCGCTTTGAAGATCTGGACGCTACCACTGACAGTCTCAGTATCACCGTGAAGTCGCACGACAAAATACTTAATACCCATACCGTCATGCTACAGCAACTCGCGTATCAGCAGGACGACATCGAAAATCGCCGCAATAATATACGCATACGCGGGATCCCCGAGTCTGTAGAGGCCAAACACCTGCCTGCGGCTGTGGCCACCATTTTTAACCAGCTGCTGCACCGGCCCAAAGATGACCCTATTGAGCTGGACCGCGTTCACAGAACCTCAGGCCCGCGGGCCCCGGACCCCTCCTTTTGTGCGGGACACGCTGTGCCGGGTTCATTTTTACAAGATCAAAGAAGACCTCATGAGAGCTGCTAGCTCACAGGACACCATACTCTTTAATGACACCCCCGTAATGCTTCTCCCAGACCTTTCTCGTCAGACGCTGGCGATGAGAAAGGCGCTTAAGCCGCTAACACAGCTTTTGCAATCTAAACAGATGAAATATCAATGGCGGTTTCCATTCCATCTCAGAGTATT
This sequence comes from Rana muscosa, assembly GCA_029206835.1. Taxonomy (NCBI): domain Eukaryota; kingdom Metazoa; phylum Chordata; class Amphibia; order Anura; family Ranidae; genus Rana; species Rana muscosa. The sequence continues at coordinate 30,567,977 of JARGYO010000094.1, forward strand.
CCACGAGGGTAAAACCGCAATCTTCCACACGCTGGGAGACCTGCCGTCCTTCCTCGGCACGCTGAATCTTCCGCAGGTGTCTCTCCCGGATTGGCCGTTCGCACCAACTACTCCTGGCCTGCCTTTTGTTCCACAATGGCAATCGCAAGGTCGCAGACGTAATCCCAAACCCCAGCCTCAACGGGACACTAATGATTGAATCAGTCTAGATCGCAGTTGTTCTTTCATTTGCAATGACTTTCCTGGGGCCCCTTCTGGGACACAGCAGGGTGCTCCGGATATTTGACTCAGACTGCCTACCCATTGCAATGTGTTCTCTCCTTACCTCCCGTGTTACTGTTTGGATGCCACCTCTCGTGCCACCTCTCACCTATGGTTTCTCTAGGGTGGTTGCCTTAAAGCGAGGTTGCCTGCCTTATTACATCCTGAAAGTTTCCGCATTATCTGTTTAGGACCAATGTTATGCGTAACTATTTTTATGTTGTGACTTTTGTATGTTGGTCCTGTTAGTTTACTGATTTCCCGTGGAGCTGGGGACCAGGGGACTGCCCTGCCCAGTGAGTTTCCACTGCACCCCCCCCCCCCCCCCCCCCCCCCCCGGGGGTTTTTTCTTTTTTTTTTTCAGTGTCATTATGGACACTGGTTGGTATGCGGCTGTATGCCAGGCTGTAAGGTTTTTTTTTTTTTTTTATTCTACTTAGTCTTTTGGAGCCACCTAGTGGCCTTTTTTGTATATGTTTATTTCCTTTTTTTTTTTTTCTCATTACTCCAGCTCTGTTGGTCTTCCTCCACTATGCCCCGATATGAGTATGCTCTGATGTTTATGCTTTTTCTTATGGGACCTGCTCCACCCCCCCCTCCTTTTTCCCTTTATCTCTTCTTTTCTCTCTTCACCTCCCCTCCTCTGCCTTCATCTTTTTTTCTTCCTACCTTTTAAGCCTCCTATGGCGCTGTTTTCTTCCTCAAGAGCTACTGAGCTACGAACCACCTACCGTGACTTACTTCCTCCTTCACCCCTGCTTCCCACATCTGACTATGTTATGGCTTCTGTTTGTCCAATATCTTTAGCGTCCTTCAACTGCAGGGGTTTCAACACACCAGAGAAGCGGAGCCAGGTTCTCTATCACTTTCATAAAAGACGCTCCAGTATCTTGTTGTTACAAGAAACCCACTTCCGCAAGGGTTCTATACCTGTTCTACGTAATAGATATTACTCACAATGGTACCACAGTGCTAACCCCCAAGCCAAATCGAAAGGTGTATCAATTGCCTTCCATAAATCTTTTAAACCTGAGGTTCTAGAATCTTTTGTTGATATTAATGGTCGCTTCATTTTTCTTAAACTGAAACTAAACAATTTTCTCTTCACAGTGGCCAACGTATATGCACCTAATGTGGATCAGGCTCGGTTCCTCACGTCAGTTCTCACCAGACTGTCCTCCTTTGGGGGTCCCTGCTTCATCGTCGGTGGGGATCTAAATTTCGTTATGTGCCCGTCTGTAGACTCCTCCTCGGGTAAGTCCTCTGTTCCATCCTCTGCACTTGCACACATCAAATCCCTGCTACATTCCTCTCGCCTGGTGGATGTCTGGCGTGTCCAGCACCCCACGGAGAGGGACTACAGCCACTATTCAGCGGCACACAATTCATATAGTAGACTTGACCATTTCCTGATATCCCAATCTCTACTAGACACCCCCATCCAGGCGTCGTTGGGCCACTTTCTCTGGTCCGACCACGCCCCGGCCTACCTGACCCTGTCACACCCCCCAAAATCTCGTAGGGGTACGCAGTGGAGGCTCAATGACAATTTACTGCGGGACTCTGTTTGTGTAGCGGATGTCACTAAAACTATTCGGAACTTTGTTTCCGATCACTCCTCGGATACCACCTCCCCCCTCATTCAGTAGGAGGCTCTGAAGTGTGTGGTTCGGGGCACACTTATACAACATGGCTCGCGCCTCAAGAAGGTACGTGCAGATGATATTCGCCGTCTCCTCTCTACTATAGCAGAACTCGAGCCTCTGCACAAGCGTGATTTGGATCCGGCCATTTTTGTCCGATTGTCGAATGCACGTAGGGACCTACTTCAACTTCTAGATGCACATTCTTTAATAGCCCGTGACAGGGTCCGCAATTTCCATTACTCCTTAGCAAACAAATGTGGCAAACACTTAGCACGGATCCTCCACCCCAGACCACCCCGATATTCCATTCCCTCTATTGCGCATCCCGATCAAACCACAAAGTTCTCCCCGGGGGGCATTTCTTCGGCCTTTCGGGAGTACTATTCCCAACTTTATAATCTACAGCCCACCGGTTCAAACGCACGCACTACCTCCTCGAACGACGACATGCGAGATTATATTTTGGAAACAGCATTACCCAAAATCAATGAACCTGATGCCGATGAACTAGAAAAACCTCTGGTCGCGCCCGAATTTTTGGGCGCCATCAAGGATTTGAAGATGGGCAAATGTCCCGGCCCGGATGGGTACACCCCCCGCTTCTACAAAACTTTTGCCACACTCCTCACCCCACTTATGGCTAAGGCATTCAATGCTGTGGAGGACTCTCATATGCTGCCTAAGGGCCTCTTATCCGCCAATATCTCCGTGTTGCCCAAACCAGGAAAAGACCCTTCCCAATGCAGCAGCTACCGGCCAATATCCCTGCTCAACATAGATCTCAAATTGTTCGCAAAGGTACTGGCCACGCGCCTATCCCCTCTCCTCCCTGGAGTGATCCATAATGATCAGGTGGGTTTTGTCCTGGGCCGCGAGGCGAGGGACAATACGACCAAAACTATTCACCTCATCTCCTATATCCAACGCAAAGACCTAAAAGCCTGTCTCCTTTCCTTCGACGCCGAAAAGGCCTTCGATAGGGTCAGTTGGAAATTTCTCCGACTTTCCCTAGAACAGTTGGGATTGGGTACGTCATTTATCTCTAGGGTGATGTCCTTATACTCTCAACCTTCGGCCTCGGTGTTGGTCAATGGCACTGCCTCTGAGCCGTTCGATAGCTCCAATGGTACTCGGCAGGGCTGTCCCCTTTCCCCTCTCCTATTTGTGATTGTTATTGAACATCTGGCCTGTGCCGTTAGACAAAACTCTTCCATACACGGTATTCAGACGCCCTCCTCCCATTACAAACTATCCCTTTATGCCGATGATCTACTGGTCTACGTGCAACACCCCCATATCTCCTTGCCATCTCTTTTCTCTGAATTTCAACGATTTGGATCTTTTAGCAATTTTAAACTTAATCTTTCCAAGACTGAAGCCCTCAATATTTCCCTCACCTCCACTGCGATGTCCACGCTTAGATCAAACTTCTCTTTTCGGTGGCAGAAGAAGGGGATTTCGTACCTGGGGGTAGTTATACCCTCTAACCTTCCTGATCTTTTCTCCTTGAATTACGTTCCTTTGCTCTCCCGCATTCGGAAGGACCTTGAGGAATGGGGGGGATCTTCCTTGCCTTGGTTCGGATGAATCAATACCCTAAAAATGGATACCCTACCCAAACTTTTGTACCTTCTCCAAACAATACCCATTTTGATCCCCAAGTCTTTCTTTTCATCTTTGCGTACTATCGCTATCAGATTCATGTGGAGCCGTGGGCTGCCTAGGGTTAAATATAACTTGCTCTCCCGTCCGAAACTTCAGGGCGGAGTGGGCCTCCCCGATTTTGAACTCTATTACAAGGCCACCCATATGGCACGCACACTGGAATGGTTCCCTCGCCCTTTCGTAAAGGCTTCTGTTGCCATTGAGCAGGACTTGGCTCCGGTCGATCTCCGTGCACTGCTATGGGGATATAAATCTGATCTCACCCATATACCCTCTTCCTCCCCTCTGACGCTGGCCTCCCTTAGACTGTGGTATAACAGGGGTTTGTGTTCCATTCTATCCTCTGATCCCTCCCCATTATCCTCTCTATTTGACAACCCTGCCTTCCCTCAGGGTGTAGGAACGTCTACATTGGGTCCCTTCAGGAGGACGGACTGGCCCCAGGCGCACTCATTCGTACACCCCACGTTCGGAACACCTGTCACGTCGACAGGCTCCTCCGATTGGCTCACCACACTACATTTAGCTACGCTCGCGAAGCGCTTGCACTCGTCCTCCCAAATACACCGCCCTAAAACAGAGTTTGAACAGCTGTGCTCCCTCTCCGAGACACCCAGACACCTCCTCTCGACCATTTACTGTCTCTTACAAAATCTTACACATGCTGACTTACCGTCTTACACCAGGGCATGGTCCTACAGATATGGGTGAGGACATCCCAGGTTCAGATTGGCAGACTTCGTTTCATTTCACTCATAAATCTACGATATCCTGCTATTCGCAGGAAAAAAACTACAAGATTCTGTCAAGATGGTACAGGGACCCCTATACATTGCACAAAATCTTTCCGTCCACTCCGGCATCCTGCTGGCGATGTTCGACCTCTACGGGGACCTACTTACATGTCTGGTGGGAATGCGAGAGGATCCGCCCCTTCTGGACTCAGGTATTTGATTGTTACGACAAACTCTATGATGATACGCTGTTGCCCTTCTCTCTATTCTCCCGGGTTCAATATCCTCCCAGAAACAGAACCTCCTTCGTTTCTTTATGTCGTCAGCTAGACAACTCATCCCTTCCTACTGGAAGTCGACCACCATTCCTCCCTTATCACACTGGGTCTCGATTATGAATGATACTATGAGAATGGAGGAGATGCTGGCCCTTGACAACGATACATTTGACAAATATAAAGCACTGTGGTTCATCTGGCTCCGCTTCTCCTCTTCTGATACTCTGGCAAGTATGTTGTCGACCCCAAATTGATTATCCTTGTGCCTAAAGTGACAGTGGGACGAACGGGACTTGTTTTGGAGGGTCCCCCTCTCACCACAGCTACTTACTTATCTCTCTCTGTTCCCTGACTCAGTGGCTCTGACACTTTTCTATGATTTCTCCTTGCCTACTTTTCTTTCTCTTTTCTGTCCTTCCTTCTCTTTTCTCATCTTTCTCACTTCCTCTCTTCCTCTCCCCCTATACCCCTCCCCACTCCCACCATCCGACCCCTCTACCACTCCTTTTGTTTCCCCTTTTTTTTTTTCTTGTTTGTTTTAATCTTAATCCCTAACGTATCTGCTTGCAATCCTGTTGTATAGGTCGACGGGGCTCTTCTAGCTGTACCCGTCTTCTATTCCACTTAACGGTTACCACATCTGATATTGTATAACTATGTATTATGAGTTATTCTGTGGGCGATAGCCATTTGGCTGACTCTTCGCTCAAACTTGTATGTGACTGCTTACGGATTGTGACTTCATATATATTTTCATGTACTCACTGTTAAAATCCCAATAAATATATTTTCAACCCTAAATATGGAATTGGGTATTGAAAGATGGTTTGGAATTAATAGTAGGAATCATAACAGGAATAAACGTGGAATTGTTGAAGGCATTATGGGCGGAATTAGTATGGTGGGAAGTATAACAAATAGTATGATTTTTAACACCTTAAAGTCTGATCTCGAGACCGCTGGTTTAGTGGGAAGTAAAGGTATTACAATCCAAAGAAATTTGAATCCGATATTAGAAGAAATGGTTATTAAAACAGCTATTGTAATGTATCCATCCATATTGCATCTTCAGAATATTACTTTAAATCTAATGACAAGTGAAGAACATTCTCATATAGCTAGAGCATGTTTAGAGATCCAGACAGAATATTCCACTAACTTTAAAATAATTGTGCAAGCATTTCAGGGTGGAATAACTCCTTTTGGCATTTTGCAGAATTTACCCAGAGAATATGCATTTGCAATAAATCATACTGATTTATGGGTAAATAAATGTATAGGATGTAATCCGAATGAGTGTTATAGTTCTTCTATGATTCCAATAGCAGGGAAAGAACAAATTTTGGTTCCAATTACTGTTTTGGGATTACCAATTAGTGATAATTATTATATTATAAATTGCAGTATACTGATTTTGTGTTTAACAAGGATCATTTTGACTTGGAACAATTAGATCTGTCGTCATGTTTACAATTCCTATCTAAAGTTATTTGTTTACCTAATCAAGATAAAAGTATATTTCATTCTTGTTACCATAACCATACATTATGTTCAGCAAGAATAGAAAAAGTTGGAACTACTTCTGAATTGATTACTCTTGTAGATAAAAAGGTTTGTTTTCAGATCATGACAGATACAGAGAGGGTTAAAACTTTTATTTTCCTCTTGTACAAATACAGAAAACCTAAATAAAGGTTTGCATTGTGTAGAAGGAGATTTAGTGGCCATAGATGTTAATGGGTTGAGAATTAATATATCTCAGATAATTGTTAGGAATATAAATGTTATTCCTTCACTGTACAATATATCTCAGATAGATGAATTCCCTTGGAAGGAATGGGCTAGTGTAATTCAAAAGGATCAAGGTTTATTAATAGCTTTAACTAAAGAACTTCAGAATGCAGAGATATTGTTTAAACGTGAGCAAGGGAAGTTACAAGAAGTAGCCCATCAATGGTCGGATTTTGCAGGCGCCACCTGGTGGAGACAATTCAGAACTAGTATATCCATTTGGGGGAAAACTTGCATTACTTCCGCAGCAGGAAATATTTTATCGCATCCTATAGTTATTATTTTTATTATTATTATGTTATGCATTATATATCAATTATGTTTTAATGTTTAGAATGAAAAAATTGTATAAGCAAATCAGAAATGAATTAAGAAAGGTGATGATATGTGGCAGAATAAGCTTAAGAGAAGGATGGGTTTTGGAGTTGCAAACTCGGTTGCAGGTGACAAATCATTTGGAGTTATTAGATCAAAGTAAGAGTACATGTGACATAAATGATTGTATGAATGGTTTAAATGAAAAATATGATAATTCATATTTCAGAGGGGAATGTTATATTCTTAATCTCTTAAATTTAATTTGGTCATAAAAACATAATTGAGAATATGAATTCCTATAATTGTATGAATGGTTGGGCTTCTGAGTTAATGACTTCCAAATGTGGCATCTGGAATTGAGTTTCAGATTCTAGAAAATGTCAGGGTTTTGATGTATCTTGTAAATATATTCTCCCTCCTAAGATATTCCTATGTAACTGATATTTTGTTTTAAATATAGAGTTGTTTAAGGTTAGCTTCACCATCACCCACATCCTGTAATTAGACACGCTGCTAAGAGCAGGCACTTCCTATGGAGAAATCATGCATAAGTTGAAAACAGATGTTGCTTCTCAGATGTCAGTCTTTTGGACTGTCCCCTAAGAAGGGTGAATTGTAGGAGTGGTTTACTTTTCTGGCATGAAGATTGACAAAGAAAGGACTGTTTTAAAAGCTGAGTGCGCAGGAAGGAGCTCGTCTCTTAGTGTCCAGCTCGGCATCTTGAAACATCCATTTTACAGCCCACAGACTATTCAGCATACACTGGGTTAATTGGCCATTTTAAGGACATCTTTTGAGGATAAGAAGCACGAGGCATCTCATGTATATTGAACTTTCTATTATACTTTGAACACTATTTTGAAACCTTTTTGAAGCTATTGAATTAATATACTGTAACTGTATTAATTCCTTTTTTGGTGTGTATAATAAAACGGTTTGATTTCAAGCTGATTCACAAATTTTGTCTCAGGCGAATACATTAAGAAAAACCAATTAACGGGAAAACCATATTTTACATAGACCCAGACTCCCCTCCCACTGCTGAAACAGGAAGAAAAATTCCTAACGCGATTTCTAAAGAATGTAGACAGCCCGAAGTCAGCAGATATACTGTACATGTAAAACTTGTGTAGAGAGATTTGTTTCATCTCTGTGTATCATCTGAGGCTGTTCCCTTCACTGGGTATATGCAAGGGTTTATATCCACTTTAAGTGAGTCTGGGTAATTGCTGCGAGTTCAGATGTAGGTCAGGCTTCTGCCTCCCCCTGGTTCCATAAACTACCAGAAAGTTCTAGAAGCTAGTGGGCGGAGGTGAAGGGGCAGTGAGCTGCATATTTATGAGAATCTGACCAATGCCCACGCAGGAGGCCTGGCAAGGTGGTTGGATGGGCTCACAAATATAGAAGAGCCTGACCAGCAAGGGTTGTTGTCGGATGGAAGCTGGAGTCGTGAGGGACCCCGGGGCTGTGCCTCCAGGCTGGAGCTGAGGAGAGTGAAGCTGCAAAATGATCTCCGCTTAATGATCATCTCATCCAGGAGACACCCTGCCCAGCAAGCAAAGATCTGTCCAGCAGGAGGTCAGAACAGTCTATGCAAGCAGCAGGATTCATGGGACAGTGTGAATACCTCTACCTGATCTCCCCCAGGGCCAATAAAGGAAAAGGCAAGATGCAATCTTTAGAATGTTTTGTTGGGACAGTGTCGCAGCTAACCTAAATTCCTTGCTCTGGGACATTTTTCAACACAGCCAGGTGGGCTGGTATTTTCTACCAAGGGGACACCGAGCTCCTACATACAGCTGGGATTTTGCCATTTTCTACCAAAGGGACATAGAGCTCCTGCCTACAGATGGGATATTTGCTACTGATCCATTAACTGCTCGCTGACCACCTTGCATATGTGTACGGCGGCAGACCTGCTCTCCTGTGCTAGATCATGTACCTAGAATGTGATCCAGCACTTCCAGGTAGGCGGCACGCCGACTGTGCTGTGATTAGTCACAACACAAGCCAATCAGCAGGTGATGGCCAATGATTCACTACTGGCACCTGCTGATCAGCGAGGAGAAAGACCGGAAAGAGCACGCTTCTCAATGCCTGGGACCAGGCGGCGGAGACTGCGGTCATGTGATGAATCAAACATTAAGGCGCTTCCCTGACTTGGAGATGAGCCTTCACTATGTGCAGTACTAATACAGAGCTCCTCTGAAAAGTGACTTGTCCCATGATGCTACACAGTGTATGTTGCATTAGGAGGGACATGCTGAGGCTGTGCCCATTCCACCAGTCCAGCGTACCCCCTGTTTCTTCCCTCCCTGTAACAGAATTGGGTCGCGTTAAGCACATATCGCAAACCTCATGCATGCCCATTAACTCTGCCATTCCGGTACCTCGTGACCAGGACATAGATTTCCGTAATGCGAGTACAGATCCGGTTGCTATTGGATACAGACTGCTAGGAAGGGAGCCAGACATTGACCTTCTTGCTACAGAAGGACCTGACCGGGTACCACACCTAATGACTGGTTGCTTGTAGCTTGTTCCTTTTTACTTGGTTATTCTTAGCAACTACATTCCTCTTGTATGTTACTTTATACCCTGAAAGTGCATATACAGACCCAGATTCCTTTGATATGCCAAAACCAACATGCATTCCTTTGAATAACTTCAGATCAGGCTCAGAACGGTAAATGTAACTTTACTGGAGAGATGCAGAATAACCGTTCAATATGTCCTTTCCCTAACCCTGACTTGAATAATGTAGTGGCCCAGGCATGCCGCCATGAGGTGAGAGTCCATAACAGCATTATCAGTGGCTTGGATGTCTTCTGAAAACCCTGGTTTCTTCAGTAGCACCAACAATTGCACTCACAGGTGATGCTGTAACTTGCTGGACCCATCGGAACCTGCCCCTTTTGACCTCAGTAGTCCTCCTTTTTATAGCACAGGTGGGCTGGCTAGGACCAAAAGCCCAGGAACTGAGTGTAGCAAGGGGTAACGATCCAAAGTATCCTAAAGACTACATTGTGTTCCTAACTAAGAGGTTGGCTCCCTCTGGTGTCTGTTTATGTTGTGACATAGAAGTCTGTTCAGTCCAGTTGCATTATGGAACAAAGCATGGTGTGCATTGTAGTGAGAGAGGAAGTGACTCTATTGCCATGGGTTGGATTGAGACTACAATACTCAGTGCCACTGTGCTACCAGAAAACAGTGCACCACCGCACAGCCTGCTGGGGGATCTTATATAACAGACTAGTAAGGCCTCCGCACGTTCTCTCTGGACGCCATCTTTCAACAGGCAGGAGGCCTGCTGTGAGCGTGCCCAGGCCGGAGAAGCCTGGGCCTAAAGTTGGAGAGCGGATCGCCGATGAGGGATCCTTGTGGACCACATTGCTGACTGCGTCAGAGAGGGGACCGCCCTATGCTCCACAGCATCTGAGACCATCCGTGAAGACCGCGCGGTGAACCGGGCGACATCTTGCCTAACGGGGATATTAGTGAGCCGAGGCTTCCAGCCGGGTGAGAGGGCACTTGCCTGCCAACATAGTTGACTGAGTTGCAGGAGAGTGGTCTATATAATCCCACTTGTAGTTGCTGACACTTGCAGTGCCACAGATAGGGATCCCTTGCAACCGCGTGCAGTACAGCGGCCTAGGAGAACTAGCGGTTCCTTTGCTTCTATTCTACCTTAACTGAGTGATTTACTTTTTGCCTCTTTACATACTGATTGGAATACAATTAAGTGCACCAACTGAGCTAGCAGAAGACGAGCTGAACTAAAAGGAACAGTCATCACCTTATCCTTTTTCAACGTTTACTGCAAAGAGATACACACCAGTTTGAAATGCCCGCTAGTGGGAGCCATATAGCCATATGAACTCTAAGGTTTAATGTAACTGTTTGCACTATATCTATTGCTTTGTTGTTTAGTGATTTTTGTGAGCCTTGGTGGAGAGGTGTCCCAGTGCCATAGTATTGGGAGAATTCTCCACCACACACTCATTAACATCTGACTCAGGATATGGTAATTGGGTCTTGTGTTATAGAAATCTTGAACCGGTTATGCTTCATTTACTTTGCAGGGATCTGTGTACAGTCTAATGTTATTTGTATAACCATTGTGTTACTCTTTTTTTCCAAGTAAACGGTTTACAACTGGTTAAGTACTACATGTGTGGGACTCTGTCTATTTCAGCTGCGAACCAGGTGACCAGTGCCAAGGTAACAGTAACTATATACATTACAGTGTGGTATTGTTGTGGTCCCCTCTGCTACTGGGTTCCGCACTTATATTGTTGTCCAGTTGTGCCAAGGGGGGTTCAAGCCAAATTTCTGGGGTTGACAGGCAGAGTGCAGACCCAAACATTAAACCAGCAGCTCCTACGGGGGTAGTGCTACATGAGCTAAAAACATAACCCTTTACCCAGCCTGGGCTGGCTGCTGACTCACTAAACTATACACATTTCAACCTACCTACATACTCATCTAGATGGCTGCAGCACTGATCCGAGCAGCAGCTGTCCCCTGCTGACTCTCTAAGCCGAAGAACTAAATGATCAAAGACCGCTGATCGCTCAGTTATAGGTCTTCACTGATCGGAGAGTGGAAACCCTCAGTTGCCGCTCTCTGCCCTGCCCTTCCAGTGCTCCAGATGATGAGGGGGCAGGAGCGTGGCTTGGGCTCTAAGCAACGTGCTGATAGGCTGAGCCAGCTGCCGGTCAGGCATCTGGGCAGATCCCAACATTATTGTAGGGATCCCTGCAGAGCCTGGACCAACTCTGTGACATTAGCTGACAGTGGACTTTAGCACGCTGCCAACTGAATCTGGGTCACAGGAGTGCAGAACTAAGTGCGCTCCTGTGACCCACAGGAGAAGTATGGCCAAAACGGCTTTACTCTTTCGTCCATGGACCGACACAGCTTCTCTATTGACAAAGTGGGTATTATCCGTTAATTAGGAGTGACTAGGCAGAAAAACTTGTAAAAAGTGTTGCATTACACCTTCTACAGTCCCGCCCAGGGGGCGGACCCCCCGGGTATATCCTTCCAGTCTGCATATCGCAGATCAGTTTTTTCTGTCTAGCAAGAAGTAGGACATGGCTCCCTTCGGGCCCATTGGTCCGGGGGAAATATATGTATATATATATGTGTGTGTATATATATATGTGTGTGTATATATATATGTGTGTGTATATATATATATATATATATATATATATATATATATATATATATTATAATTTTTTTTTTTTCTACATTTTTGTTTCCTGCGATCTTTGATCAACTGCCAACTGGGTGACAGGCTGGATCCTCGATTCTTATAGTCTCCCCAGTTTCGGCCATCGAGCGTGTGCCGACCCTAGCTACGCGCTGGGTTTTCCACGACATGCCCGTCGCTCCACGGGTGGCCGGTGAGCCTACGCTCCAGGGCCTGCATCGGACCGCTCAGCTTCGGCTGACCTTACGGCCGAGTCGCAGCAGCCTGTCCGGTGAGCGTCACGCTCCAGGGCATACATATGATCGTCCCTTCTGGGTCCAATCACAGCATGCCTGGCCAACAGTCATCTTCCGTGCGCGGACGATGACCTGTTTGGAATGTCTTCCAGCATAAGACATGCAGGATAGGTAAGTAAAACTCCCCTGCCTCGGCTGGGTGATTTAGCTGGACATTCCTGGAGAGATCAAGTAAGTGGTTGTGGCCCCTTTCTTCCCTCTCTCCCTGCCTTTCCCTCCTATCTGGGCTTCTAGCTAAAGGTTGCTGGGTGCTGGGGGTCACCTAGGGGGTTCCACTGGAGCAGGGCTGGCTGTAACTAACATTTAAAAGAAATGTCATTTCTGCTTACCTGTGTTTGTATGCTTCCTCCTCCATGCTGTCGGTGGCCATTTTGAGGTGGTCCATGCCGAGTTCGGCCTCTTGTGACTGCCCGGCGACCATCTTCCTGTGGTTCGGCCACACCCACTGGCCCCTATCAGCTGATCGGCGGCCATGTTTGTCCACCCTGTATGCAGATATTGCCGTTCGGCGGCCATCTTTTTGTGGGCTATGGCTGCTTGACCTCTATCTTCGGTCGGCGGCCATTTTCTTAGAGCCCACATTATCTTCCATACAGACGTTTTTGGCAACCATTTTGCGAGAGCCTCCGGCCTCTAGGGTGCATTACACTGGTGCGAAAATTCACACAGGAAAGGCTGATAAAAGAAGCAGACTGACACAGCAGCAGTGGGACAGCATCACAGGCGCAGCACACGGCAGCATAGCAGTACCGGTCCAGGGTGGTGAGTCCTCTGGGTGACCCAGCCTCTCTGCAGCACAATAGGGTGGCCTATTGATATCTTGCCTGGAGCCCTGTGAGTGTCAGCGTGTGGTCAGCATGGCATCTGAGCCAGATGTCTTCTCCCCTGAAACACCAGATTTAGCAGCTGGTGCCCCTGAGGTGTCTATGAACGCTATGACTGCAATCCTAGAGGCGTTTGCTGCCAGGGTGGAAGCAGCACACGGGAATACAGGGGGTAGTAAACGCCCCGTCCCCCGCAAGCTTCTGGGGATAATTCTGGTGCAGAACCAGGTCCAGCTTGGGCTCGGGGCCCAGATTCTGACGCATCAGAGACTGCAGACCGTGACCGGACAGTGAGGATGACTCCAAGTCCAGGTCAGTACGCAAGACGGCTTTGGTATCTGACCTTATTACTGCAGTGCGGGATATGCTAAAATTGGAAAATACTGCAGAAGCAGCAGAGACTCCGGTCCACTTGGGTTTCATAGACCTCCCCGCACTGCTAAGGTGTTCCCTTGTGTGTCTTTTGATAAACTCTTATACAAGGAATGGGAGAACCCACTGAGGGTCTTTACAGCCCCAAAGAGGTTTGCGGTAGGGTCCCCTTTTTGAGGAGAGTTTTCTGAAGAAATGGACCTCTCCCCCCTATAGTGGACCCTCCGGTGTCCAGACTTAATAGAGCCACCACAATTCCTGTAGAAGGGGCTCCTGTTTTCAAGGACCCTGTGGATAAGAAGGCTGAAGCACTCGCTTGCTACCTATACTCAGTGGTAGGCTCGGCAGTACGCCCGGCATTGGCGGGGGCCCTAGTGTCTCACACACTTACTGAATGGGCAAGATTGCTACTCCAGGGGTTAAGGAGCGAGATGCTCCTCCTGATGAGATAACATTGGCCGACCTGTTGGTCCAGGGCCTTAGGTTTGTCTGCGAGTCAGACATGAATACTATTCCCCTGCTGTCTAAAACTTTGGTTTATGCAGTAGCAATACGCCGCCTGATCAGGCTGGTCTGCGGACCAGACTTCCAAGAAAGCCCTGTTGGATCTGCCTTTTAAGGGCGATAGACTTTTTGGGGCTTCTCTGGATGACATCATCAAGGATGCCACAGGAAGTAAAAGCACTTTGCTTCCCCAAATTAGCAAGGGTAAGGGGCCACGCCAAGGGCAAGGGCCCTCCTTTACTGCACGCAAGCGGTTTTTTCGTCCCCCTAGGGCGACAGGGAAAAGACCCCAGGCCGATAAAGCGCCTGCCCAAGGACAAAAGCGTCCTTGGTCCCGCATACCCAATAAGCCTGCGGACAAATTTGCGTCCGCATGAAGGTCCACCCCCACCCAGCTCTCGGGTGGGGAGACGTCTTCGCAAATTCGCGACTCAGTGAACAGCACTAATCTCCGACAGGTGGGTTTGCGAAGTAATCTCCTCAGGCTACAAGATAGAGTTTCTTTCTTGTCCACCTGACAGATTCAACACCTCCAATCTCCAGCTACTACCGACCCGACGGGAGGCCCTGTATGGGGCGGTCCAGGGTCTACTGGAACGCGGGGTAGTTATTCCAGTTCCAGAACTGGAACAGGGTTTTTACTCAAATCTGTTCATTGTGCCGAAGAAGGAGGGGTTTCGTCCAAGCTTGGATCTCAGAGCCCTCAATTGCTTTGTGAAGGTACAAAGTTTTCGGATGGAGTCGGTTCGATCTGTAGTCACGGCTCTCCATCCGGGGGACTTTCTGGCCTCCTTGGACATCAAGGACGCATACCTGCATGTCCCCATATACTCCAGACACCAGAGGTTTCTGCGATTTGCTATCGGGAAGGACCACTACCAGTTTGTGGCCCTCCCGTTGGGCCTTGCCTCAGCACCCAGGACGTTCACCAAGGTGCTCGCTCCGATTCTGGCACTTCTAAGACAGCGGGGTATCGCTATCACAGGCTACTTATACGACCTTCTGCTGAAGGCCCCTTCAAGCTCAGAATTAGAGGTAAGCGTGTCCATTACCTGTCAGACTCTTCGAGACTATGGTTGTATACTAAACACGCAAAAGTCAGTATTGGTGCCCACTCAACGCCTAGTGTACCTGGGGTTGATTCTGGATTCCTCAGAGGCAAAGGTATTCCTCCCTGTGGAGAAGTTGCAGACCCTCCGGGCTGCAGTACGGCAGCTGACTTCCAGGAATTGGTCGTCACTCCGTTTTTTGCATGCGAGTGTTGGGCCTCAGGGTAGCCTCCTTCGAGGCGGTCCCATATGCTCAATACCACACTCGAGTGTTACAGAAGGAAGTTCTGTCCAGATGGAACAGATGTCCATCATCTCTGGATTATCAAATCCGAGTGAGCCACATAGTCAGGAGATCCCTGGTTTGGTGGCTGATAGCACCGGCTCTAATGGCCGGGAAGTCATTTCTTCCGGTTTACTGGATAGTGATCACGACGGACGCCAGCCTTACAGGTTGGGGGGGAGTCTGGGGTGTTCAGTCGGCGCAAGGTCGCTGGACCCCAGAGGAAGCCCTCCTGCCGATCAATGTCCTGGTAATCCGGGCGATCAGGCTGTGCCTCTTCAAATGGTCTCAGAGGCTGCAAGGGCGTCCAGTCAGGATCCAGTCAGACAACGCCACAGCAGTGGCATATGTCAATCATCGGGGAGGAACAAGAAGCTCAGCTGCAGCATCGGAGATCGCTCGCATCCTGAAGTGGGCAGAGAGGAGCGTACCGGCACTGTCGGCCGTGTACATTCCGGGTGTGGAAAACTGGCAGGCGGACTACCTGAGCCGCCAGATGCTGGACCAGGGCGAATGGTCCTTACACCCGGAGGTGTTCCAACTCCTCTGCCAAAGATGGGGCACACCAGACGTAAATCTTCTGGCTTCCTGACTCAATCGTAAGGTATTGAGGTTTGTGGCCCGGTCAAGAGACCCATGGGCAGACGCAACGGACGCGTTGGTGGCATTGTGGGGTCAGTATCGGCTAATCTATGCCTTCCCTCCCTTAAGGCTTCTTCCTCTTCTGCTCCGCAGAGTGGAGACAGAGGGAATTCCAATGATCCTAATCGCTCCAGATTGGCCTCAGCGTCCTTGGTACACCGATCTAGTACATCTGGTAGCAGACGTCCCCTGGCGCCTACCACTGCAGAAGGACCTGCTATCGCAAGGTCCCATAATCCATCCTGCTTTACAGTCATTGGCTTTAACGGCATGGCTGTTGAGAAACCAGGTACTGAGAGACCGGGGCCTGTCAGATTCAGTAATCTCTATGATAAGTGCTCCAAAACCGTCCTCTAGGAAGGTTTATCACCGCACTTGAAAGGCCTACACCTCCAGGTGTGAGGAAATGAAATGGCATCCGCGTACTTATTTGGTTTCCAGAATCCTGCTGTTTTTACAGCATGGGGTGGACCAAAGGCTTGCCTTAAGTACGATTTAAGGGACCGATATCTGCCCTGGCTGTCTTTTTTTCAGCGACCCCTGGCGGCTCACTCTCTCGTGAGTACATTGTGCAGGGGGTTCAACATATGGCCCCTCCTGTCCGTCCCCCGCTACCTTAGTGGGACTTGAACCTGGTCCTCTCGGTGCTTCAGAAGGCGCCGTTCGAGAATATTAGAGATATTCCCCTGTTCACACTTTCTCAGAAAGTGGTCTTTTTGGTGGCTGTTACGTCAGTTAGACGAGTCTCTGAGCTGGCAGCCTTGTCCTGCAAGGCTCCCTATTTGATTTTCCACAAGGATAAGGTGGTGCTGCGGCCGCAGCCTTCCTTTCTTCCGAAAGTCGTTAAGGCTTTTCATCTCAACGAAGACATTGTACTTCCATCCTTGTGTCCTCAGCCGTTGAATCCTAAGGAGTCGGCGTTGCATTCCTTGGACGTTGTCCAAGCTTTGAGAGTATACCTATCTGCTACTTCCCTGTTCCGGAAGTCGGACTCACTGTTTGTTTCGGTGGCTGGTCCCAAGAAGGGCCAAGCAGTCTCGTTGGCCACCATCTCTAGGTGGATCCGACAGATGGTAATCCAGGCTTACGCCTTAAAGGGTCAAGTGCCCCCCTTTCCGGTCACGGCGCATTCGACCAGGGCAAGAGGTGCCTCTTGGGCTTTCCGACATCAAGTGTCTGTTTCCCAATTATGTAAAGCGGCGACTTGGTCGTCCGCTCACACTCGCAAAATTCTACAAAGTTGATGTAGGTGCATCTTCGGATGCCTCTTTCAGCCGCAAGGTTTTGCAAGCGGCTGTTTAGAGTTGCAGCTACTCCGTTGGAGGAGTGCTGTTTTGTGTTTTGGGGTGAAGTTTGTTTTTATGCTGTTACCACCCCTCGTTTTTTTCTCTGACACTGCTTTTGGGACGTCCCACTTTGTCAATAGAGAAGCTGTGTCGGTCCATGGACGAAAGAGAAAATAGGATTTTTTACTCACCGTAAAATCCTTTTCTCTGAGTCCATGGACCGACACAGCACCCACCCCTCCTTTTAAGTTTGTACTGCTTTTTGACGAACTGATCTGCGATATGCAGACTGGGAGGATATACCCGGGGTGTTTCGCCCCCTGGGCGGGACTGTAGAAGGTGTAATGCAACACTTTTTTTACAAGTTTTTCTGCCTAGTCACTCCTAATTAACGGATAATACCCACTTTGTCAATAGAGAAGCTGTGTCGGTCCATGGACTCAGAGAAAAGGATTTTACGGTGAGTAAAAAATCCTATTTTTCCATACGTCTCCTTTAAGCCTTAATAATGGCAATGTTTTATATGAAACCCTATTTTATTTATTTAGAATTGGTACATGTTCCCAACCTCTTGCCTATCACTCTTGAAAAGGGAGGCCATTCATTTTCAAGATTCATCTTCCATTCATGCAAATAAGTTATGGATGTGTGTGCTGAACAGCCCTGTGAATTGAACCCAAGCAGATTCTCTTATTTTATTTTTTTTTACTTTCCCCACAACCGCTTTTAATACATAGACACTGTGACTGTCTGTGACCCCCCCTTCCTTTTATAGTGAGAAGCTGGCTTCTCCAAAACCCCCTGCAAGTCTGCTGACCAAAGTTGAAAGGCTATGCAGTGCACCATGGTTTGTCCCAAGCAAATTTGTGCAAAGTTTGTTGAGATTGTGAACCTGAACCTCATCTCTAGCATGCATAACATTTTTTGGGGCTGCAGTTCCTCTGAGCCCCACAGGTTTGTGATCTCACTTATATAGAGGGTCTGCAAACAAAGGATGTCTCTGATATCTACAGACCGGAAGTTCTATAGAAGAAAAAAAATAGATTTTTTGTTATTAACTGTAAAATCCCTTTATTTGTGTTCAATGTCAGGTCTCTGCCTTTTGCTTTTCTGCTTTCAGTATCCCTTGGCCACGCACTCATTGATTCACACCTTTATTCCAGAGGTTCATCATTTTGCGCCCCCTGTGCATTCTCTGTTGCGACCATGGGATATGAATTTGGTTCTATGGGTTCTCCAGAAGCCTCCATTTGAGAACTATTGGGATATTCCCTTGCTTACTCTGGCCGCTATCATTTCTGCTTGGCAGGTGTCAGAATTGGCAGCTTTGTCCTATAAGCCCCCCATTTGTACAATTTTATAAGGTGTTTTTTTTGTCTTTCACCTTCTTTCTTTTCGAAGATGTCGGATATTCACCTGAATGCGGATATTGTTTTTCCTTCCTTGTGTCCTTAACCTTCGCACCCTAAAGAGGTGGCTTTGCACTCTAATGATGTGGGCCAAGCAGTACGTGTGTACTTGTCAACAACGGCTGACTTCTGGAGGTCCAAATCTTTCTTTGTGCTCACGGACAGTTGAAGTGCCCTTTCTGCCACCATTTCCAGTTTAATTCTGCAAAGAATTGTTCAGGCGTATGCAACTAGGGACGGAAGCCTCCCTTCCCCGTTGCAACGCATTCCACCAGGACGGTTAGTACGCCATCTTTTTCCGACATCAGGCAACTGTCTCTCAGGTAGCCGCCTTGCAAACCTGGTTCTCTGTGCATACTAATAAATTCTATAAGGTTGATGTGTTGGCATCCTCAGATGATAGTTTTGGCTGTAAAGTTTTGCAGGCGGCTGCTTGTTTTGCTTTTCGTCTATCTATTAAGGTTACTCTGTGGTAAAATCAAGGAAGCTTAAACTTCTGTAGTGTATCAATGCTTTACTAAACAAGGAAATATCTGCACATAAAACTGTAGGATTCACAATACAACACAACTTATAGCTTACAAAATATATGCCTACAAATATATATAAGCATGTACAACATGTACCGTACACATTAAGTAAACTAAATAATTACTCAACTTAGGGGTCAAGATGTCCTCCATGGTCCTTTGCTCAGTCCATCTCAAAAAAGCGTCTCCAAAGTTATCCAGCTCCTTCCTTTGTCCTTCCCACACAACAACTGTTGTTCAAACACACATGTCTCTCCCAAAGCCCCCCTCCCCGTTTCCTGATCAATGGAGAGGGAGGGGCCCCTCCCACCCATTTCCAGCAGTATCAATGGAGGGGGAGGGAAGGGGCTCTTTACACATATCCTGTTGCTACCTAAACTCTATATTATTATTATTATTATAAAGTCACCATAGAAATTGCCATAGCAACACATACCACCTCTTGACTTTATAGAATAATATAGAAAACTTCTTAAAGCCTTTTCTCCAGAAAAGGGCGAAAACCCCCCTAAACGGGAGGAAAAAATTCCCTTTTGACCCCCATCTGGGCGATCAGACTTTTGCTTCGTCCCTGGAAGGCTGCAACATTACTTTTGAGCAGGGTTAATGTCTTTGGCAGTTTGTGTAAAGAAAGTCCCAGATGAAAGTCTGTTGTGCTCTTGGTCATAAGGAAATGCTCAGATGAAAGTCCACTCCAATTCAGCCACCTTTAGCAAATCATCCGCATCTTCATCAAGCTCTCTTCTGGTCTTCCTCCTCCCACCCAGCATGGTCGTCTGCTCTGCCTGCTCCACCTCTCGATGCTCAATATCTGAAAAGAGTAAGAGACAAAAGCAGATTATATGTTCATTTCCAACTGTGCCAAAAACATAGCTCACTGCTCACATTTCTCCATCTGCCCATTTCTAACTGTAAAACTATTGTAGGGTGCCCACTGTTGCCTTGAAACACTTTCACGGAAAGGCATTGACTTCCAACGTAACGAATAAACTTGCATGTCTCTCCGTGCCGTCCTTGGAAGAACAGAGGCCTGCTGCTTCACAGTATGGCACATTTTTGCAAAATGCCCCATTTTGTGGCAACAGAAACACTTAATGTGACTGAATCTACCATTCCCAACCATTTACTTCCACTTCTTAAACAATGCTGGTGTAGGAATCCCATCTATTTCCTCTCTAGGGACCCCCACCTTAAGTAAATCAATCCACATGTGTCTCCTGGAGATCATAGGCCTTGCCTTCCTTGTATCTGAATCAACTCTGTAATTTGAGCTGATCAAATCCTCAGCTTCCCTCTTATGGGAAGTAACACTGGCACATGTCCTACTTCTGCTTACAGGCTTTGGGCCTTTGTCCTTTGTTAGAGCATCATTAGATTTATTCATGGGGGCTGCACACCGCTCATTCAAATCTTCAGCTCGGCCTACAGCGGTTTGAACACTCTTGGAAGCCACTGCAGGTTTAACTTTAATTACCCTATTTTCTAAATCTTTTGCCTTGCTTGCAGTTTCTTCCAAACACTTGGAGGCCACTGCAAGCTGCTTCTTTATTAAATCTCTTTCTAATTCTGCCTTTTCCCTCTTTTCAGATTCAATATGTAGAGCATGCAGGACATGCAAACCAAACACAGCAACTGCCCGCATCTCTCCCTTACTGAACCCAAAACTTTTGAGACTAAAATCTGAGGAAAGATCAGAGACTCCATCCCCCCAAGCTCTGCTCAAAGGAGAAGCATATCCAGCCAGCTCCTTTGCAACAGACATCCACTGACTATTTCTGGCCCAGATAGGAAGGGTGCACCCCTTCAAGTCCTCCTGGACACCAGAAACCAGGGATGAGCCGAACACCCCCCTGTTCGGTTCGCACCAGAACCTGCGAACAGACAAAATGTTCGTGTGAACTTTAGAACCCTATTAAATACAATGGACTCGAACGTTCGAAATCTAAAGTGTTAATTATAAAGGCTGATATGCAAGTTATTGTCCTAAAAAGTGTTTGGGGACCTGGGTCCTGCCCCAGGGGACATGTATCAATGCAAAAAGAAGTTTTAAAAACGGACGTTTTTTCGGGAGCAGTGATTTTAATAATGCTTAAAATGAAAAAATAAAAGTGAAATATTCCTTTAAATTTCGTACCTGGGGGGTGTGTATGATATGCATGTGAAGTGGCGCATGTTTCCCGTGCTTAGAACTGTCCCTGCAAAAAATGTCATTTTTGAAAGAAAAAAAGTCTTTTAAAACTGACTCGCGGCTATTAATGAATTGTCGGCTCCCGGCAATACATACAAAAGTCATTGATAAAAAAAAAATAAAAAAAAGCGTGGGGGTTCCCCAGAATTCAATTACCAGGCCCTTTAGATCTGGCATGGATTTTAAGGGGAACTCCACCCCAAGTTTAAAAAAAAATGGCGTGGAGTCCCCCTAAAAATCCATACCAGACCCCTTATCCGAGCACGCAACCTGGCCGGCCGCAGGGGAAAAGGGGGGGACGAGAGAGCGGCCCCCCCTCCCTCCTGAACCGTACCAGGCCACATGCCCTCAACATGGGGAGGATGTCCCCATGTTGATGGGGACAAGGGCCTCATCCCCACAACCCTTGCCCGGTGGTTGTGGGGGTCTGCGGGCGGGGGGCTTATCGGAATCTGGAAGACCCCTTTAACAAAGAGGACCCCCAGATCCCGGCTCCCCCCTATGTGAATTGGTAAGGGGTACATTGTACCCCTACCATTTCACGAAGAAAGCGTAAAAAAATGTTTAAAAAAACACACAAACACGTTGAAAAAGTCCTTTATTAAAAAAAAAAACAAAAAAAAACCCATTCCAGCGGTGAAATCCAGTGTCCCGCGGCGATCCCCATGTCCAGCGCTGTCCTTCATTGGTTGTGCCTGAGCGGACCTGATGGGGAACTCCCTCTCAGTATTTTAAATGTATAGACCCGCCCCTTCTAATGTTCCCCATCAGGTCCGCTCAGCGGGCGAGATGCAGAACATGAGAAGGGGCGGGTTTATACATGTATTACCAAAGTGAGAGCAGTTCCCCATCAGGTCCGCCCCCTCGGTATGTCGGACCCGCCTACGTCATTGGCTTGAGCGGGGAACTTCCTTCACTATGTAAATTTAAATTACACAGTGAAGGAAGTTCCCCGCTCAAGCCAATGACGTAGGCGGGTCCGACATACCGAGGAGGCGGACCTGATGGGGAACTGCTCTCACTTTGGTAATACATGTATAGACCCGCCCCTTCTCATGTTCCGCATCTGGTCCGCTGAGCGGACCTGATGGGGAACTTTAGAAGGGGCGGGTCTATACATTTAAAATACTGAGAGGGAGTTCCCCATCAGGTCCGCTCAGGCACAACCAATGACGGACAGCGCTGGATATCGGGATCGCCGCGGGACACTGGATTTCACCGCTGGAATGGGTTTTTTTTTTTTTTTTTTTTTAATAAAGGACTTTTTCAAGGTGTTTGTGTGTTTTTTTAAACATTTTTTTACGCTTTCTTCGTGAAATGGTAGGGGTACAATGTACCCCTTACCAATTCACATAGGGGGGGGGCCGGGATCTGGGGGTCCTCTTTGTTAAAGGGGTCTTCCAGATTCCGATAAGCCCCCCGCCCGCAGACCCCCACAACCACCGGGTAAGGGTTGTGGGGATGAGGCCCTTGTCCCCATCAACATGGGGACATCCTCCCCATGTTGAGGGCATGTGGCTTGGTACGGTTCAGGAGGGAGGGGGGGCCGCTCTCTCGTCCCCCCCTTTTCCCCTGCGGCCGGCCAGGTTGCGTGCTCGGATAAGGGGTCTGGTATGGATTTTTAGGGGGACTCCACGCCATTTTTTTTTAATTTGGGGTGGAGTTCCCCTTAAAATCCATGCCAGATCTGAAGGGCCTGGAATGGATATTTGGGGGAACCCCACGTCAATTTTTTTTTTATTTGCGGCGGGGTTCCCCTTAATATCCATTCCAGACCTGAAGGGCCTGGTAATTGAATTCTGGGGAACCCCCATGCTTTTTTTTTTTTTTTTTTTTTTATCAATGACTTTTGTATGTATTGCCAGGAGCCGACAATTCATTAATAGCCGCGAGTCAGTTTTAAATGCATTTTTTTCTTTCAAAAATGACATTTTTTGCAGGGACAGTTCTAAGCACGGGAAACATGCGCCACTTCACATGCATATCATACACACCCCCCAGGTATGAAATTTAAAGGAATATTTCACTTTTATTTTTTCATTTTAAGCATTATTAAAATCACTGCTCCCGAAAAAACGGCCGTTTTTAAAACTTTTTTGCATTGATACATGTCCCCTGGGGCAGGACCCGGGTCCCCAAACACTTTTTAGGACAATAACTTGCATATAAGCCTTTATAATTAGCACTTTAGATTTCTCCCATAGATTTTTCGAATTTGCCGCGAACACCCCAATTTGTTCGCTGTTCGGCGAACGGGCGAACAGGCAATGTTCGAGTCGAACATGAGTTCGACTCGAACTCGAAGCTCATCCCTACCAGAAACCTTTGCAGCTTTACTCTTCCTAAACAGTGTACGCAGCATTTTTCCCCCAGTACAAGCAACAAAACACACCACAGAAAACAGGTCAGCTTCTGTTGAAATTTTAGCACAAATTCCGGCTACGAGCCCCCATTGTTTTGCTTTTCGTCTATCTATTAAGGTTACTCTGTGGTAAAATCAAGGAAGCTTAAACTTCTGTAGTGTATCAATGCTTTACTAAACAAGGAAATATCTGCACATAAAACTGTAGGATTCACAATACAACACAACTTATAGCTTACAAAATATATGCCTACAAATATATATAAGCATGTACAACATGTACCGTACACATTAAGTAAACTAAATAATTACTCAACTTAGGGGTCAAGATGTCCTCCATGGTCCTTTGCTCAGTCCATCTCAAAAAAGCGTCTCCAAAGTTATCCAGCTCCTTCCTTTGTCCTTCCCACACAACTGTTGTTCAAACACACATGTCTCTCCCAAACCCTTTCCAAAGCCCCCCTCCCCATTTCCTGTTTCCTGATCAATGGAGAGGGAGGGGCCCCTCCCACCCATTTCCAGCAGTATCAATGGAGGGGGAGGGGCCCCTCCCACCCATTTCCAGCAGTATCAATGGAGAGGGAGGGAAGGGGCTCTTTACACATATCCTGTTACTACCTAAACTCTATATTATTATTATTATAAAGTCACCATAGAAATTGCCATAGCAACACACTGCTTAAGGTTCTCATGGGCCCCTTCGGGGTAGTTCTGAGTGTTGGTGTGTTTTTGTCCACCCCCTTGTTGTACTGCTTTGAGACCTGTTGGTCAAGATTAAGAAGAAAGGCTGTGTCCGTCAATGAACGCAAGGCTACTTTCACACTGAGGCGCTTTACAGGCACTATAGTGCTATAAATAGCGCCTGTAAATCATCTCTCCTGTAACTCCAGTGTGAGAGCCCGAGGGCTTTTACACTGAAGCGGTGCGCTTGCGGGACATTAAAAAAAAATAAAGTTCTGCAAGCAGCATCTTTGAGGCACTTTGGGATTGGTGTATACACCGCTCCTAAAGCGCCCCCTGCCATTGAAATCAATGGGAAGCATCTTCAAATCGCCGCAGTAGTGGCACTGTGCGGGTGCTTTTAACCCTTTATTCGGCCGCTAGCGGGGGTTAAAAGTGCCTCGTTGGCGGACGAAAAGCGGCGCTAAAACGATGGTAAAGAGCCGCTAAAACTAGCAGCACTTTACCACAGACGCCCCTGCGCCTCAGTGCCGCCATAAAACCCTGCTGGTCAAGATTAAGAAGAGAGGCTGTGTCCAGCAATGAACGTAAGACAAAAGAAGTTCCATTGTCAATATTAGTGAAAGACCAAATAAAACCCATCAGTGCTGTCAGGGAGATAAAATGAGCTCCGTAATTGGTGTCCATGGGATAAAATAAGCCCCACCATTGGAGTCAGTGAGAACAAAGTCTAACCCCATCATAGCACTGGTGGTCGAGTTGCCACCTCATCCCTTTAAACCTGGACACATATGAATTACACGGGTTCTGAGGCTAATTTAATGCAGATAAGGCACCAAGTGATTTTAACCACTTCAGCCCCAGAAGCATTTGCCCTGTTAACCACTTAAGCCCCGGACCATTTGGTAGCTAGAGGACCAGAGGTGAATTCAGAATTTTGCACTGCGCTGCTTTAACTGTAAATTGTGCGGACATGCAATGTTGTACCCAAACGAAATTTGCGTCCTTTTCTTCCCACAAATAGAGCTTTCTTTTAATGGTATTTGATTGCCTCTGCGATTTTTATTTTTTGCGATATAAACGGAAAAAGACCGAAAATTTTGAAAAAAAATGATATTTTCTACTTTTTGTTATAAGAAAAATCGAATAAACTCAATTGTAGTCATACATTTAGGCCAAAATGTATTCAGCCACATGTTTTTAGTAAAAAAAATGTCAATAAGCGTATATTTATTGGTTTGCGCAAAAGTTATAGTTTACAAACTAGGGTACATTTTCTGAAATTTACACAGCTTTAAATTTATGACTGCCTATCTCATTTCTTGAGGTGCTAAAATGACAGGGCAGTACAAAACCCCCCCAAATGACCCCATTTTGGAAAGTAGACACCCCAAGGAAATTGCTGAGAGGCATGTTGAGCCCATTGAATTTTTTATTTTTTTGTCCCAAGTGATTGAATAATGACTAAAAAAAAAAAAAAAAAAAAAAATACAAAAAGTTGTCACTAAATGATATATTGCTCACACATGCCATGGTTATATGTGGAATTTCACCCCAAAATACATTTTGCTGCTTCTCCTGAGTACGGGGATACCACATGTGTGGGACATTTTGGGAGCCTAGCCGCGTACGGGACCCCGGAAACCAAGCACCGCCTTCAGGATTTCTAAGGGCGCAAATTTTTGATTTCACTCCTCACTACCTATCACAGTTTCGAAGGCCATAAAATGCCAAAATAGCACAAAACCCCCCCAAATGACCCCATTTTAGAAAGTAGACACCCCAAGGAAATTGCTGAGAGGCCTGTTGAGCCCATTGAATATAATTTTTTTTGTCCCAAGTGATTGAATAATGACAAAAAAAAATAAAAAATTACAAAAAGTTGTCACTAAATGATATATTGCTCACACATGCCATGGTTATATGTGGAATTACACCCCAAAATACATTTTGCTGCTTCTCCTGAGTACGGGGATACCACATGTGTGGGACTTTTTAGGAGCCTAGCCGCATACGGGACCCCGAAAACCAATCACCGCCTTCAGGATTTCTAGGCACAAATTTTTGATTTCACTCCTCACTACCTATCACAGTTTTGAAGGCCATAAAATGCCAAAATCGCACAAAACCCCCCCAAATGACCCCATTTTGGAATATAGACACCCCAAGCTATTTGCTGAGAGGAATGGCGAGTATTTTACAGCTCTCATTTGTTTTTGAAAATGAAGAAAGAAAAAAAAAAATATATATATATATATATATATATATATATATATATATATATATATATATATATATATATATATATATATATATATATATATAATTTTTTTTTTTTCAATTTTCAAAACTTTGTGACAAAAAGCGAGATCTGCAAAATACTCACAATACCTCTCAGCAAATAGCTTGGGGTGTCTACTTTCCAAAATGGGGTCATTTGGGGGGGGGGGTTTGTGCTATCTGGGCATTCCATGGCCTCCGAAACTGTGATAGGCAGTGAGAAGTGAAATCAAAAATTTACACCCTTAGAAAGCCTGAAGGCGGTGATTGGTTTTTGGGGTCCCGTACGCGGCTAGGCTCCCAAAAAGTCTCACACATGTGGTATCCCCATACTCAGGAGAAGCAACAGAATGTATTTTGGGGTGTAATTCCACATATGCCCATGGCATGTTTGAGCAATATATCATTTAGTGACAACTTTGTGCAAAAAAAAAAAAAAATTGTCGTTTTTCCGCAACTTGTGTCAACATATAAAATATTCCATGGACTCGACATGCCTCTCAGTATATAGCTTGGGGTGTCTACTTTCCAAAATGGGGTCATTTGGGGGGTTTTGAACTGTTCTGGCATTTTATACACAACATTAGGAAGCTTACATCCACTCTTCTAACCACTTGAAGACAAAGCCCTTTTTGACACTTTTTGTTTACATGAAAACATTTTTTTTTTTTGCAAGAAAATTATGTTGAACCCCCAAACATTATATATATATATATATATATATATATATATATATATATATATATATATATATATATATATATATATATATATATTTTTTTTTTATTTTTTAAAGCAAAGGCCCTACAGATTAAAATGGTGGGTGTTGCATTTTTTTTTTCTACACAGTATTTGCGCAGCGATTTTTCAAACGCATTTTTTGGGTTAAAAAATACACTTTTTTTTAATTTTAATGCACTAAAACATACTATATTGCCCAAATGTTTGATGAAATAAAAAAGATGATCTTAGGCCGAGTACATAGATACCAAACACGACATGCTTTAAAATTTCGCACAAACGCGCATTGGCGACAAACTACATACATTTTTAAAAGCCTTTAAAAGCCTTTACAGGTTACCCCAGTAGATTTACAGAGGAGGTCTACTGCTAAAATGATTGCCCTCGATCTGACCTTCGCGGTGATACCTCACATGCATGGTGCAATTGCTGTTTACATATGACGCCAGACCGACGCTTGCGTTCGCCATTGGGCAAGAGCAGGGCAGGACAGGGGTGCTTTTTTTTTTTTTTTTTTTTTTTTTTTATTAATTTTGCTTTTTTATTTTATTTTTAAATTGTTCCTTCCAAGTATTTTTTTTTTTTTATCATTTTTATTGTTATCTCAGGGAATGTAAATATCCCCTATGATAGCAATAGGTAGTGACAGGTACTCTTTTTTTTTTGAAAAAACTGGGGTCTTCTAGACCCTAGATTTTTTCCTCTGCCCTCAAAGCATCTGACCACACCAAGATCGGTGTGATAAAATGCTTTCCCAATTTCCCAATGGCGCTTTTTATATCCGGGGGGGGGGCATTCCCTCCCACTGCTTGTAAAAGCAGTCCAGAGGCTAATTAGCCGCTAGGATTGCTTTTACATGAAAGCCGGCCGCTGGCTGAAAAGAATGATACCAAGATGATACCTAAACCCGCAGGCATCATTCTGGTATAAACATTCAAAGCCAAGCAACATACCAGTACGTTGCTGGTCCTTGTTGGACATGTATTGTAATCTTTTTTTTTTCATGCAGCCAGTTGGCTGAACGAAAAAAGAGATTGATCGGTGGGTATGCCCACCATTAGAATACCGCCCTTCATCCACCCACTTCCAATGATGGGCATACACGCACCATTTTATATATGCCGAAGCATGGGGGCATCCTCCCGCAAAAAAGTTATGCCGCACACACATGGTCGGACTTTTCCACGGGCAAGCCTCCGTCGGAATTTCGACCGTATGTACGCGGCATTAAGAGCAAAATCGCTCCTCCGCCCCTGCTGCCCCCATGCTTCGGCATATATGCTTTTATTTTTAACTGTGGTGGTGAAATCACCTCCTACAGCACTGGAGTCGCAGGGATCAGGCCTGTCTCTGCGAACGCTGCAGTTATGTGTGTTGTGTTTTGTAAGTGACAGTGATCGATCGATACTGCACTTGGGTGGCCTGGGCTGGACGGAGGGGCAAAACGCAGGTGCCAGCAGGTATCTGGGCTGATCCCGCTAACACTGCGTTTTTGGGAACCCTAAACTGCTGGGGACGCTAGTATAGATCTGATCAGATCAGATATTGATCTGTTCAGATACTATACCACTAAGGGGGTGTATGCTTCACGCGTGGGTGTTAGCATTACTGGCACTAACCTGACGCTGCCTGGGGTGTGACTCAGACCCTCTCTGACGCTAAAACCTAATTGATATCACCCGCCGGGCGATCAGGGGGTTAAACCTTTATTGGGTTATATACACGGCGGGTGCCCTGACACTATAAAAAGCAAACTAACTAACCAGCGTCACCCGTAACACTTATATGGTGATCACTGGTGAAAGGGTTACCTGGGGGGTGATCAAGGGGGTTAAAACCTTTATTAGATAATATATGGGGGTACCTGACGCTATAAAAACCTGCGGCGAACCTAAAAAAAAATACTGGCTACGATCTGCATCACCGACACTAAGACAGCGTTTAGAAAAACAATTGCTTAGCGACAGTGGTGATAGGGGGTGAAAGGGTTACCTGGGGGGCGATCAAGGGGGTTAAACCTTTATTAGGTAATATATGGGGGTACCTGACGCTATAAAAACCTGCGGCGAACCTAAAAAAAATTACTGGCTGCCGATCGGCATCACTGACGCTAAGACAGCGGTCAGAAAAATGATTGCTAAGCGACAGTGGTGATAGGGGGTGAAAGGGTTATCTGGGGGGGTGATCAGGGGGTTAAACCTTTATTAGGGGGGGGTTAGGGGGCTACACTGGACCTAAGACTAAACTTTGACACTTTTACAGTCACAAATGTCACTGATTGCAGTGATCACTAAATAAATGGTCACTGCAATCAGTGACACTGTGACTGGGGGCTGGGGGGGGGTGATCTGGGGGGGCCTGGGGGGGCGATTTATGTCCCTATGTGTCCTGGTGTCAGTGTAGTGTTGTGTGCACTGACCTGATATCTTCTCTTGTACGGCGCTCGGTATATGTGAGCGCCGCACCAGAGATGACATCACTTCCTCCTGCTTCCTCTGTCTGACACAGACAGAGGGGGCATTTCTATTCGCTGGGAGCGATCGCGAGGGGGTGGCCAGAAACGAATGGCTGCCCCCTCATCCCGGAACGCTCCCGGACACTTAGCCACCGCTCACTGTATAGAAGGGGGGTCCGATTGGACCCCCCAACTGTACAAAGGCAATCACGTACACTCTACGTGATTGTGCCTGTTGGTGCCATTCTGCCGACGTATATATACAGTGAGCGGTCGTTAAGTGGTTAATGACCAGGCCATTTTTTAGCGATTCGGCACTGCGTTGCTTTAACTGACAATTGCGCGGTCGTGCAATGTTGTACCCGAACAAAATTGACATTCTTTTTCTCCCCACAAATAGAGCTTTCTTTTGGTGGTATTTGATCACCTCTGCGGTTTTTATTTTTTGCGCTATAAACAAAAAAAGACTGACAATTTTGAAAAAAAACCCTGCATTTTATACTTTGCTATAATAAATATCTTAGGCCAATTTATTATATTCTACATATTTTTGGTAAAAAAATAAATAAATCGCAATAGGCCTATATTGATTGGGTTGCGCAAAAGTTATAGCGTCTACAAAATAGGGAATAGATTTATGGCCTTTTTTTTTTTTACTAGTAATGGCGGCGTTCTGTGATTTTTATCGGGATTGCGGCAGACAGATCGGACACTTTGACACATTTTTGGGACCATTGAAATTTATACAGTGATCTGTTCTATAAATATGCACTGATTACTGTGTAAATGTCACTGATAGGTAAGGGGTTAACCACTAGGGGGCGAGCAAGGGGTTAAATGTGTTCCCGTGTGTGTGTTTCTAACTGTGGGGGGATGGGACTGACTGGAAGAGGAGACATATCGCTGTTCCTACTTAGTACGAACACACAATCTGTTAATCCTCTCCTGTCAGAACAGGGATGTGTGTGTTTACACACATTTCCCTGTTCTGGGTCTCGTGCCCACGGTCGGCGAATGGCCAGCGGTCATCGCGCATCGCGTCCCCTGCTGTGCAGCGGTCGCGCTCGCCTGCTATAGATTTTTAAAGGGTTGACGTATAGCTTCTGTGATTTGCGGGAGTGAGCCAACCTGCCGCAGTATAATGACGGCGGCTGGTCGGCTAGTGGTTAATTACCACCTTAATCAGCCACAGAACATGTGTAATTAATATATGTTCTGTTTTAAAGGGATGAGGTGGCAACCCTAACTGGTGGTCAGTGGTGGTACTTACCTGATTACACACTCCAGCTGCTTCTCTGCTGATGTCGGAGTTATACTTTCACTGTCAGAAAGGAGATCACTGATCCACACAGTCTGATATAAATGCAGTGCCTGCTGATGGAGAGTGTTCCACCCGTCATCACCTCACTGCTACTTTGTACAGAGTTCTGGAACCTGCCAGACTTGTTTCTTGGGGCTGCAGTTCTTTTGAGCTCCACAAGGTGGTAATCCCATGAATACTGAGACAGGAAGTGATGTCAGATACACACAGGAAGTGATATCGGGTATAAATAGAAGTTCCAGGTGAAAGTTGAGCTGGAGGGAAGTAGAGAGGAGACATTTCTGGAAGTGGCAGCAGAGGAGGTAATGAGATCTTATTTTTTTCTATTTACACCCAATAACCCCCCGTCATGTCCGTCCTCTTCCTCCATAGTCACTGTGACGTCTTTTATCTCCAGCAGATGAGACACACACACACACACATATATAGTATGGAAATGTAGATGAACCCCTTCAGGATCAAAACATTTAACCACCTATGGGGCCGGAACATTCTCTTCATTTTGGAGATGTCACCATTTTACCAGTCTGTTGTAACGAAGGATGAGGTTCAGATTCGGCTTCTACTGAATTTGGACCCCAATTTCCAGGATTTGTAGTTTAGTCTATTTTGGTGCTCATCCATA
This sequence comes from Rana muscosa, assembly GCA_029206835.1. Lineage (NCBI taxonomy): Eukaryota > Metazoa > Chordata > Amphibia > Anura > Ranidae > Rana > Rana muscosa. The sequence goes on from JARGYO010000094.1 coordinate 30,599,736, forward strand.
ATGCCCTGCTCAGCCTTTTACCTGTTCAGAAGCCAATAGTAAAAGGGAGGTGTATAACCCCGCCCTTCACTATAATGGGGAGTGTGAGGTCAGCCAATTTTGGGGGGAAGGTATATAACCCTGTAGGCAGGTGCAGTGCTGTAATCTTGTCCACCACCTGAAAGGGCAACTATGTCACTTCATCAGATTGGCAGAAGCCCGCTGAGGACTAAATCGTTCCCTGTCATGGGCTTCAGGCAGCCATCTCTGGAAAGCTATCTTTTCCTTTTGGGAGCCAAGAAGAGTCATTTATCATAGATGCACACATATTGTGGGAGTAGAAAAAGGGACAGAAACCCGCTTGTCAGGAAGAGAATAGGTGAAATGGTAGAGAAAGGAACCAGATGAGAAGGGACCGTGCAGGTTTCTCTTAAAGTGATTGTAAAGTCTTGTTTTGTTTTTGTTTTTTTCTCTAAAAATAACAAACATGTTATACTTACCTGCTCTGTGAAATGGATTTGCACAGCGCATCCCCAGATCCTTCACTTCTCGGGTTCCTCTTCAATTCTCCTGGCCTCTCCTTCCTGTTGAGTGCCACCACAGCAAGCAGCTTGCTATGGGGGCACCAGAGCCGAGTCACAGCTCCCTGTGTCCATTCAGAGACGGAGCCCCAGTTCGACCCCACCCCTCTCACACCTGATTGGCTAACTGACCATGACTGGCCAATGGTGCCGCTGCTGTGTCTCAGCCCATCAGAAGGAGAGTCCCAGACGACCAAGGAACTCTCGTGGACATCACTGGGGAGAGATGGGGCTTTAGATAAGTATTCGGGGGTGTGGGGCAGCTGCTGCACACAGGTTTTTTATCTTGATGCATGCATTAAGAATAAAAAACTTCTGACTTTACAACCACTTTAAAGGTCAGCACCCTCAGTGAGGGATCCATAAACTACCTCCTTCCGCCAGCGAGATGTTACACAACAGTTATTGGGGACAGTTCTGAAATCCTCTCACTATGAAAGATCTCCTCATACACCCAGCAACCTGTAAACCTTCCATCATTGTTTTCCCTCAGAAGTTCCTTGTTGTCAGCCTGTGCCTCTCTGCCTGTACATGTATATCAGACATGCCATTACACTAATCGGTCATGTTCTTGTATTTACCATAAATAGCATAAAAGCTACGTTCAGCCTAGAGTTGCCACCTCATCCCTTTAAACCCGAACACATATGAATTACATGGGTTCTGAGGCTAATTTAATGCAGATAAGGCACCAAGTGAGTTTAATTACCACCTTAATCAACCCACAAAACCTGTGTAATTCATATGTGTTCGGGTTTAAAGGGATGAGGTGGCAACTCTAGTTCAGCCACCAATGTGGTGTGGTCTGCTCTCATTTCTTGGTGTCACTTCCTAAGTCCCACCCATAACAGTGATCTCAATATAAAAGGGGGTGTAAGATCATTCTACAATGTAGAGAGGAGGTTGACAACCCTGTTCCTCAGTTTAAGTGGATATATGTTCAACTTAGCAACGCTAATAAGACCCGGTCTGGAGTCTGGTGTATTACCAAGTATGGTTCAATACGGTAGGTTGAATACCAGTTAACAAGAAGGCCTGGGGAATGCCCAGGAAAAAACCAAAGCCTACTTACCGACCAGCTCGCAGACGACCAATTAACCTGTCTAACAGTATGCGTTAAAAACAGGGGTTTTGTCCACACGCATTTACAAACACATGCGTGAGCCACGTCAAGCCACCCTGTAATCTGTGGTCCTACACTAACCTATGAGTGTCTCCACAATGGAGGCACATGCATTCTGATGGATAGATGAGGACAGGTGGACTGAAGGGGAGCCACCCCTCCTTAAAGGTACAGGAGCACACCAAACACCCAGCATGTAGCACAATGGCTGCAAAGGTGTTGGTGCGTTGCTGGACCAATACAAACGCCAAGGTGAAAAACAAACTTGTCCACCGCCCCCATCTATAGCTGGCAATTGCAGTAAGCAGCATTGGAAGGCTGAAACGGATAACAAGGCCTGGGGAATGCCACATCATTTTAACCACTTTAAGTGAAGAAAGTAGGTAAGAAAAGAATAGAGTAAAGGGGGTGGGGGGAGTATGTAAGTAGTTCTTGGTCACCTAGCATTAAGCTTTGTTGGGTGGTGATGGTATTGATTAGAAATTATACAGTAATCAAGGATTAAGTAATGATCTGTCAAAATTAGGCAGGAGGAAGTGGGAGATCCACAGTTGCCATATTTTTGTATATATGAGTATCATGTCTTCTAGTGTGGTTTCAATCTTAGCGTGTATTATAGCATTAGTAACTCTGCAAGCAACTGCTTTCTACACACGTGCCAATTCCTACTGGGGGCTGCCCGACTATTAACCCCTTACATCCCCATCCTAACAATGTACAATCCATACCCTTCAGATAATTCTCCGCTATCCGTCTACAGAGATACCCGCATAGATCACATGACCACATCAATGAGGATGGAGGAGGACTGGAGTCACATGACTGAGAAGATACTAAACCTCACCCTGGAGATTATCTACCTGCTGACCGGACAGGTGAGAAGGATTTTGTGAGGTTGTACAACATCAATCTTATCTCTTTTTTATTAAAACACAGACCTGGCTGGTGGGTGAGGAGGATTCTGGGAATTTGACATATTACTGTTTTTTTCTTGAATAGTATTTTCCTCCAGTGAAGTCTGGAGATCATTTGACCATCACAGTGCTTCCACCTCACTCCCTGACACCTGAGATAAACAGCAATAAGAAGATTCTAGAAGTCACCAAGAAGATGATGGAGCTGCTGACAGGAGAGGTGAGCGGTACCGGGAATTCTGGGACATTATCCAGTAACAGACAAGGGATGTGTCTGGATGGTGACTGTATCATTGTGTGTGTCAGGTTCCTATAAGGTGTCAGGATGTCACTGTCTATTTCTCCATGGATGAGTGGGAGTATTTAGAAGGACACAAGGATCTCTACAAGAACATCATGATGGAGAATCAGCCATCCTTCATATCACCGGGTAAGAGGAGACTCTGTGGGAATCAAGGATTGAAAAAGATCTGGGGGGTCCTAGTAGATGACAGGCTCAGCAATGGCATGCAATACCAAGCTGCAGCAAGCAAGCCCAGTAGAATATTAGCATGTATTCAAAAATATATTTACTCCAGAGATAAATCTATAATTCTACCACTTTACAAACTCTGGTTTGGCCACACCTTGAGTACAGTTGTGGTCTCTGGTCCTCAGGGAGAATGTGCTGGAACTGGAGAGAGTCCAGAGAAGGGGAAACAAAGCTAATAAAAGGGCTACGAGGAACGATTACACACATTAAACTTATTCTTCCTGTAGAAGATATGTTTAAGAAAAAAAATATAGCTATATACAAATATCTTAATGAGGAGTCTAGCATAGGGAGGAAACTATTCAGTCTCAGTTCACTCAAGAAGATAAGCAGCCACTCAATGAAGGTGAAAATGTCCAGTAGGAAGGTGGTTAAAGCGGAGCTCCACCCGCAAATTTTTTCTTTTTTACAAGTCAGCAACTACTAACACTGTAGCTGCTGACTTTTAATCAGGACACTTACCTGTCCTACTCTCCCACGCTGATGGTGGCCCCCCCCCCCCCCCCCGAAGCCGATCCCTCGATCGGTGCAGGTCCCGCGCCACCATCCACACTAAGGGAAAAAAAAAATTGTGAAATTTTTTTTTTTCTGGGTGGAACTCCACTTTAAACTGAGTAATGTTTTTTTTTTTTTTTTCACTGTTAGAGTGGTAAGGATGTGGAACTCTCTTCCACAATCGGTTCTTTCAACAGGTAATGTCCCTAATTTAAAAAACTTTTAGATGGGCATCTTATTGAACACAATATACAGGATGGACTGGTGTCTTTATTCAACCTTACCAACTATGTAAATATATAAAGGGGAAAGCAGTATGGAGGGTCTACCTAGATTTCCCATCATCCGATATATACAGTATGTAGCACCTTCCTAGATAGGTGTTTTGGATTGGGTAAATTTCGTTCTGGCTCACTGTATCCAGTGAAGCTGCTGTTTTGTTGTAAGGGAAATTTAGTTGTGCTCACTGTAATCAAATGGAGGTGTGTGATTAGTTAGGTCTGTTCAGTGTTTCACTTGCTGCTGGTTTGTTTGCCCCACTCTTTTTTCCGGAGAACTGTGGATCTCTCTGGAACATAAGTGTGGAGCAAAGCAAACAGGCGGTATCAATATTTATACAGCCTTGGCCAATCTCAGGGAGGGTGACCCTGAAGGCTGCTGGGAGTCTGTATAAACACTCTGATACACAGAGCATCCAGGTCTTTTCCTTCAAGAGAGGAAAGCAGCCTAAGGGGGGCTGGTTGCCCTCTTAGGCAACCCTGCCATGTGCTTGCTGTTCCTGAGGCCTCAGCTGGGCTGCCTGAGGGCCTGCATTGCTAAAGTTACAGAGAGCTGACATCTGGAGATCTAGTCTGGTATCCGAGGATGAAGATGTTGCATGGATGATGGAAAGAGGCAACCAACTATCCAAGGATATTTGTGAGTACAGACTGCTATGAGAGATCTTAGAGACTTTTGGACTGCTGCCACCCCTTTGGTGCTAGAAAGTCAGCTGTGTGTTTTTGTAAAGGGACATCGGCTGGTGTCCTGAACAGCTCAGTCTATCTGATTCTTTGTGAAGGGTCTCTGCTCTGATTTCTTAACCACTTACGGACCACCCGCCGTCGTTATACGTCGCTACTTTGAAGGAGAATACTGTTGTTATGGTAGCAGCTAGCTACCATAACCCCTGTACCCTCTTCAAGAGCAGGCGGTCCTCTTAAAGATAAAAGTGATCTCTGCACCAAAGAGGCTCAGTCCTTAAGTGGTTAAAGAATGGAGGCTTCAAAGCCAAGTCCACGGTTTGCTTTTGAAAGGACCTTTTTGCTTCGGTTCTACAGAAGCAACTTTGCTGTCCTCATCCTGTACATAGCTCTTTTTTTGGAGTATGTCACTCAATTCCCCAACCCTATCTAAGTTGCCCTAAAAATAAAAACGCCAAAAAGAACACCTGTACCTGGCTGCAGGGCATTTACTGGGAAAAAGAACCCATGGTATATTTCCAGCAGCTCCTACGGGGGTACTGCTACAAACACATAGAAACCAATGTATTCAGTCAGTGTGTGTGCGTTTCCTACAGATGGATCCAGTAATGGGAACCCACCAGAGAGATGTCCCCGTCCTCTGTATTCCCGGGATTCCACACAGGAAGGTCACACCATCCCTCACCATCATCAGGTAGATGAGGAACAATCACTGATAGTATCTTTAGGATCTGTAAATTATCTGCATTGTTATAATTGATGTCATTTGTATTATATATTCAGAGTGGAGACCTGAGAGATTCTAAAGTTGAGGTTAAAGAAGAGATAAAGGATGAGGATGGGGTGATGGAGAAGTCAGAGTCTCTAAAAGGACACAAAGATTTGTACCAGGACACCATGGTGGAGCCATCGAGTGTCAGAAACCCACCAGAGAGATGTCCCCGTCCTCTGTATTCCCGGGATTCCACACAGGAAGGTCACACCACCCCCCACCATCATCAGGTAGATGATTGATAATTATTGGTAGTTATGATTTATTTACAGCATGTTTGTTATAATGAATGTATATTGTATATTCAGAGTGAAAACCTCAGAGATGGTAAAATTGTTGTTAAAGAGGAGGATGAGGAGTATGGAGTGATGGAGGATAATTCTGAAGGATACAAGGATCTCTACATGGACATTACCATGAACCCACCAGAGAGATGTCCCCGTCCTCTGTATTCCCGGGATTCCACACAGGAAGATCACACCATCCCTCACCATCATCAGGTAGATGAGGAACAATCGCTGATAGTGTCATTAGGATCTGTACATTATCTGTATTGTTACAATTGATGTCATTTTTATTATATATTCAGAGTGGAGACCTGAGAGATTCTAAAGTTGAGGGTAAAGCAGAAGAAAAAGAGAGGGATGATCAGCAGTCTATGGAGGAGGATGGAATAACGGGGACATTTATAGAGGAGGACACTCCTACAGAGATCGGCACAGGTGGGTCATTAACACTAAATACATTCCTCCATCCATACTGCTCACTGATTGGTTCAGAGTAGGGCGGGGACTGGGTGATATCAGCCTGTAATACCCTGGTCACTTTCCTGAGCTGTGTTCCCCGTCCTGTATTTCTCTCGGATAATCTTCCTTCTCTGGGCTGCAGACACAATTTATGTATCTAGACTGGATTAATGGAGATTCTGGGATTCAGCGAGCAGCAAAATGTAGATTTTCACCATAGGTGTTGCTCCACCTTGGCACCTAGAATTGGTAAAATGTGGATTTTATTTAAACTTGTTTAAATAAAACTCGACCTAGGCACCTGGGGCATGAAGAAGACACCATACCTGGGTCTAGTAAGATCTCTGACAGAACCATTTACTTGCTGTGTTATTTGCTGGCTGTGCCAGGTGGAGGGATATACAGCATGCTGGGCGTCTTTTTGAAATTGTATTGCAGTACTTGAATAGGTGAGAGCGATGAGAGTGCAGAATACTCCAAAACACAAGCAGGTTGAGGACAGATTCTCAAGCATAGTCCTTTAATTATAGCCTTAAGTATTGCTGGAGGTGGAGGTGACAGCCAGTCCATCTGAGGGGGTTTATGATGTGGGGTAGTTTTTCAGGGGTTGGGCTTGGCCCCTTAGTTCCAGTGAAGGGAACTCTTAAGGTGTCAGCAGACCAAGACATTTTGGACAATTTCATGCTCCCAACCTTGTGGGAACAGTTTGGGGGATGGCCCCTTCCTGTTCCAACATGACTGTGCATCAGTGCACAAAGCAAGATCTAAAAAAAATGAATGAGCAAGTTTGGGGTGGAGGAACTTGACTGGCCTACACAGAGTCCTGACCGCAAACCGATAGAACACCTTTGGGATGAATTAGAGTGGAAAACTGCGAGCCAGGACTTCTCGCCCAACATTAGTGCCTGACCTCACAAATGCACTTCTGGAAGAATAGTCAAACATTCCCATAGACACACTGCTAAACCTTGTGGACAGCCTTCCCAGAAGAGTTGAAGCTGTTATAGCTGCAATAGGTGGGCCAACTCAATATTGAACCCTCTGGACTAAGACTGGGATGCCATTAAAGTTCGTGTGTGTGTGTGTGTGTGTGTGTGTGTAAAGGCAGGCGTCCCAATACTTTTGGTAATCTAGTGTACATAGTGTAGCGGGGTGTTCCCCTTTAATCAGAGACAGGAAATTCCAGAGAGAGGGGAGTCGGGAGGAAGGAGGAAAGAGACGTTTTTTTGTTAACAGAAGCAGAGGACAGAACTACTGTTCCCAGAACCCCACTGGGTCCCAGGATGTTTTGAGTTATGCCCCAGAGACTCATGGGGGAAGGAATATAAGGAGGGGGTGAGGCCTAGCTCTTTCTCTTTGGACACGGGGAGAGAGAGAGAGAGATACACCTGTGCGGATCTGTGCTGTTCCAGGCCTGAAGCCTGGGGCCTGTGGAGCGAACCAAAGAGCCTTCCACCCCCTTTGCGAGCCTGGGTGGCATCCAGACTCATCTCTTCTAAAGTTATCTGGATCGGGGATCCGATCGCAGAAGCCGCTGTGGACGAGGACCCACACAGCCGGTGGAAGTTCCGGACTGAGGGAAGTGTTCCGGAGTGGTGAGCGAGCGAAAGCTCATCTTTAAACTGTTACTTTTATACTTTGTGCCTACTAGACTTCCGAGGCCTAACACCTCCGGTGAGGGAGAATTACCCCCCCCTTTTGGATTACAAATACATGGTTTTAAATACTTCAAGTGCACCACCTTTACAGATCCTGTGCCGGTGAAGATTTGTGTTTCTTCTAAGACTGAGTTTCATGGTTAGGGATCAGGCCTGATCCGTTAGATAGTTATAAGTTAGTTATCACACCACAGGGTGTTTAGGTAACGGTCGCCCCACGTGGCGTTCCGTCCCCTTTCCATTGCTGGTACACACACACACAGTATTGTGATTTATAACTGCAGGGACCTGCTTATGTGTTGTGAACCAAATGTTACATGCATGTTATCCCCTTTTATCTTACCACTAGCAGTAAAGTCAGTTATTATTTACAACATTGTCTATGAGTCTGAGTTATCAATCCACACACCCACATTTAAAGCATAAGTGATTGTTTATGTGAAATTGCTGTGGGTTAACTGTGCCAGAGCGGGTAGAGCAGATTGCCGGGGGGTTGGGGAAGCTGTACTCAGGGCCCAAATCAAAACTTGCGGCTCTCTTAAGTTGAGGGTATCGCTACAATAGTTTGGTTGAAAAAAGACACAAGTCCATCTAGTTCAATAGAAGGGGGGGGAAAAAAACATACAATACTGTATACACAATCCTATACCCACAGTTTTGCCAGAGAAAGGCAAAACAAAACGGCAAAGCATTCTACACTTTGCTCCAGCAGGAGAAAACATTTCTTTCTGATCCCCCGAGAGGCAATCTGATATTCCCTGGATCAACTTTACCTATAATTGTCAGTACCCAGTTATATTATGTACATTTAGGAAAGAATCCAGGCCTTTCTTAAAGCAATCTACTGAGCTGGCCAGAGCCACCTCTGCAGGGAGTCTATTCCACCTTATTATAAAGCAGAAGGTGATAATGAGGGAGGAATCAATAACCCAATGATGGTGGTCTTCAGGATCAGTCCAATCGTCATCTTGGTTGTTCCTCCCATCCTCACTCTCTGACCTCTGGTGGGGCTCAGCCCCACTGTTGTTCATGACTAAATCATGGACTAATTAACCACTTCAATACAGGGCTTTTTGTACCACTTCCATACCGGGCCTATTCTGGCACTTCTCTCCTACATGTACAAATCATCATTCTTTTGCTAGAAAATTACTCAGAACCCCCAAACATTATATATGTTTTTTAGCAGACACCCTAGGGAATAAAATGACGGTCATTGCAACTTTTTTTTTCTTGCACGATATTTGCACAATAATTTTTCAAACGCCTTTTTTTTATTTTATTTTTTTTATTTTTTATTTCATGAATTAAAAAAATAACAAAACAGTAAAGTTAGCCCAATTTTTGGGGAAAATATGAAAGCTTATGTTACGCCGAGTAAATAGATACCTAACATGTCACGCTTTAAAATTGCGCACACTCATGGAATGGTGCCAAACTTTGGTACTTAAAAATCTCCATAGGCGACGCTTTAATTTTTTTTACAGGTTAGAAATACAGAGGAGGTCTAGTGCTAGAATTGTTGCTCTAACGCACGCGGCGATACCGCACATATGTGGTTTGAACGGCGTTTACATATGTGGGTGACTTGCGTGTGCATTCGCTTCTGATCGCGAGCTACCGGGGACAGGGGCGTTTTTAATTTAATTTTTTTTATTATTTATTTATTTATTTTTTATTTTTTATTTTTTTTTACAATTATTTAACTTTTTTTTTTTTTGATCACTTTTATTCCTATTACAAGGAATGTAAACATCCCTTGTAATAGGAATGTGTGTGACAGGTCCTCTTTATGGAGAGATGCGGGGTCAATAAGACCCAGGGCTGGCCTAAGACATTGTGCTGCCTGGGCCCAAGAATGAAATGCTGCCCCCCCCCCCCCCCCCAAAAAAAAAATCCTATGCCCATCCAGCAAAAGAGACGTTTCCATAAAGCAAAGAGACAGCCCAATATATTCAGCAAGAGACATCCCATATATTCAGCAAAGAGAGACATACCCCTTCTAGGGTGACCACGTGTCCCGGGTTGCCCGGGACAGTCCCGGATTTTGCAGGTCTGTCCCGGGCACCTTTATTCCAGGACAATACAGTGTCCTGGAATGAAACAGACACAGCCACCCCCCCGGGCCAATCTGATGCCCCCAAAAAAGGCCGCCACATCACCGCTTTACTCACTGACAGTTCTTGTCCTGGCCGGGAATGCCTGGAAGAGCACAATCCCCGCCCCCTGCTTGTGATTGGAGAAATCATAAATCCCACCTCTTGTGTCCAATCACTGTGCTGTGATTCGTTGCAGCACAAGCTGATTTTTGGGAAGGGGGGGGGGTGTCCCTGAATGATAGTTTAAAAATGTGGTCACCCTAGCCCCTTCCTGCAAAGAGTATTGTGTAGCACCACAAAAGCTCCCCCCTTTCTCTCCACTGCCACCAACCAGCTACGCTCTGATCCCAGCTCAGTGATGCAACATGCTGCAACAACAGCGCTGCAGTGGTGGCTAGGGTGACCATATTTCCAAACTGCCATTCAGGGATACCCCCCTTCCTTCCCAAAAAAAGATGAGGGGGGGGTGTAGTCTCGCTGACAAGGAATTTGGCAGCAGGTGATTTGTCGGCGAATGGCTGGTGTTAGCACTTAAATCATCCTAACATTATGATTGATATGGTGTCAGGATGATCAAATCACATTATTTCTATTACTACATTGTAATATATAATGAAATAGTTTAACTCACCATAATGCAGAATCAGTGGGAACCCTGAGCTTGTCGTTTGCCACCGTTGCCTGCCACCAGATGTAGCTGTGCCACTTGCCACCCATAGCCTGCCACAACATGCAGTGTGTCACTTGTCAACATTGCCTGTCCCCAGTCACCATTGCCTGTTACCAGATGCAGCCTGTCACTTGTCACCATTGCCTGTCACCAGATGCAGCCTGCCACTTGTCACCATTGCCTGTCACCAGATGCAGCCTGTCACTTGTCACCAATGCCTGTCACCAGATGCAGCCTCTCACTTCTCACCATTGCCTGTCACCAGATGCAGCCTGTCACTTGTCACCAATGACTGTCACCAGATGCAGCCTGTCACTTGTCACCATTGCCTGTCAACAGATGCAGCGTGTCACTTGTCACCATTGCCTGTCACCAGATGCAGCCTGTCACTTGTCACCATTGCCTGTCACCAGATGCAGCCTGTCACTTGTCACCATTGCCTGTCACCAGATGCAGCCTGTCACTTGTCACCATTGCCTGTCACCAGATGCAGCCTGTCACTTGTCACCATTGCCTGTCACCAGATGCAGCCTGTCACTTGTCACCAATGCCTGTCACCAGATGCAGCCTCTCACTTGTCACCATTGCCTGTCACCAGATGCAGCCTGTCACTTGTCACCAATGACTGTCACCAGATGCAGCCTGTCACTTGTCACCATTGCCTGTCACCAGATGCAGCCTGTCACTTGTCACCATTGCCTGTCACCAGATGCAGCCTGTCACTTGTCACCATTGCCTGTCACCAGATGCAGCCTGTCACTTGTCCCTGATGCCCGTCACCAGATGCAGCCTGTCACTTGTCACCGATGCCTGTCACCAGATGCAGCCTGTCACTCAGCCTGGCTCTCTCTCCCTCCCCTTCAGCTGGGCATGCTGGGGGCTGCAGTCCCCCCCCCCCCTAGAATTGCAATGGGCCAGCCATTTGCACTACATATCCCATAATCCTCTTTTCTCCTTTTTTTCCCCCTGGCCAATGGGAGGAAAAGGGGGAAGAAACATAGCGGTGGCTGTCCTGGGAACAGCAGCATGAGGAGGAGAAGGAGGGGGGGGAGATGAGCCCACATCTGCTCTCTCTCCACACACAGCAGCTCCGAGATAGCGGCGCCTCGAGGGGGGAGGAGGCAGGCAGCACTGATCCTCGCACCGCACGTCGCTCCTAACTTGCTGAGAGGAACACATACAGGGAGGAGGTGGGTGGAGCTAGCGGAGGAGGAGGAAGTTAAATCCTCCTCCGCAATGAATGATGGGTCTCTCTCTCCTTCTCTCCTGACGTCACTGGTTGCTAGAAACAAAGCGGTCCGCGGCTAGCAACCAGTTTGGGCAGGGAAGCAGGGGCCGCTGGTGAGACCCTTGAAGTGGGTCTTGCCACTGCGGCCAGTGACAGCGGCGCCGGCGATGCAGTACAAGTATGACACTGACTGCACACTAGATGGAGGGAAACCCAGGTCCTCAGGCAGTGCGCCCCTGTTGCCGCCCCTCTTAAAGTGCCGCCTGGGACCATGGTCCCACCGGGTCCCATGGTAGGGCCGGCCCTGATAAGACCCCACATCTCTCCTCCAGGCTGGAAAGCAGGAGATCAGTGAATTTTTTTCACTGATCTCATACTTACAGCCGCAATGGCGACTTTGTTTACATTGGAGGACCCGGGTGTGACGTCATCACATCGCGCCCGGGCCTCCGACGATCATAGAGATAACTGGTGACCATCTGGTCATCTCTATGCTCGTCATGTGACCCACCAACAGCGCCGGAAGATTTGCTCCGGGTCCCCGATCGCACGGGAGAGCCCAGAGAAGCACCGGATGGCAGGGGGGGGGGGAGGGGATGTCCCCTCCCACCGCCTATAAGAACGATCAAGCGGCGGAACCGCCGCTATGATCATTCTTATGGTGCGCAGGATCGCCGGCTGCAAACAAGGATATCTGAATGATGCCTCTAGCTGCACCCATCATTCAGATATCCCCCTACAAAGCCGAGGACGTCTTAAGACGTCCACCCAGGATGGGAGATCCCATCTGTGGACGTCATTTGACTATGGCTGGGTAGGGAAGTGGTTAAGGAAGTGCTGTACTTCTTCTTGTGTTGGGAAGATGGCAATGAGTGATAGAGGGGGTGGGGACACTCGTCCTATAATCCCCTCATCACTGTCACTCCTATAAAAGACAGTTCTCGTTGTTTCCTCACTCTCTGACTAAGGTCCATGAATAAAGAAATGATCTGGTAGGAGATCAGAGGACCCATTTACTAGTTACCTTGAGGGGGGAATTGTAAGATCCTCAGAGACAAAGCTGCCTGATGTGGGCGGAGTCCTGGTTTAGGGGAACCAATCAGCTCATGTCTAGTAATAATCTTTTTATTTCTATTTTAGTAGATGGACGGGAGATGAGGAAAACCTCAGAGGATTGTCTCACTTTGTCTCCAGACTGTAAAGTAGAAGATGAGGACATCACACAGTATAGTCCAGGAGAAAACCCGACTACCTCAAATGTCCATCCGGCACCACACAGTGTAGATGGACCATCGTATTCCTCTTATCCTGAGGAACCTCAGATTGTGCGGGATGGTGCCGGACCATCGTATTCCTCTTATCCTGAGGAACCTCAGATTGTGCGGGATGGTGCCGGACCATCGTATTCCTCTTATCCTGAGGAACCTCAGACTGTGCGGGACGGTGCCGGACCATCGTATTCCTCTTATCCTGAGGAGCCTCAGACTGTGCGGGACGGTGCCGGACCATCGTATTCCTCTTATCCTGAGGAACCTCAGACTGTGCGGGACGGTGCCGGACCATCGTATTCCTCTTATCCTGAGGAACCTCAGACTGTGCGGGACGGTGCCGGACCATCGTATTCCTCTTATCCTGAGGAACCTCAGACTGTGCGGGACGGTGCCGGACCATCGTATTCCTCTTATCCTGAGGAAACTCAGACTGTGCGGGACGGTGCCGGACCATCGTATTCCTCTTATCCTGAGGAACCTCAGACTGTGCGGGACGGTGCCGGACCATCGTATTCCTCTTATCCTGAGGAACCTCAGACTGTGCGGGACGGTGCCGAACCATCGTACTCCTCTTATCCTGAGGAACCTCAGACTGTGCGGGACGGTGCCGGACCATCGTATTCCTCTTATCCTGAGGAACCTCAGACTGTGCGGGACGGTGCCGGACCATCGTATTCCTCTTATCCTGAGGAACCTCAGACTGTGCGGGACGGTGCCGGACCATCGTATTCCTCTTATCCTGAGGAACCTCAGACTGTGCGGGACGGTGCCGGACCATCGTATTCCTCTTATCCTGAGGAACCTCAGACTGTGCGGGACGGTGCCGGACCATCGTATTCCTCTTATCCTGAGGAAACTCAGACTGTGCGGGACGGTGCCGGACCATCGTATTCCTCTTATCCTGAGGAACCTCAGACTGTGCGGGACGGTGCCGGACCATCGTATTCCTCTTATCCTGAGGAACCTCAGACTGTGCGGGACGGTGCCGAACCATCGTACTCCTCTTATCCTGAGGAACCTCAGACTGTGCGGGACGGTGCCGGACCATCGTATTCCTCTTATCCTGAGGAACCTCAGACTGTGCGGGACGGTGCCGGACCATCGTATTCCTCTTATCCTGAGGAACCTCAGACTGTGCGGGACGGTGCCGGACCATCGTATTCCTCTTATCCTGAGGAACCTCAGACTGTGAGGGACGGTGCCGAACCATCGTATTCCTCTTATCCTGAGGAACCTCAGACTGTGCGGGACGGTGCCGGACCATCGTATTCCTCTTATCCTGAGGAACCTCAGACTGTGCGGGACCGTGCCGGACCATCGTATTCCTCTTATCCTGAGGAACCTCAGACTGTGCGGGACGGTGCCGGACCATCGTATTCCTCTTATCCTGAGGAACCTCAGACTGTGCGGGACGGTGCCGGACCATCGTATTCCTCTTATCCTGAGGAACCTCAGACTGTGCGGGACGGTGCCGGACCATCGTATTCCTCTTATCCTGAGGAACCTCAGACTGTGCGGGACGGTGCCGGACCATCGTATTCCTCTTATCCTGAGGAACCTCAGACTGTGAGGGACGGTGCCGTCCTTCCAGAGAAGAGCTTTTATTGTACTGAGTGCGGGAAGTGTTTCCGTTCTAAATGTGATCTTAATGTTCATCAGAGATCTCACACGGGGGAGAAGCCGTATTCCTGTCCTGAGTGCGGGAAATGTTTTTCACAGAAGTCCCATTTTTACAGACATCAGAGATTGCAAGCAGAGGAGAAGCAGTTTTCCTGTGTTGAGTGTGGGAAATATTTTACAGATAAATCAAAGCTTGTTACACATGAAAGGTGTCACACAGGGGAGAAACCATATTCCTGTCCTGAGTGTGGGAAATGTTTTTCACAGAAGACCAATCTTTACAGACACAAGAGGTCTCACATAGGGGAAAAGCCTTATTCTTGTCCTGAGTGTGGAAAATGTTTTTCAGGCAAGTCCTATTTTTACAAACATCAGAGATTGCACACTGGTGAGAAGCAGTATCCCTGTCCTGAGTGCGGGAAATGTTTTATACAAAAATCGGATCTTGTCACACATAAGAGGTCTCACACAGGGGAAAAGCCGTATTCCTGTTCTTATTGTGGAAAATGTTTTTCAGCTACGTACAGTCTTAACAGACATCAGAGATTGCACACAGGGGAAAAGCCGCATTCCTGTTCGGAGTGCGGGAAATGTTTTGTGCAAAAATCAGATCTTGTCATACATCAGAGGACTCACACAGGGGAAAAGCCGTATGCCTGTTCTGAGTGCGGAAAACGTTTTTCAGATAAGTTCTGTTTTCATAGACATCAGAGATCTCACGTTGAGAAGAAGCCGCATTCCTGTTCTAAGTGCGGGAAATGTTTTTCACAGAAGTTCGACCTTTACACACAACAGAGTTTGCACACAAGGGAGAAGCCATATCCCTGTACTGAGTGTGGGAAATGCTTTGAACAAAACTCAGAGCTTGTCTCGCATCAGAGTTCGCATACCGGTGAAAGACACATTCCTGTCCTGAGTGTGGGAAATGTTATTCAGGGAATTTCAATCTTACAGACGTCAGAGATCGCAAACGGGGGACAAGCTACTTTTCTAGTTCTGGGTGCGGGAAATGTTTTTCAGTGAAGTCCTGTCTTTCTGTACATCAGGGATCCCACACAACCCTTGAGGTGTTCTAGTGCCTTGAGTGCGGGAAATGTCTTCTATATGAATGTTGCTGGCCATCACAGCTCTCATGTGGGGAAGAAGCACACCCTGATATACACCTCAGATATACTCCATGGCTGATCTTCATCATGTAAGAAATGCTTCATAAGGAGTTCACCAAAGAAATTAATGTGGGCGGAGTCCTGGTTTAGGGGAACCAATCTGCTCATGTCTAGTAGTAATCTTTTTTTATTTCTATTTTAATACATGGACGGGATGAAGTCTAGTTAATGTTGTTGTCGCATACCTGGTCTGAGGCCGATTTGACGAGAGGGCTTCCCTTGCGGCTAAGTGCCGAGCACCCTTGAAGTTGGAAACAGGGAGTGTTAAGGCCCGTACATACACACGATCAAATTTTCCGACGGGAATTGTGTGATGACAGGCTGTTGTCGGAAATTCCCGACCGTTTGTACGCTCCATCGGACAATTGTTGGATTTTCCGCAGACAAATGTGGGATAGCATGCTTTAAAATTTTCCGACAACAAATGTGTGTTGTCGGATTATCCGATCATGTGTACAGAAGTCCTTCAGAAAAAACTCCAAAGTACAAACACGCATGCTCAGAAGCAATGCTGACCATAACACAACAGAAGTTGCCCAAAGTGTGGCGCTAAAGAGCTGAAAACCATGTAGTTTCGTGTTTGTTGGCTGACAATTCTTTGCCGTTTGTATGCAAGACAAGTTCATGGCCAACACCCTTTAGACAAAAGTCCAACGCTTTGTTCGTGGAAAATCCGATCGTGTGTACCAGGCTTTAGATTTAAAGAAGCATGAGTGCTATTTAGTTAGATCCACTGGATTCAGTTTGCACCGCAGAGGAACTGGATAGCTGTCACCGGGTCTATCAGGGTCTCCTTAGCCTCATGTGTGTAGCTGAACCCGGGCAGCTACCACAGCCAGGGTGAAGGTGGCACCCGAGGAAGAAGCAGGAGCAGGCTGGCAAGACAGGACCGAAGAGGCAAAGTCCGAATGAGAGCCGAAGTCATACACAGGAAGGCGAGCCAGGGAGTATGCAGAAGGGTTGTTAGGAGCAAGCCAGGGTCATACATGGTAGAGTAGGAGAAGCAGAGTCCTTAGAGCAAGCCAGGGTCATACATGGTAGAGCAGGAGAAGCAGAGTCCTTAGAGCAAGCCAGGGTCATACATGGTAGAGCAGGAGAAGCAGAGTCCTTAGAGCAAGCCAGGGTCATACATGGTAGAGCAGGAGAAGCAGAGTCCTTAGAGCAAGCCAGGGTCATACATGGTAGAGCAGGAGAAGCAGAGTCCTTAGAGCAAGCCAGGGTCATACATGGTAGATCAGGAGAAGCAGAGTCCTTAGAGCAAGCCAGGGTCATACATGGTAGAGCAGGAGAAGCAGAGTCCTTAGAGCAAGCCAGGGTCATACATGGTAGAGCAGGAGAAGCAGAGTCCTTAGAGCAAGCCAGGGTCATACATGGTAGAGCAGGAGAAGCAGAGTCCTTAGAGCAAGCCAGGGTCATACATGGTAGATCAGGAGAAGCAGAGTCCTTAGAGCAAGCCAGGGTCATACATGGTAGATCAGGAGAAGCAGAGTCCTTAGAGCAAGCCAGGGTCATACATGGTAGAGCAGGAGAAGCAGAGTCCTTAGAGCAAGCCAGGGTCATACATGGTAGAGCAGGAGAAGCAGAGTCCTTAGAGCAAGCCAGGGTCATACATGGTAGAGCAGGAGAAGCAGAGTCCTTAGAGCAAGCCAGGGTCATACATGGTAGAGCAGGAGAAGCAGAGTCCTTAGAGCAAGCCAGGGTCAAAACCAGGGATCAGGCAGCAGAGAAGTCCAGAGGCAAACGGTCGGTGACGGGTAATCCAAAAAACACAGGAACAGGGAGTACTGGTAGCTGAAAATCATCCAGTTAAGTCTAAGTGCAGTCACCGACCTTTTATATAGGACGCTTGGTGCCAGTTCTGGAGGGAGGTGTACATGAACGTGTGCAAGTGCGAACGTTGGTGCGTGTGACAGATCTAGCCGGGACAGAGGCTTTTGGAGAGGACTGAATGCTAGCCTCTTGCCTTCCGATTATGGGCCAGGGCCTCAAGACAGGAATGTGGATGGGTTATCCCGGCAGACAGACCTGGAACCTTAAGACTACTTTTCCAACATCCTCGAGTTGACCCGTTCGGAGTCCCACTGGGGCTGTTGGACTATTTCCCAGGGGGGAGTATTCTCATGAACCTTGGAATACTGAAGTATTTCTCCTTTGAATCTATTACACAGTGGGGGGGGGGGGTCTTCTGCCCTGTCTTAAGGCTAACCCCCCTCCAGACGGCTCCATGGTCTAGAAGAAAAGCATTGTTCCGTGTTTGACTGTTTGTTTATGTACTTTAATTACCCCCTGGGGCTTCTGTGTCAATACACATCTCAGTTCTCCTATTCAAGCTATCGGACCAATCCCTGCTGACCCTGTTTCAAGTCCTCGTTTGCATGGCCAGGAGAACCTAATTGAGAAATACAATTGACCAATAGGAAAGTGGTTGTTGGGGGCAGGGTGTTCAAACTGCTGTATAAGAGTGTGTGTGTGTGCATCCAATAAAATGAGATTCCTGTTTGAACTTACATACAGCCTGCCTGGTGTTTGTTCTGAACTATCACAAATGGATTAGAATGTCACATAGCTGTAGTTTGAATCCTGGAGCATCGGATGACCGAACCATCAGACGTTGCGATCTGCAATATGATCCAATAGTAGCAGAGGAGTGTCGGGAGAGTGGAACCGAGCGAGCAAGGGGCTCGTTACACCAGGTTTTGGTAACAGCAAGTAGATAAAAGGAGATAATGACAAAGAGGTCATGGACAGAGGTGAGTTTGGTGCAGGCAGAGCGAGCGTTCCAAAGGGCGCAGGAGAAGGGGAGGCTGGTTTTGGAAAGAAGAGGAATGGAAACTAAATTTTGTGGATTGCAGCTGCTGCTAGAGGTTGCAAGGTGATTGGTGCATTGGTTACAGATAATGATGGAGGTTTGGGCTTATATCAACAGTGGTTAGGAGAAGCAGAAGGGTGAGGGAGGTAATATAGGAGTGACATTTTTATGAAGAAACATGCCTCAGCATCTTGTTTTTTTTTTAGCATGTGGGATTAGAATTAGGAGGTGATGAGTGCAGTGAATACATTGTTTATATGTGTTTATCAGATGATGGGGGATCTAGGTGGAGCCTCCGTACTGCTCTCTCCTTTACAATAAAGTCTCCTCTTACCCGGTGATGCGAGGGGGGGCTGATTCTCCATCATGACGTCCTTGTAGAGATCCTTGTGTCCTTCTAAATACTCCCATTCCTCCATGGAGAAATAGACAGTGACATCCTGACACCTTATAGGAACCTGACACACACAATGATACAGTCACCATCCAGACACATCCCTTGTCTGTTACTGGATAATGTCCCAGAATTCCCGGCACCGCTCACCTCTCCTGTCAGCAGCTCAGTGATCTCTCTGGTGACTTCTAGAATGTTCTTTTTATTTCTCTATTTCAACATGGAGGGAGGTGGGGGCAATGTGATGGTCATATGATCTCCAGACTTCACAAGAGGAAAGCTCTAAATTTGAACACCAATAGTAAAAACAAATGACATCCCCAGAATCCTCCTCACTTCACTATTTAGGTCTCAGTTTTATTAAACTTTCACTTCAGGGTGAGGTATAATTTACTCACAAAGGACCCCTCACTCTGTAGGTTAAAAGCTTGTCACAGGCATTCTGACATCATTACATACAGCGCGAGTCTAGCAGTCCTGATTTGCATGCAAGGATGCCAAGGGTCCGGCCACATCCTAGAGCATCAGAAAAAAAGAGGCGGCTGAAGGTCAGTGTGATATCATAGGATTCTCTGACTCTGGTTGGAGGGACATTGGGATGAGGAGATGTGAGGTTTCTGTACACACAGAATCATTTCTCCCGGGTGCCTCCCACCTCTCATAAACTGAAAGATGAACTTTGTCTTTGGGCTTTGCCAGGACACATCATATTCCTGTGATCTCCGTGTGACTTTACTGATCACATTTTAGGATGAATATCTTAGGCCTCATACACGCAACCGATTTTCTAGGCAAGCAACGACAAGAAAACTGTTGAGAGAGCTTTCTTGCCGAGAAAACCGTTGGTGTGTATGGTTTCTCGTCGAGAAAACTGCCCGGAATCTCGACGAGAAAAATAGAGAACCTGCTCTCTATTTCCTCGTCAGGATTCTCGTTTTTCTCGTCGGCCTGTTTTGCGACGACAAAACCGGTCGTGTGTATGCTTTTCCTAGTCTTAAAAAATCACGCATTCTCAGAATCAAGTATAAGCAAGGAGCGCTCCTTCTGGTAAATCTAGCTTTCATAATGGAGATAGCACATTCGTCACGCTAAAACTAACTGAAAGCACGAAGACTGAAAAGCACGAATCGTCTCTCCCCAAATGTTTACTAACACGCGGTAACACGAGATCAGCAAAAGCAGTCCAAGGGGTGGCGCCATTGGAATCAAACTTCCCCTTTATACTGCTGTCGTACGTGTTGTACGTGACCGCGCTTTACAACGACGAGATTTGGAATTGACAGTGTATGCAAGGAAAGCTTGACAAGAATCTCGTCGAGAAAAATAGTTTTTTTTACGACGAGATTCTCGGTCGTGTGTACGAGGCTTAAGACTGGGATTATTATCGAGACATTCGTTTTCAGGACATTTTCCCCTTTTCTTCCTTATAAAATAAAGACATACATACTCTAATCCCACCTAAATAACCCCCCATTCCCAATAATAAAAGCCATATTAGTATAAACTGAGTTGAGAAGATCATTGGTGGGAAAGGTGACACATCTTCAAAATGAGGAGAATGTTCCAGCCCTGTAAGTGGGGAAATGTTCTGCCCCTGAAGGGGTTAATCTAGTTTTCCACACTATATATGTGTGTATCATCATCTGCTGGAGATAAAAGACATCACAGTGACTATGGAGGAAGAGGACGGACATGACGGGGTTACTGGGTGTAAATAGAAAATAAGATCTTATTACCTCCTCTGCTGCCACTTTCAGCAATGTCTTCTCTTGACTCACCTCTCACCTGGAACTGCTGACTTTTTTATTTTTTTTACAGACTGGAACTCCTCTTGTACAATAAGTTTTATATGTTATATACTCCTGACCCCTGCACTATATACTCTATATTGTACATTGCATACTTCTAAAACGATATAGTCTTAATTGTTGTACCTTGTACAATATGTTGTACATTACATAGTCCCGACTTCTATCCTCTACCCACTGCTATATCTAAACATAGAAGGTATTCTCTTTTCTTACACCCATTTTCTACCAGCTGGACATTTTATATCTGAGGATTTGATTGGAGCACAGACTTTCAGATTGTGATAATAATGTGATAACCTCCTCAAACTTTTTGACTTTTAACAGAAAGTGATAATGAGGGGAGGAGTCAATAACCAAATGATGGTGGTCTTCAGGATCAGTCCAGTCTTCATCTTGGTTGTTCTCCCCCATCCTCACTCTCTGACCTCTGGTGGGGCTCAGCCCCACTGTTATTCATGACTAAATCATGGACTAAATAAGGAAGTGCAGTACTTCTTGTGTTGGGAAGATGGCAATGCGTGATAGAGGGGGGGTGGGGACACTCGTCATATCATCCCCTCACCACTGTCACTACTATAAAAGACAGTTCTCATTGTTTCCTCACTCTCTGACTAAGGTCCATGAATAAAGAAAATAATTGGTAGGAGATCAGAGGACCCATTTACTAGTTACCTTGAGGATGGAATCATAAGATCCTCAGAGACAAAGCTGCCTGATGTGGGAGGAGTCCTGGTTTAGGGGAACCAATCTGCTCATGTCTAGTAATAATCTTTTTATTTCTATTTTAGTAGATGGACGGGAGATGAGGAAAACCTCAGAGGATTGTCTCACTTTGTCTCCAGACTGTAAAGTAGAAGATGAGGACATCACACAGTATAGTCCAGGAGAAAACCCGGCTACCTCAAATGTCCATCCGGCACCACACAGTGTAGATGGACCATCGTATTCCTCTTATCCTGAGGAACCTCAGACTGTGAGGGACGGTGCCGGACCATCGTATTCCTCTTATCCTGAGGAACCTCAGACTGTGCGGGACGGTGCCGGACGATTGTATTCCTCTTATCCTGAGGAACCTCAGACTGTGCGGGACGGTGCCGGACCATCGTATTCCTCTTATCCTGAGGAACCTCAGACTGTGAGGGACGGTGCCGGACCATCGTATTCCTCTTATCCTGAGGAACCTCAGACTGTGCGGGACGGTGCCGGACCATCGTATTCCTCTTATCCTGAGGAACCTCAGACTGTGAGGGATGGTGCCGGACCATCGTATTCCTCTTATCCTGAGGAACCTCAGACTGTGCGGGACGGTGCCGGACCATCGTATTCCTCTTATCCTGAGGAACCTCAGACTGTGAGGGACGGTGCCGGACGATTGTATTCCTCTTATCCTGAGGAACCTCAGACTGTGCGGGACGGTGCCGGACCATCGTATTCCTCTTATCCTGAGGAACCTCAGACTGTGCGGGACGGTGCCGGACCATCGTATTCCTCTTATCCTGAGGAACCTCAGACTGTGCGGGACGGTGCCGGACCATCGTATTCCTCTTATCCTGAGGAACCTCAGACTGTGAGGGACGGTGCCGGACCATCGTATTCCTCTTATCCTGAGGAACCTCAGACTGTGAGGGACGGTGCCGTCCTTCCAAAAGATAAGACGTTTTCCTGTACTGAGTGCAAGAAGAGCTTCAAATTTCAATGCTATCTTAATCTGCATAAAATAACTCACACAGGGGAAAAAACACATTCTTGTCCTGATTGTAGGGAATGTTTTGTACCTAAATCAGTACTTGTCTCACATCAGAGATTGTACACGGGGGGAGAAGCGGCTGTCCTGTACTGAGTGCGGGAAACGTTTTGTACATAAATCAAAGCTTGTCAGAAGACATCAGAGGTCTCACACAGGGGAGAAGCAGTTTTCCTGTTCTGAGTGCCGGAAATGTTTTGTAAAAAAATATGCACTTGTCCTTCATGAGAGATCTCACATGGGGGAGAAGCCATTTTCCTGTCCTGAGTGTGGGAAATGTTTTTCACAGAAGTCCAATCTTTCTCATCATCGGAGATCGCACACAGGTGAGGGACGTTATTCCTGTAATGAGTGTGGGAAATGTTTTATTCAGGTGATAAGCCGCATTCCTGTTCTTTTTGTGGGAAATGTTTTAAACATATATCAGAACTTGTCTCACATCAAAAATATCACACAGGGGAGAAGCCATATTCCTGTCCTGAGTGCGGGAAATGTTTTTCACGGAAAGCCAGTCTTTACACACATCTGAGATTGCACACAGGGGAAAAGCCGTATTTCTGTCCTGAGTGCTGGAAATGCTTTTCAGACAAGACTAATTTTAACAAACACCAGAGATTGCACAAAGGGGAGAAGCCATATTTCTGTTCTGATTGCGGAAAACCTTTTGAACATAAATCGGAACTTGTCACACATCCGAGATCTCACACGGGGGAAAAAGACGTATTCCTGCTCTGAGTGCAGGAAATGTTTTTTTCAATGAAGTCCAGTATTTACAGACATCAGAGATCTCACACGGGGGAGAGGCTACTTTCCTGTCCTGAGTGAGGGAATTGTTCCTCACTAAAGTCCTGTCTTCCTGTACATCAGGGATCCCACACAACCCTCGAGGTGTATTAGTGCCTGAATAAAATATAAAAATTGAAGCCAATATGTTCCAAATCCGTGCATATCAACAAGCAAAAAACAAATGTAGCGGGGTGTTCCCCTTTAATGCAGAGAGTCAAGAAGTTCCAGGTGAGAGGTGAGTCGGGAGGAAGTAAAGAGACATTATGGAAGTGAAAGCAGAGGAGAGAGAGACTACATCTCCCAGTACATCTTGCAGCACCCAGGGTGCATTGCTCCAGAACAGAGACTGCTGGGGGAGACTTTATAAAGGGGAGGCGGAGTTTTGGTCGGTCTTTGGACACCCCTCTCCTAGCAAGAGGATGTCTGTGCTGAACTGCTGTGTGCACAAGGCCTGAAGCCTGGGCCTTGTGCTCCTTTCCAAAGAGCCCTCTGCCAGCCTAGCAGAGCCTTAGAGACATCTAATCCTCCTTGCTGCAGTACACCAGAAGGATTGAAGACTTGGATGTCGGTGGATTCCTGTTCCTAGACGAATCGATGGAGGAAAGGGACTTGGACTTGTCCAGGTGGTGAGAGCTGTTTAAAGACAGATACCTTTATCTTTACTATTCGTTGGGATTACAAAGTTGTTCTTCAAGTGCACCACCGAAAAGATTGCTAGCGAATATTGTTTCACTGAACTTCCATTTAGATCAGTCAGGCCTGACTGCATAGGTAGACATTGCTGGGTGTTAGTCTACCCATGAGGGGAAGTAGCTGTAAAAGGGCAGCGCTAGAGTTGCATAGCAATACTTTATTATTCTGATTACTCTGTTTATCTTTATTACTGTTTATTGCAGGGATCTGCAACTTGTTATACTGTTGTTTATTACTTGCCCATTAGCCTCAGTAAAATAATTGGGTAAAGTACATTTGGTGTCAGTTCCGCTTACTTTAATAGGAGTTTTAAAGTATATTCTGTGTATGTTTGTTATAGGACTGTGTCACCAACAGTTGCGGTCACGCGGTCCTATCCCTCTATCACCAGCTGTGCCACGGGAGGTTAGAGCCGATTGCCAGGGGTTGACAGCAGTGCACTGCAGGGCCCAAATCAATATCAGCGGCTCTCTTAACTGGGGGTAGCGCTACACGTGGGGGCTCGAGTCCGGGATCCTTGTACGTTGCACGCTGCAATCAAGCCGGTCAGAAGTACCAGCATGGACCCGCTGGCAATGTCACAGTGGTGCGCAGCGATTGGCGCCGATCCAACCGCGGCGGTAGTCATTGTACTCCCGGGGGAAAGATGGAAGGAAGAGGAGATAAAACAGCTCGTATTGTTACTGTCTCCGAGCCACAAAGCATGGGTGATGGATTTTAGGCCAGATCCAGTGATCTCGTTTACATACGCACTGGTAGAATGGAAAAACGAAATCCCAGAGCATTTTAAAAGTCAGAGTATACAAGCCATAGATAATCAGATCTATCACTTGATACATACGCTGCCAGTGAAGGAAGAATGGTTTCAGACACCAAAACCATCACTCCCACAATTATCTCCACCACTATCCCCTAAAGCAGAAAAGCTTAAGGAACTATTAAGCCCGGGATCACCGCTGGCCGCTATAGGGCCTGAATTGTTGAATGCTCTAGGAGACCTTGTAATTAAGTGCCAGAAAAGCAGTACGGTGCATGTGGAGGCCGGTTACCGGAAGCTTAGCACCTTCTCAGGGAAGCTCCCCGTCCCTGTGGGGGAGGAAGATTTTGACACTTGGGTGGAACAGGCATTGCAGGCAGTAGAAGCATGGGAGGTGCCTGAGGCACAGAAGAGACAGCGAGTCTTAGAAAGTCTGAAAGGTGCAGCGGCAGAAGCGGTGAAGAGCTTCCGGTTTGGAAATGAAAACTGTACAGCTCAAGATTGCCTGGCCATGCTGCAGGAAGAGTTTGGTCAGCTGGAGAAGGTGTCAGAGATGATTTATCAAATTGAACACACTCTCCAGCAGCCGAATGAGAAACTGTCAGAATATGTTAGAAGGCTGAACAGGCAGTTATGCAAGATTGTACTGAAGAAGGGAATGCTGCCCAAAGATGCAGATGAAGCAGATCATGAGGGGAGCGCGGCGCTCAGACCCGGTCTGGCTGCACCTGAAAACCTCAGGAGGAGGAATGTCACTAACCTACTCTGATCTAATAAAAATTATTAGGGACGAAGAGGCGCTGGAGGAAGATCAGCAGGTGGCCAAGGCGAATGTCACACCTGTACCAGTGTTGGTCCATTCGGTCAAGAGCCCAGAAAGAGATGCGGAGGTTGACACTCTGAAATCGCAAATGGCCCAAGTGTTGGAGATGCTGACCTCTTTGATGGAGAAAGATCAGAGAAGACGAGAGAAACCAAGCCCAAGAAAGGAGTTGTTCCCGAACACCTCAGCACCGGCCTCCCTACAGGACCGAGAAGAGGTGATTTGCTATAACTGCGGAGGGAGTGGCCACTTTGCTAACGTATGCTCCAGCCCAAAGAAGAAGAGAACAGATAATTGCAAGCCGGCGGGAAACTCCAAAGGGGCCCCGGTGAAGGAGTCAACCGGGTGCCCATCATCTTCAGTGCGCTCCAAACTAAAAAAAAGGCCAAGAATGGAGGAGACAAAACTCCTAGGAGGAGGTATAGTACACCCCCACCAAGATGTACCCCAGAGGGAGGGGGCAAGACCCCTCAGTGGAAGTACAGCACCCCAAAGAAGGAACATCCACCTAAAAGGAACAATAACATCCCTCAGCGGGTTTGTGCCCCCATTGAGAGGGAGAAAGTCAATGCATGCCAGGCTCAGGAAAAATTAAAGTCCAAAAGGAGCAGGGCAAGGGTCGAAAGCAAAAAAAAAGAGGTGACCCCAGTCCGGCCATATCCAAAGGAACTGGTGGGCCCGTCTCCTACTGTGCCCATTCAAGTGGAAGGAGTCTATACTAAAGCTCTTTTGGACACCGGAGCACAGGTGACTTTACTATACCGGGACTTCTATGATAGGCACTTGAGTCATCTGCCTATCCAGAAGATAGAAGAGCTGGAGATATGGGGACTTGGAACCCAGAGTTTCCCTTATGATGGGTACCTGCCCATAAAGATGACTTTCGACCCATCCGTGGCTGGGAAGGCTGAAGTGTTTGACACCCTGGCAGTTGTGTGTCCCCGGCCGCCTGGAGCCAGCAAGATTTCCCTGATCATTGGGACAAACACGGATCTAGTCAGGAGACTCCTGACCCCTCTAGTGAAAGAGAGAAACCATTCAGCCACCAAAATCCATCCCATGCTAAAGACGGCCTACCAACGACTGGTCTTAGAGCAGAAGACCCCGGGAGAGGGGATAGGGAAGGTGTGGAGACTTGGCAGAGAAGGAGTAGTGCTACAGCCCGGAGAAGTAACCTGTCTTAGGGCCACTGTGAAGCTTTCGTGGGAACAACCTGGCCCCTTTGTCATGCTGGAATCAGACCCAAGGGAAGAGTCCTCAGGCCTGGAAGTGATACCAGAAGTGATTCCGTTCAAGGCCCTGAAGAAGGCCCATGGCAGAGTTCCGGTGAGTGTTAGGAACACTACGGGAGGACCCATGGAGATCCCTGCCAGAGTGTTGCTTGGTCAGGTGAGCCCTGCTGCCCCGGTCACTTGGTCCGAAGTCAAGGGGACGGTGACAGAGGAGATGTTTGGGAGAAACTGTCCGTGGAAAACCCGAACCTACCCAGGGCTTGGAAAGAAAGAGCCAAGGCCCAGCTGACCAGGTGGGAGAAGATCTTTTCCGAAGATGAATTCGATGTGGGGTGTGCAAGAAGTGCCACCCATCGGATCCGCCTCCAAGAAGATAAGCCCTTCCGAGAGAGGGTCAGACGGGTCCCCCTGGCAGATCTGGAGGATCTGAGGGAACAACTTGTAGAACTAAAGAAGACTGGTGTTATCCGTGAGTCTAGAAGTCCCTATGCCTCCCCAATCGTGGTGGTCAGAAAGAAGAATGGGTCGTTGAGGCTTTGTATCGATTACAGGACTCTCAACAGGAGAACCATCCCTGACCAATACACCACGCCAAGGATAGAAGATGCCCTACAAAGTTTGTCTGGAGCCAAATGGTTCAGTGTGATGGACCTCAAGAGTGGGTACTATCAAATCCCTATGCACCCAGAAGACAGGGAGAAGACAGCCTTCATAACCCCGGTGGGATTCTTCGAATTCAATAGGATGCCTCAGGGTCTGTCTGGAGCTCCTGCTACCTTTCAACGCCTTATGGAGAAGACTGTTGGAGACATGAATCTTATAGAAGTCCTTGTGTACTTGGACGATGTCATTGTCTTTGGAAGAACCTTGGAAGAACATGAAGCCAGGTTGGAGAAAGTATTGAGAAGACTCAGCGAAGAGGGACTTAAGCTTTCCCCCGAGAAGTGTCGGTTCTACCAGTCTTCTGTGAACTATCTGGGGCACATAGTGTCTGAAGAAGGGGTGGCCACAGATCCTGAGAAGTTGGAAGCAGTCACTTCCTGGCCACGACCCACCACAGTAACAGAGCTCAGATCCTTCCTGGGGTTCTGCTCCTATTATAGGAGGTTTGTGGAGGGGTTTGCTCGGATTGCCCGCCCGTTGAATGAATTGCTAAAGGCAGAAGGGGAAGAGGATGACTCAGGGCCCAGGAGGCCTGGTGAGTCAGTTCAAGATCAGTGGAACCCAAGGTGTGAAGAGGCCTTTCATGCTCTGAAGAGGAGCTTAACCACTGCCCCAGTCCTGGCCTACGCCGACCCTACCAGACCTTATGAATTACATGTGGATGCCAGCCATGAGGGTCTAGGTGGTGTACTCTACCAAGAACATGAAGGACAACTGCGACCAGTGGCCTATGTGAGCAGGAGCCTGACCCCCTCAGAAAAGAATTACCCCACTCATAAGCTGGAATTCCTGGCCCTCAAATGGGCGGTAGTAGACAAGCTAAAAGACTACTTGTATGGGGCAGAGTTTACTGTGAAGACAGACAACAACCCCCTGACCTACCTCTTCACCACCGCGAAACTAGATGCCACCGGACACAGGTGGTTGGCCGCATTGTCTGGATTCAACTTCAGTCTGAAGTACAGACCAGGAGCCGGAAATAGGGATGCAGATGCCCTGTCCCGGAGGTCTCATGCCACGACAAATGACTGGGAAGATTGGACCCAAGTGGCACCGGACGGGGTGCGGGCCCTTTGTCAAGGGGCTGAATTCCAAGCCAGAGGAGGCTCCAGAGCAGAAGAAATAGGGGTTACCATGGTAGGAGTCCCCAAACACTATTGTGGGGTAACTCAACTGGAGGAAGACAACCTACCGAGACTGTCCAAGAAGGAGTTGAGGTGTGACCAATTGGAAGACCCCATGGGGAGATTGGTCCTCGAAGCCCTGGAGAATCAGGATCCCAACAAATTCCTACATCACCCCTCAAAGGAGGCTCGCCTGTTGAGGAAGGAATTGGACCGGCTACAGGTACATCAGGGAGTGGTCTACCGAAGGGGCCCCTCTGATGACTCAGAAGATAAGTGGCAGTTATTTCTTCCAGAGAAGCACCGAGAGACTGTACTAATTGCCCTGCATGACCATCATGGTCACCTAGGGGCAGAAAGGACCTTCCAGCTTGTCAGAAATCAGTTCTATTGGCCCTGCATGAGGGCAGAAGTAGAGGAGTATTGCCATTCCTGTGCACGATGCATTCAGAGAAAGACCCTACCCCATCAAGCTGCCCCAATGGGCCACTTACAGAGTCAAGGCCCAATGGATCTGGTATGCATTGACTTTCTCTGCCTCGAACCCGACCTGAGTGGATTGGGGAATGTTCTGGTAATAACCGACCATTTCACCCGCTATGCTCAAGCTTTCCCAACCAAAGACCAGAAGGCATCCACCGTGGCCAAGATACTTATGGAGAAGTATTTTGTCCATTACGGACTACCACAGAGACTCCACTCAGATCAAGGAAGGGACTTTGAGAGTCGGTTGATCCGAAGACTTTTGGATTCATTAGGAATAAAGAAGACCAGAACCACGCCTTACCACCCACAAGGAGATGCTCAGCCGGAGAGATTTAACCGGACCCTGCTCAACATGTTGGGAACCTTAGAAACAGAGAAGAAGCAACACTGGAGTCAGCACATATCAGCCCTAGTACATGCCTATAACTGTACCACAAGTGACGCCACTGGCTACTCCCCTTATCGACTTATGTTTGGGAGAGAAGCAAGGCTACCTGTGGACCTGGCCTTTGGCACTTCTATAGACAATACCTCAGCTACATCCCACAAGGGATACGTGGACAGACTTAGACGTAGCTTGCAGGTGGCCTATGAACAAGCCCAGGCGGCTTCGGATCAAAGGGGGGCCCGCAACAAGAGAAATTTTGATCTGAAGGTTCGAGTGCAAGATCTGCAGCCCGGGGACCGAGTACTGCTACGCAATCTGGGGGTCCCTGGAAAACACAAGCTTGCCGACAGGTGGAGATCTGAGCCCTATGTTGTCTGTAGGAAGTTGCCCGGTTTGCCTGTCTACAAACTAAAGCCAGAAGGAAAGGTGGGTCCACTGAAGACGTGGCATCGGAACCACCTGCTCCCACTTGCTGAGGCAGTCAGAATACCTCCCGTGAGAGACTCCCCTGAACCGGCCTCTATCCTGGATATTCCTAGGCCGAACACTCGGTCCCAGACCTCTCGAGCCAAAGATGGGGAGGCCTCCCAATTGAGTACAGAAGAAGGTGGAGAACTGGACTGGCTGTGGCCTCCCTCGACTCTGGGAACGTCCGCCATAGATCTCCCAAATGGAGGGGATACCCCAGATGCAACGCTGAATCCGGAGGCTACTGAATTCATACCCTTCAGTCCCTCAGCTGATTACTGGGAAGATGTTCCTGACAATTGCGCAGAGGAGGACTCTAGAGATTCCATACGTCAGTCGACTTCTGAATCAGAGGTTCCAGAACCAGCAATGTTACCTGAACTTACTCCTGAAGAAGAGCCTGTGGTGCCAGAGTCAGAAGCACCAAGAGAGCAGAGGGCTCGCAGAGTCATCAGGCCTCCCAAGAAACTAACTTACCCCCAAATGGGGACGAGCTCAGAGGACTCTGTTGTAACGGCTAGGAGAAGTGTTGAACAACCTGATCCTTCCACCGTCCATTTGGTGGAGGGCAACCCCAGCTCACTCTCTGGCACAGTTAGGCAGGCCACTCATGGTAGTGTGACCTGTGGGCAAGAGAGTTCCATCCCAAAGTTTTGGTGGGAATTCCCTATGCCAACATCATGCTCGACATTGTCCAAAATGGTAAACAGTATTTGTTGAAGTTTATCTTTGGGGACCAAAGAGTTCAAGTTGGGGGAGTGTGTAGCGGGGTGTTCCCCTTTAATGCAGAGAGACAAGAAGTTCCAGGTGAGAGGTGAGTCGGGAGGAAGTAAAGAGACATTATGGAAGTGAAAGCAGAGGAGAGAGAGACTACATCTCCCAGTACATCTTGCAGCACCCAGGGTGCATTGCTCCAGAACAGAGACTGCTGGGGCAGACTTTATAAAGGGGAGGCGGAGTTTTGGTCGGTCTTTGGACACCCCTCTCCTAGCAAGAGGATGTCTGTGCTGAACTGCTGTGTGCACAAGGCCTGAAGCCTGGGCCGTGTGCTCCTTTCCAAAGAGCCCTCTGCCAGCCTAGCAGAGCCTTAGAGACATCTAATCCTCCTTGCTGCAGTACACCAGAAGGATTGAAGACTTGGATGTCGGTGGATTCCTGTTCCTAGACGAATCGATGGAGGAAAGGGACTTGGACTTGTCCAGGTGGTGAGAGCTGTTTAAAGACAGATACCTTTATCTTTACTATTCGTTGGGATTACAAAGTTGTTCTTCAAGTGCACCACCGAGAGATTGCTAGCGAATATTGTTTCACTGAACTTCCATTTAGATCAGTCAGGCCTGACTGCATAGGTAGACATTGCTGGGTGTTAGTCTACCCATGAGGGGAAGTAGCTGTAAAAGGGCAGCGCTAGAGTTGCATAGCAATACTTTATTATTCTTATTACTCTGTTTATCTTTATTACTGTTTATTGCAGGGATCTGCAACTTGTTATACTGTTGTTTATTACTTGCCCATTAGCCTCAGTAAAATATCTGGGTAAAGTACATTTGGTGTCAGTTCCGCTTACTTTAATAGGAGTTTTAAAGTATATTCTGTGTATGTTTGTTATAGGACTGTGTCACCAACAGTTGCGGTCACGCGGTCCTATCCCTCTATCACCAGCTGTGCCACGGGAGGTTAGAGCCGATTGCCAGGGGTTGACAGCAGTGTACTGCAGGGCCCAAATCAATATCAGCGGCTCTCTTAACTGGGGGTAGCGCTACACAAATAAACTACAATAAAGAGCCGTGTGATGTAAAGTGTAAATAACACCTAAAAAGTGAACAGAAACAAACGAACCGCGCTCTTTTATCATAAATTACATATAAACTACCATAGTGAATAAACAAATAAATCTTCATTTGAATTATAAAAAATACATAAAAATTATGAAGTCCATATATAGATCCCACACGTGAATAACATCCTCAGTGAGTGTAGGAAAGGTTCCTCAGCCACACAATTGACCCACCAGACTTAATTGACCCCTATTATAGGGAGTCAAATTACGCATATGGGAAAATCCAAGATGTCATATGAGGTCACAGGAAAGAATCCAAACCACTGCGGTCATCCATTCAATATATATATTTTTATATAAAATATATATATAATCAAATATATTAAATATATATATACCGTATAAGCCAAGGCGCCTAATTTTACCACAAAAAACTGGGAAAACGTATTGACTCGCGTATAAGCCTAGGGTGAGAATGCAGCAGCTACTGTAAGCGGAAAAGAGGGTCAACAATGCATGCCTCACTGTGCCCATTACAACCTCACTGTGCGCCCATTACAACCTCACTGTGCCCATTACAACCTCACTGTGCCCATTGCAGCGTACCTGAAATTCTTGACAGTCTGCGCTGCGGGTGTCCATTTTTTAAAATTCGCAGCTTCCTCCTGGTCCTGTCCTGTTCCGTGATAGGCGTTTTACACTGTGTTCCACCAATCACGGACGTTCTTTCATCCTCGGACAAGAGAAGGTCCATGATAGGCGGAATACTGAACACAGTGTCTGCTGGGAAACTGAGTCCGAGGATGAGAGGACCTCCGTGATAGGCGGTAGCGGAACACGGTGTCAAACGCCTATCACGGAGCGGGATGGGACCAGGAGGAGGCCACGAGTTTTAAAAAATGGACGCCCAAGGTACACTGACTCAAGTATAAGCCGAGAGGGGTATTTTCAGCCCTAAAAAAAGGGCTGAAAAACTCGGCTTATACTCGAGTATATACGGTATATATATATTGGAGAGAGAGGTGGCGTATTCAAAGCTCCAGTTTTGCCATGGAGAGAGAGAGAGGAAAAAATGCTCTTATGGTGCAGTAATGAATTTTTTTTTTTTAAAAGACGGTTGTATTGCATTTACATCAAAGAAGACAAGGATCAGCATGTAATGTATAGGAATCGCCATTTAGCGCTCCATCTGCATTCCAGCTGACCGGAAATAACGTATCTCAAACACCACCCAATGCCGTTTCGTCAGCGTACGTCTGACGTCTTCAGGAGTTTTTTCCGCTCCCTCTCTATACGGAAAAACTGGAGCTTTGAATGCGCTATCTCTCTCTCTATCTATCATGTATATAGTTGTGTAAAAAAGTATTTGCCCCCTTTCTGTTTTTTTTTTTTTTTTAGCATATATGTCACACTTAAATTACTCAGATCATCAAAATGTTTTATTATTACACAAAGATAACCCGAGTAAATATAAAATGCAGTTTTTAAATGATGGTTTAATTTATTACGGCAAAAAATCTGCCCTAACCTGCCTGGCTTTATGTGAAAAAGTAATTGCCCCCTAAACCTAATATGTGGTTGGTCCACCCTTGGCGGCAACAACTGCAATCAAGGCGTTTGCAATAACTGGCAATGAGTCTTTCACATCGCTGTGGAGCAATTTTGGCCCACTCTTCTTTGCAGAATTGTTTTAATTCAGACACATTGGAGGGTTTTCCAGCATGAACGGCCTGTGTAAGGTCATGATACAGCTTCTCAATTGGATTTAAGTCCGGGCTTTGACTAGGCCACTCCAACACCTAAATTTTGCTTTGTTTAAACCATTCAGAGGTGGACTTGCTGTTGTGTTTCGGATCATTGTCCTGCTGCATAACCCAAGTGCACTTGAGCTTGAGGTCACGAACTGATGGCCGGACATTCTCCTTGGGGATTTTCTGGTAGAGCTCTGAATTCATGGTTCCATCAATTATGGTAAGTCGAACAGAAATTAACCTAAGGCTAGGGTTGGGACTGTGAATGAGGTAATGACTACATACACCTCCATCCCCGATATCATGAATAAAGAAGCTAAATGGTGGGACTTTATATTATGGTAAGTCGTCCAGGTCCTGAAGCTGCAAAGCAGCCCCAGACTATCACGCTGCCACCACAATGTCTGACTGTTGGTTTGATGTTCTTGTTATGAAATGCTGTATTTGTTTTATGTCAGATGTAACGGGACGCACACCTTCCAAAAAGTTAATTTTTTGTCTCATCAGTCCACAGAATATTTGACTAAAAGTCTTGGGAATTATCAAGATGTTTTTTTGTAAATGTGAGATGAGCCTTTGTGTTCTTTTTGGTCAGCAGTGGCTTTGGCCTTGGAACTCTCCCATGGAGGCCATTTTTGCCCAGTCTTTCTTATTGTTGAATCATGAACACTGACCTTACCTGAGGCAAGTGAGGCCTGCAGTTCTTTAGATGTTGTTCTGGGTTCTTTTATGACCTCCTGGATGAGTCATCATGCTCTTGTAGTCATTTTTGTAGACCGACCACTCCTGGAAAGGTTTACCACTGTTCCAAGTTATCTCCATTTGTGGATAATGGCTCTCCCCGTGGTTCACTTGAGTTCCAAAGCCTTAGAAATGGCTTTGAAATCCTTCCTAGTCCGATACATGTACATTACTTTGTTTCTAATCTGTTCGTAATTTTTTTTCGAATGTGGCATAATGTATGGCTTTTTGTGATCTGTTAGCGTGCTTCACTTTGTCAGACAGACAGCTTCTATTTATGTGAGTTCTTGATTCAATTGGTCTGGCAGTATTCAGGCCTGGGTGTGGCAAGTGAAATTTAACTCAGTCTTTCCAAAAAATTGTGGTTTATCACAGTTCATTCATTATTCAGCATGGAAGGGGGCAAAAACTGCACCTTGGATTTACTCAGGTTATCTTTGTGTAATATTAAAATTAGTTTGATCTGAATCATTTAAGTGTGAGAAATATGCAAATAAAATTTAAATCAGGAAGGGGGCAAATAATTTTTCCTACAACTGTATGTGTGTGAATATATTGTACAGGACGCCAAGGTTGGGTCCTGGACAGTGGTTCTTAGCACCAATATTTGGGTTTTGGTCCCTTTAAGGAGTGGTGATGGTGTTCAGGAGGTCACCCAGAATGGGTGAGGAATTCCCGGCAAAAGAAGTAGTCCAGAGAGGACTGGCTCGCAGTCCTCTTTGTCTTGATAGAGTGTTATTTGGGGCCCGGAATTTCAGAGGCTCTAAAGTGATATTCAGGTGGAATAGAGCCTCCACTCCTGACCACTGGGAGTCAGCACACAAGGGGTTTAGAGGCTTCCAGGAAACGGCTCATAAAACAGGAAGTGGTGCAAGAGGTGTTGTGGAAGGAGTATGGGGATTGCACCTGTGAAGATGAGCTGTGTGTCTGCTGGGAGCTTTTAAAGATTCAGCAAGGGCTCTGGAAGTTCCCTCTACAAAAACTGTATGTGCCTGTTCTTTCATTTGTTTTGTGCTGAAGACAAGCAGGACTTTACTTTATGCTGGAAGATAAGTGGACTTTGTTTTTATATTTTTCCTGTGTGCTGAATGAAGCTTTATTTTTGGTTTATTTACAAATAAAAGCCTTTTTGTTCAACTTCAACGGTTTGTGCACTTGGTCCCGTGGAGCTATAATCCCCCAAAGTTTACTATATATATATATATATATATATATATATATATATATATATATATATTGTGACAGGGGTCACTTGGGGCACAGGGGGAATGAGAACCCCACCATGATCTGTGATAGTCATATTCAATGCTGTATATACATGGTATATATTGGGTGTATATTGTGTGAGGGCTGTTGTGTAATATTTGCTGTGATGGGGTGTGATTGCATTCTATTGTGGCTTGTGGTAATTAAGTCTGCTACTGTGGTGATGTGGATTGGAGCTTGGTAGACCGTCTGGCTGCCTATTATGGGATGTTTAAGTGTCTTTCTGTGAGGGGGGGGGAAATCACCCCTCCTGCTAAGACTCTTTACTGAAAGAGAAGTTTGAACACACCTGACCTGTATGACCATTGTCATTGGACAGTTTAACCCGCCCTGTTCCCCAAGGATGGGAGGGAAGGGTTTTGAAGAGAATGGTGTTACCATGTGCTTGTAATAAATTAATTCCCTGTTTTTGGAACTTCAACACAGAGTGTTTGTCTCGTATGTTTGGAAGGATTAATCCTATGGGAAGCGGTCGCCTGACTGTGGAGGATCGGCAGTGGATGTGTGTCCAGAGAGGGGATATCTTAAACTGCGTTAACCCCTTTCATGCTTGGGGTGCCGTTACATATATATATATATATATATATATATATATATATATATATATATATATATATACAGTATATATATATATTTTCTACTTATTGACCCCTTCGTTTACTATGTCAGAGATGGTTTCTTTGTTTGTTTTTTTCCCCCGTTCACACAGAAGGTATATACTGTGCTTGCTCTTTAATTGAATGATTTGCAATGCAATTTGTTATTAATAGACCCCTAAATATCAGGAGATGTTTCTTTAACCGATTCCCTGCGTATAGTAATATGACGGCTGCGCAAGAGCTTTCTGGTTTCAGGTGGACATTAGATGTTCTGTTTGACTTGCAGCTGGTGCACATCCCCTCACAGGAAGATGGCTCTTTACCACGTGATCACTGTGTCCAATCACAGCCAATCGCAAAATGTAATCAAACACCGGTAACTTTCTCTTACCGGTTCTTCTTCCCCACACATACAGAAGGCTGTCAGAGGAGGGAGAAGCCGGAGTTGTGAGTTACTTAACCCTTTACTATACTATGTACACACACAGAGCTACCTGATTGCTCTAATAAGAGCAGTGTACCCGTCACACAGAGCAGCCATCAGTAGAGCTCTGATTGCATCATGTATACCTGTCACACCAGTGCAGGCATCATCAGTGTGCTGGTCAGCCAGTCTACTGCCTTGTACACACGGTCGGAATTTCTGATGGAAAAGGTCCGATTGGAGCTTTTCATCGGATATTCCGACCGTGTGTATGCCCCATTGGACTTTTTCCGTCGGAAATTCCGACGGAATTAGATAGAGAACATGTTCTCAATTTTTGCGATGAAAAAAAAATTATTTTGGAAAATCCGTTTGTATGCAATTCCGACGCACTAAAAACTACGCGTGCTCAGAATCAAGTACGAGACGGAAGCGCTCGGTCTGGTAAAACTACCGTTCGTGCTGGA
This sequence comes from Rana muscosa, assembly GCA_029206835.1. Classification (NCBI taxonomy): domain Eukaryota; kingdom Metazoa; phylum Chordata; class Amphibia; order Anura; family Ranidae; genus Rana; species Rana muscosa. Next base: position 30,636,758 of record JARGYO010000094.1, read on the forward strand.
CGTGAGCAGTGGCGGACGTGTTCTGGAGAAGCTCCGGGTAACCCGAGTTCAATCCGCCACCATCTGAGGCTAAAATTGACAATCCACAGCCTGGGGGCACTCCTGCATGATCAGCGCAGCCCCCTGTAGTGCCCATCACAAGTATTTTGGGGCAATTCGGCCAGAGGACGCCCGAGTTTCGCCATCGGCGGATCCTGAGGCCGCCGCCATCTTGCAGGCCTGCGGCCTTCCTGAGGAACCAGATTCCAACAGCCCGCAAGGTAAAGAAACCGGCACACTTCCTTCTCTACCACCCATCCACCCACCTAGAGCAGTCCAGAGCAAGATCTGAGCCTCGGGGACATACGTAGAGGCCGCGGCCGGCGCGGCCTAGTGGGGCCTTCGGATCCCCAGTGTTTCCTGAAGCTGTGCCCCGCTGGAGCGCTCCGGGACTCCCGAACCCCATCCGGGTTGATAAATCGACCATCCTCGTCCCAATCTCATCCCAGCCCGTTCACCTTGCCCCACCGCAGTGTCCTGGGCCGTTATCGCGGAGCGATTCGACCGGGGGAAGCCCGAAATCCGTAGCCGCCAGCTTCTGCAGCCGCCGCCATCTTGTAGGCCCAAGCTCTCCCAGAGGAGCCAGACCCCGGCATTCTTGGAGGTGAGAGACCACCATCCATCCCCACCCGCCACCCATCCTCCTACCTGGAACAGCCCGAAGACAGGGCCGACTCTCGGAGCCATCTGTGGTGGCCGCGACTCCACGCGGCCTTGTGAGGCCTTGAATCCCCGGTCTTTCCTGCGGACTGCACCCCCGCGAGAGCGCAGTGAGGCCGACCCGATCTGTCTCTGGGGGCCAGATCCCACACACGGCACCCGCCCGGTCCCCCATCCTGGGCCCTGTCTGTGCCGGGGGCACTTAAAGAACTTTTTGGGCTGATCCCATCCACGTGAGATCCGCCACCATCTTGAGGCCTGTGGGCCCTCCGAATCCCCGGGACTCGGGTACGGCGGCTACGGGAGGAGCGGGGAACATCTCTGGCCACAGCTATCCCACCTCTCCTGGACAGTCAGGCTGGAGAGGGGGAGTTCTGAAGGCCGGTGGAGACACCCAATAGTGCTGTTTAAAGCAGGGGAACAGCGGCCATCTTGCTACACCTCAGGCCTACAGACAGCCTCTTCGTCCTCCCCTGCACTAACATCAAGGCTTAATCCTGACACCCCGCCTGCAAGAGGGGTGAACCGGGCTGCTATGCTCTGCTATGCTAGAAGACTTATTTAGGTGGGGATCTGCTCAGACGGCGGCCGGGATGGCGGCATGAAGATGGGATTCCTGCATGACGGGGATGTGAAACGCTTTCTTTAGACACCACAATCAGCTGAATCATGGGGAAATCCACTAGAAGTTCCTCCACACCACGCACTCTCAAAGACTCAGGGGCACAATTGAGCAACAATATTCCAGAGATGTTCAAGAATCGGCCCCCAGGGGACCACGGGGAGATGCAGAATTCACAGAGCTCACAGGCCTCATCCTTGATCCCGCTTGAAAACACAGCTGGTCTGAGATCAGCCACAGACCCTAACCCGAGCCTACTCGACCTCCAAAGAGATCTGCAGAGAGTGGCACTAGACATCAAACATACTCTAACAACGGCCATTGCGGATCTGAAGTCGGACATTCACACAATGAACCACCGCCTCACCGAGGTGGAAGAAACCACCCAAACTCAGGCAGTAGCAATCAGGCAAGTACAAAAGACTTATGACTCACAACTGTCTCACATGTTTGAACTCCACAGACAGGTGGAGGATTTGGATAACAGGGGTCGCAGACATAATGTTAGGGTTCGGGGGGTCCCCGAGGGTATAGACCCGGCTACACTACCACAAACGGTCTGCTCCATTTTCAACGACCTCTTGGGCCACCCGGCTGACTCCCCCATCGAGATGGAAAGACTGCATCGGGCCCTGAGACCCCCTCCCCGAGATTCTGAGCCCCCCAGGGACATTGTGTGCTGTATCGTAAATTTTCCCCTCAAAGAGGAGATACTGAGGAAGGCAAGAGATAGAGGCCGAATTTTGTTTAATGGCACAGACATTAAATTATTCCAAGATCTCTCTCAAATAACTTTGCAGAATAGGCGCACTCTGCGTCCCCTGTTGGATACACTGTGGGCCCGCAATATACAGTATAGATGGAAGTTCCCGTTTTGCCTCTCAGCGTCCACCAGGGGCCATACAGCCTTCTTACGGACCCCGGAAGATTTGCCTGTATTCTGCGAACAACTAGACATACCATTGATTGACCTGCCTGACTGGTACTCTTTCTACTTTCCCACGGAGCCTTGGAAACCTGTCTCGCACAACTCCTCACCAAAAGCTCAGCGACAACGCTCCAGACGCCGCAGATTGGACCCGACATCACCAGGAGACCGCTATGCCCGCCGTGACAACCTCCTGCAACATCCGGACCCGGCTGGAACCCCGAGAGGGGGACTTCAAGATGCTTAACTCTGCTCCTTTCTACATCAAGCCTCTACACTACCTAGTTGAGATTACACAGAAACGTTCTGTTGCTGTTTAAATTTGTTTGCGATTCCGGCACGGGGGAGGGGGGGAGGAGAGAAGGGAGGATGTTTTTATTTATTTATTTTTTTCTCCTCTCTTTGCTGACCTCACCCCCCAAGCCCGATTGGAACTTACTGCCCCCTTTGATTCCAGCCAAATGAGTTTTCACCTTCACCTAGACGGTTATTTCTAAGCTGTGGCCCTTTGATGCCCTCCAAAGCGCCAAAAGCATTCGGTGCCCCCCCCCCCTTTTTTTTTTTTTTTTTTTTCTCTTCCAGACATGACTAAATCTGATTTGCTCCTACAGTTTCTCCGGGGGGCCTTCTCGGGGTCCATTCCTTCCAGGGTCTAGGTGATGTATACTACCGAGAAGGTAACAGATGCTCACACGCATGGTTTGCCAGGGATATGCCTTTGCCTACTTAGATCGCTTTTTTGTTTTTATGCCTGCTGATTACTTTGGGGAGGGGGACTCGGCTCCTGACAGCTAGAGGAATGTCTCTACAATCTAGACATATTGTCTTATATTGACCCCTGTTGTAGGATTATGCTAAGGGATTCGCCAGGCCAGATTACCGTCTTTCACGGTGGGGCCGGGTTCACTCCTCCACTTTCCCGTTTTGGATTTTTTATGGGTTGAACCTGCACTTATTCTGTAGCCTGTGATAAGCTCTTCATGCTAGGCATTTACTTCTTTCACAATAAGACCTAACTTGAACTACGCCCATGCTTAAGCGGGATGGCATTGGGTCTCAGGGGAAGAGTATACTCTTACCTTGAACACAACCCTGGGGTATCTCCTGAGACTGGTCCTAGACCTGGACAAGGGATTTTCAGATTGAGGCCCTACTGGATTGACACACAGTCCGAACCCCTTGGGGGGCGGGGGGGGGGGGAGCAGCGTTGCAATGTTTCAATGCCTGTTTGTTTATTTGTTTGTTTCTATGGTTCTGGTCGGTGGGTTCAGGGGCCTACATATTTGTGGGCTCAGGGACACACCGATCTCCACAAATGTGTGATAATGTTTAAGGATGAATATTGCCCATCCTAAGCCCTTGGTAGGGGGTCCGTTTAGATTCCGGTCACAATAAGTTTAGACTGGTCTATCATATAACTCGGATAGGCTTTTGGACCGCCCCTGTTATCATTATGCAACAGTATATCCCGAAGTAACAACCTGTGCAGGGGAATTCCACGTCTCAATATTCATTTATTCCTTCTCGATTCCCTTTTGTACTTTTCGTATTTTAATCCCATGATTCTCATTTACGCCATCCATTGTCTTTTAAGCACCTGTTTTATCTCCTTACGTCCACCGTTGTGCGGGATTCCAGTATCTCGTCCTGGTCTTTCTACCCCTCCACAGCCTCCCACTTGGCGGGAAGCTGACACTCCGGATTTTCCCTTATTAGGCGGTTAGATTTATATTTAACTGCCTCCGGTATTATTACGCACGCGCTGTAGACCCTCCCAGCGTTAGTGCATTGTTCTTCTCCGTGCGTTTCCCCCCCCCCCCTGCTTCCTGACTTCCTTACTTTCTCCCTCCCATCTTTCTCTAGATCCTACGTGTCCCTTCCCCCCCCCCCTTTTTTTTTTTTTTTTTCTTTTTTCTCTCCTTTCTTTTCTTCATTTTCGTGGGGGCCGCTCTTCTTTCCTCTCTCCTGTTAGGGACAGTGCGGTGGCTCCTGATCACCGCACTAACAATCAGACTTCGCTCATAAATATTATATCCTCCGTTGGATTACACCATGCAGAAGGAGAATATAATTAAACAACAGCTGTCATTGAAATGTCTCTCACTCAACGTCAAAGGCCTAAATCTCCCTGAAAAGAGAACACAGGTTTTGTCAGCATTGACTAAACACAATGCTCACTTTCTTATGCTCCAAGAAACTCATTTTAGATCGGATGCAATCCCCAAATTGGGGAACCATATTTACAAGCAGGTAATACATTCTACGAACCCAGAGTCCAAGACGAAGGGAGTTTCCATACTGATATCCAAACGCGCTGATTTTCGATTGTCGGACTCGATAATCGATCCGGAGGGCAGGTACATTTTTATTAAAGGTACCTTTGCCTCTAAACCAATCACACTAGCCAATGTATACTGCCCAAACGAGCACCAAGTGTCGTTCTTTAGGAAAGTCTGTGACCTGCTTGCCACATTCCAGGAGGGTATTGCACTCTTGGGAGGGGACTTCAATGTTCCATTAAACCCAACTCTAGACTCCTCTACTGGCACATCCATCCTCACACACCGGGCACTTCGCCAGATTAGACTCCAAATGCAATACCTAAAGCTCCATGACACATGGCGTACCATGTATCCTACCGATAAAGATTACACTTTTTTCTCTCCACCCCACCAGAAGTACTCTAGGATAGATTACTTTTTTCTCTCGCAGACTGACCTATCCTTTCTCTCACAGGCCACTATAGAACCAATGTTCTTATCAGACCACCACCCTATAACAGTAACTCTTACGTTTCCTGACGTCCATAAGACAACGAAAACCTGGAGACTGAATCCAACGCTATTCAAAGACCCTGAAATTGTTAGACAAGTGCGTACCCGAATTCAATTGTACTTTCAAGAAAACTCTACCCCAGATGTCTCTCCCATAACACTTTGGGAAGCACACAAATGTGTCCTAAGGGGAAAATTAATCTCTTTAGCCACGATAGCCAAAAAAAGACACCAGGAAGACGTTAAATTATTAATTGAAAAAATAAACCGCCTGGAAAGAGCCCATGAACAGTCATCCATGCAAGTTACACTGCAGGAGCTTTTACAGGCGCGTTCTGATTTGGTGGGTGAGTTGGGGAAGCGCACTAGAAGGCGATGCGTCCTCAGACAGAAAGTGTTCTACGAACACGGTAACAAAAGTGGGAGACTGTTGGCTCGCACGATACAGGCAGATAAGGTCTCGTCAGTGATTCATCATATTCGTGACAGCCAAGGTACACTCCTTTCAAAGAACGAAGAAATAACCAAACACTTTGAAAAATTCTACTCCAAATTGTACAATTTGGCGCAAGATGGGGGAGGGGTGACCAATATGGCCGGACGTTCCTCTCAAATATCGGACTTCTTGGCGGATTACTGCCCCAAACCTATCACCCCCCAACAGGCTGAAGCCATGGAGAGCCCTTTCTCCATGGAAGAACTTCACTTGGCAATCAAACAGATGAAGGTGGGGAAAAGCCCAGGCCCCGATGGCCTCCCGCTGTTGTACTACAAATGCTTTCAGGAGGACCTTACTCCCAAAATGCTAAACACATTTAACTCCCTTTCGTCCCCCCACACTTCCCTAGGCAGATTACTGGAAGCCCATATAGCAGTTATCCCGAAAGATGGGAAAGATACCACACAAGTTTCTAACTATAGGCCGATCTCCCTGCTTAACGTGGATATAAAAATCTACGCCAAGATGCTAGCAAATAGGTTACTCCCCTTGATCGCTGGCCTCATATCATCTGATCAGGTGGGCTTTATCCCGGGTAGGGAGGCTAGGGACAATACTATCTGCACTTTAAACCTGCAGCATTGGCTGGCCTCATCGAAGACCGAGGGATTCCTCCTCTCCCTTGATGCTGAGAAGGCGTTTGACAGGGTGTCATGGGATTACATGCGGGCGGTCTTGGAAGGCATAGGCCTCCTGCCACGTATGCTTGCACATATCACTGCCCTCTATACTAACCCCTCCGCGAGGGTGAGGGCTAATGGCCTCCTGTCGGACGCCTTCTCGATTAGCAATGGTACCCGTCAGGGCTGCCCGTTATCTCCCCTGATCTTTGTTTTGACTCTGGAGCCCCTACTAAACAGACTGAGGTCCAACACGAATATCAAGGGAATCTCCATTGCCCACAGAGAATTTAAAGTTGCGGCCTTTGCTGACGATATCCTATTGTCCTTGCAATCCCCTCGGATATCGCTACCCAATCTTTTGAAAGACATAAAACACTTTGGCGAGCTATCAAATCTCAAAATCAATTATTCCAAATCGCATGCCCTAAATGTATCCCTTACCTCTCATGAAGTCACACATTGTCAGGAATCCTTTCCCTTTCATTGGCAGAAGACAGCCATTACCTATTTAGGCATCCAGATCACTAAGAACATAACGGATCTTTATAGCCACAACTTCCTCCACGCCCTCTCTAAGCTCCAGGCAAATTTGAAGGATTGGGACAACCTTAACGTTTCTTGGTTTGGGCGCTCGGCCCTCATTAAGATGGTTGTTCTCCCCCGCCTATTATATTTAATGCAGACAATGCCGATTCACTTACCCACCTCATTCTTTGCGGCATATAAAAAAAGCATGCACTAGATTTATTTGGAAGAATAATGCCCCACGAATTAAATACTCACGGCTGACATGCTCCAAAACAACCGGTGGGATTGGGTTACCAGACCTTTATAAATATTACCTGGCCTGCCACCTAACTAGAGTGGTGGACTGGAAACTTCACAAACTAAGGAAAGCATGGGTGACGCTAGAAAATTCTCTCACACAAACTCCGATTGCCACATTACCTTGGCTGTCACCTCGATGCTGGCCCCTGATCCTCAAGACACACCCGCTCATTGCACCTTCCCTATCGGCCTTTAGGAAAGCGGTCGCTCTCTTTAACCTCTCCTCACAACCGGGTCCACTAACCCCTCTGAGAGGCAACCCTGAGTTCCCTCCGGGAGATTCTAATTCATTCCTCCACACGGAATGGCCACACGAGGAGGTTCTGGCGTGCCATTTCTTTCATAAGGGTCGAAGACGAACCTATGAGGAGCTTACTTCTGAATCACGTACTAACACTTTTCCTTTCTGGTCTTTTAGACAGCTGACTCACTTTCTTACCTCCAAAGATGCGAAGGCCACGTGGGATAGACAACTTACACCATTTGAAGTACTTTGTTCACGCAATGCACCACGACGACACCTCGTGGCACACATTTACGCCCTATTACAGGATGTCCCTGGTACTCCCACGATGCAGAATATACGTGCTTCTTGGGAAAGGGACCTGCAAATCACACTTGAGGACGATGACTGGGAATCCATATTCACTCTTGCGCATAAAGGCTCAATGAACGTTGCGATTCAAGAAAACGGTTATAAAATTATCACGAAATGGTATAGGACCCCATCTCGTCTACATAAATTCTCACCCTCTATTCCGGATACATGTTGGAGGTGTACAGAAGAGGTAGGATCTATGATCCACATTTGGTGGGAGTGTACCTTGCTCCAACCTTTTTGGAGGGAGGTCCACTCCATCATTAAACGGGTCACCACTTTCACTCTGGACTACACTCCTGCTCAATACCTTCTACACCATACTACTCTACCCAAATTACCAAAAATCATTGGCTATGCATATGGTTAATGCAGCCAGGCTATGCGTCCCTACACATTGGCGTTCAAAGGATATCCCGACCATTCGAGAATGGTTGATCAGAGTCGCTAAGATAGAGGAGATGGAGGAATTGATACACACGGCCCATGACCGCTTACAGAAGTTTAGTTTGACCTGGTCCTGTTGGACGCATTTTAGGACTACGGATTACTATAAGTCCTTCTTCTAGAATGCTGTCCTGAAGTATTTGAAGTAAAAACAGTTCACACAGTAATCTTTCCTGCGTTTTGATCTGGTGCAGGGGCCTGGGACGGAGAGCGGCCCCCACCACCTCACGCTTCTCTTTTCGCCCCACTTCTCTCTATTTTCTATTCTTGACTGCTACCCTCTACCTACCTTTCTTCTTCTCCTTTTACCCCTTTCCCACGCCTATGTCAATGTAAACCTCTTCTCTGTGTGCCCCCCCCCCCCTGATATGATTGTTATTTTTCTCTATTTGTCTTTCCCAATACCGAATTAACCGACCAAAAGATAGCCTGGAGCCTTACTAGGGGCTCCCAATACCTATACAACCAGTGCAGTTTCCGATTTCAGAAGTTTTACCATGGCCCCGGATAGGCCTGCTGATATTGGCCTAGGGCGGGTCCTTGCACTCTTACAGGGGTTTACTTGCTCTCTTTCAGTTACTGGTTATTGCTCTGTGTTAACGTTGGTTAGTCTTGAAATGCCCATGAGCCTGTATGTCTTGTATGTACATGTAACCTTACTTTTCTTTCAATAAAATCATTTATGGAAAAAAAATAAACTACCGTTCGTAATGGAGATATTACATTTGTCACGCTGCAAATTCTGGGATCTTTTAATGCAGCGCATTCCTTTGTTCTTTATAATGCTAGAATAATGAAGTTGTTTTGCTGCTGATATTCACACAGAGTTCAGACAAACTTATTTCTTTATATTTTCTCGTGATCTCATGAATAATCTTTATTTTTTTGAAATAATGTTCATAATAATTTTTTATAGTAAAAAATGTTTTTGTTGGTTTTAAAATCATGAACCCCAACATCGAACCCATACACACAACATAGCAAAAAACGGTCGGCTGGTCAGAACAAACTAAACAGAACGCACTGAAGAATAGAAAGGCCTATGAAGTACGACTTGAAAATCAAAAACGAGCGGACAAGAACGCACTGGAAAACAGATACGAACTGACTACACGCACTAAAAGACAGATACGAACCCACAAGCACCAACTGAACAGCAGAAAACGATCTGAAAGCACGAAGACTGAAAAGCGTGAATCGTCTCTCACCAAACTTTTACTAACACGAGATCAGCAAAAGCAGCCCAAAGGGTGGCGCCGTTGGAATGGAACTTCCGCTTTATACTGCCGTTGTACGTCAGCGCGTTTTTGACGGTCGGAATTTGGTGTGACCGTGTGTATGCAAGACAGCTTGAGCGGAATTCCGTCGGAAAAACCATCAGAGTTTATTCCGACGGGAAAACCGGTCGTGTGCACAAGGCATACCTCTCAGCCATCCACTGTGTCCCAGATTGCAGCCACACCTGTCCCAGTGTCGCCAGAGCCAGCCATGTCCAAAAAATCTTTTACACCAATGAGGAGGCATTTCAAATCCTCAGCATGATGGATGAGAATAGCAGGGAGCTCTCACTGTCCAATTTGGATTCTGGAGAGCAGTGGGTCAGTAATTAAATTGGAGGAGGAAAGGGTGCCTATAAAAAAAGATGAGGTGTTCTGAAGAGCAAGCAACTAACAGCAGTGCTATACATCATACTGGTGAATTGGCGATCACTAGCAATGCTATACACCTGGATGAAACAAAGAAAAGAGAATGCATCAAAAGGGGGGATACTAGCTGCTCCATATTTGGGGGAACCCATGCTGGATTCACAAGTGCCTCTGGGAGACTAGTATGGGCCCTAATTCTTGGGAGCTGACATGGCACCCCAGTACTAAAGACAGTTCAAAAGGTTTTTCCTGCGCTTGAGGGTGGTGTAATGGTAATGGATGTATCACAGTTTCTTGGTGATTCAAGAGAAAGCACAGGTTTTGCTGCTTTCTTAGAGTCGGGGGAGAAACACTGTAAAACAAAGAAAAGCGGGCACACCAACCTTGCACGTTACCCAAGTGGTATCTTGAATAATGTATAAAGAAATATACTCACGAACACATTCATGATAAAAGCATATCAAAGTCCATAGTAGACGCAAAGCGACCAGGTCACCAAGACTGTCCCCAGCAGGTCGAAGCACCTTCCAGAAGGCTGATGCATTTCAAAGGGAGATCCTCCTCTTCCTCAGAGCCCTATGAAATAGTAACACCATTTCGTCCTCACGACCATGCATATTGGGAGTATTGATAGTCATACTGAGACTCAATGGTGTTTATGGTGCTTTGTTGTTCAAAAGAGTCAATACTGTTGGTAAATCCTCTGGCTAGAGATGTCCTTTTTTGTTGTCTTTCCTCAATGGATAATACCACAATGAAATGATAGTTTGCCAAATCATCTCACTATGTAACACGAAAATCTACAGACTCTCAGCTGCTGAAGCCCCACAGGCAAACATAGACAGACAGTACAAAAGTATTCTCCTGCACTCGAGCGTGGTGTGATGCTAATGGATGTATCACAGGTTCTTGGTGATTTAGAGGAAAGCACAGGTTTTGCTGCCCTCTGAAGGTCAGGTGAGAAACCCAATAGAAACACTGTAAAACAAAGAAAAGAGGGCACATTAACCTTGCGCTCTACTCAAGTGGTATCTTTTAATAATGTATAAAAAGAAAAATATTTACAAAGGCCTTCTTGATAAAAGCAAGTCAAAGTTCATAGTAGATGCAAAGCAACCAGGTCACTGAGACTATTACCAGCAGGTCAAAGGACCTTCCAGAAGGCTGACAAGTTTTGAGGGGGCGATACCCTCTTCCTCAGAGCCATAATAATTACGTGTTTTGATGGCTCTAAGAAAGAGGAGGATTTCCCTTCGAAACGCATCAGCCCTTCTGGAAGGTCCTTCGACCTGTTGGGAACAATCTTGTTGACCTGGTCGCTTTGGGTCTACTATGGACTTTGATATTCTCACAAAGACATCCTTGATAAAAGCATATTTCTTTTTATACATTAAAAATACCACTTAGGTAATGCGCAAGGTTGGTGTGCCCTTATTCCTTTGTTTTACAGTGTTTCTATTGAACCTGTGATACATCCATTACCATTCCACCACCCTCGAGCGCAGGAGAATACTTTTGTACTGTTTGACTAGTACTGGGGTCAGCCCCTGAGATTTAGGGCCCATTCTAGCCTCCCATAGGTACTTGTAAATTCAGCGGAGCTTTCCCCAACTCAGGATAAGTTAATATCCCCCTTCTACAGCACAGCAAGGTGTTCATGTCTTTCAGTTGATTGTTCAACAGACCAATCTTTCTGCCCAGCAATACATTGCATAAAACCCCAATTCATATTATGTCCATCCATTTGAATGTAGATCTGTCATAGTGGAGAAACATGAATTATTTTTGGGCCTCGCACTTACAAAAAAATAAATTACACACTTACTGGTCCACAAACCTCATTCCTAACATGCCACTGTATTCATTTGTTATGTCAAGGTCACACTATGACATGATCATAATGCGCTTCCCCGTTTTAACAGCAATACACTCTGCACTCCCAAAATCAGCCTGGATATGGTAAGCTTTACAAAGTTAACCCACTTAATTTTTTTCCCCCAGAAATTTGCTCAGTTGTATATCCCTGACAAACACATCTGTGTTGACGAGTCCCTTGTCCATTTCACTGGTAGGCTGGTAAAAAGACAGTACATCTTGAGTAAAAGGGCCAGATATAGATTGACAAGCTCTGTAAAAGGGCAGCAAGGTATTAATACAGTATGCCTTCCGTGTGTATGATGGCAAAAATAGCCAGCTTTAGCCCCCTGACTGCCCAACCTACAAGTGGAAAAATTGTCTGGGACCTTGCATTTCCACTATTCACAAAGGGGTTCCACCTCTACCTGGATAACTTTTACACAAGCCTGCCCTTTTCCACCACCTCTACCTCCAGAAAACCTTGGCCTGCTATACAACTCGAAACAATCCGAAAGGCTTCCCACAAAGACTGATGACCACAAGGCTACAAAAGGGGAATCAGCAAGTTTGAATAATGAAGAAGTGTTGGCCCTTAAAGTGGTTGTAAACCCATGTGAATTTATTTTTTTAAATCACCTGTAAGAGAAAGCCATAATGAGCTAATATGACTAGCATAATAGCTCATTATGCATCACTTACCTTAGATCGGGGCCCCCGAAGCCGTCCTGGTCTTTTTCTCCAGCCGCAGCCATCACTACGGCAATAGCCGGAAGGTTACTTCCGGGTATCGCTGCTCCAGCCACTGACAGCGCCGCTCCGGCGCTGTGATTGGCCGGAGCGGCGAAGACGTGACTCCGCGCGTGAGCCGTTGAATCCAGCTAAGTCGCCGGATTTGTGAATGGGATTAACCCCATGAATGCGCCGTTGTCTACGGCGTGCATGCGCCGTAGACACGGATGCATGTCGTTTTTAGCAAATATCTCCTAAACCGTGTAGGTTTAGGAGATATTTCTTGCACCTACAGGTAAGCCTTAATCTAGGCTTACCTGTAGGTGCAAGTTGCAAAAGTGGGTTTAGAACACTTTAAGTGGAAGAATAAGTGAAATGTATATGTCCTGTCCTCCATTCACACTGACGCCTCAGTGGAAATCCATGGAAGACATGGTCCAGTCCAAAAGATTGAGTGCATTCATGATTATAATCAGTTCACGGGTGGTGTGGATGTCAAAGATCAAATGTTACAGCCATAATTAGCAACAAGAAGGTCCCACTACTGGTACAGAAAAGGTTTCAATGTTATTTTTCATTTTGGCAATTCGTATTATAATTTGTGTGTTACCTATCACATTCACATCCACTGAAAGACCCACCCCTTTTCACAAATTTCTAGAGGATATTGTCACAGCCCATATCTTCCAGCAACCATCCATATTCCCATCCCACGCGTTCCTGGAAAGGCTCTTGGATACTGGGTGATGCAGCAAACACCAGCTGGAGACCGGATCTTCCATAACACAGTGTAAATATTTGCCAGAACACCTAGAATCTTCAAATTCCAAATGGCTTTATTGAAGTATGATCACATTACAAAAGAGGGCGCAACATTTCAGAGTCGCGCAGGACCCCTTCTTCAGGCATGTGATAAGTGTACAGCAATTGTGCAAATTATTTAAATAAACATCCACCAATCAGAACCAGGCAAAAAGCAAGGTACCACCCACCCCTGGACAGGTATGATGTCATAAGTCCCACCAAAATGCCAGTAAACAAAAGCACAGAAATCATATGTGTAGCACCCTCTAGTGCAGAGATATGCAATTAGCGGACCTCCAGCTGTTGCAAAACTACAATTCCCATCATGCCTCTTGTAGTGAAGTAGTATAGTGTGTAGATAATTAATATTTAGTTATTATAATGATGTAAGTAATTTTCCAGTAGTAACCCGATTCTTCCAGAGAGAGCACTTTATTTGACTTCCAATACAGAACAAAGTCCAATACTTGCAACAGATGACAAAAATCCAACAGAGTAAATATGACAACGAATACCAGCCTTCAGAGTCCAGTGTTTCCTAGATCTGTGCCTTCATAATCATGGAGAGAGACAAGACTGTCTGAATGCCAGCTTGAATGTACTGGTACTGGTCTACTAGTACTGGTCTACTAGGCGGGAGTTTCTCCTAGGTCAACCCAAAATACTCTTTGATCTTATTGTCACCCCCTCAAGTCTAATTACCATCCTTAAGTATGTAAACAATGTACCCTTTGAAATGTTCAATTAGGTTAACAGGCCATACCTCACACACCTAGGTAGACTTGCATAAGATCAACACATCAAAGGGTCATCAGCTGTCCCTTTGATATGTTAAGATTGAATTGGCTCGGACAACGCAACCATTGTCAACTGAAATCTGGCTTGGTCAATCTTGTACTGTATGTGTACATATATATAATAATATAAAATCCCACATAAATCGGCCAACATATTACAACACCTCTGCCTCTGGGTGTCATGCTTGTGGCTGTCAGAGTCTTGCTATCCCTCATGGGACTTGTAGTTCTGCAACAGCTGGAGGTCCGCTAATTGAATATCTCTGCTCTAGTGTATGCTACTATAATTAGAGTAGGCAAACTATAATCTGGCCCAAGGATAAACCTGAGTCACTGAGTCTAGGTCAGGGTTATTAGAGGCCAGGGCTGAATGATTTATCCTGGCAGCTGTCTGGTGCCTCCCTCTTTTTCTAGAATGTTCTAGAAGATAGTGGTCAGGAGCTAGGAGGGGTTGCCTTGAATATTTAGGCAATTCCCAGGTTCGGGACCTGGCAAGGAACTAAGGAACCCTTAAATAGACATGAGCCATGCCAGAAGAGGGAGTCGGGTGGAAGATGGAGAAGCAGTGCTGAGGAGAGTCTGTAGGTGGCCCTTGAGGGACCTATGCTGAGGAGGGGTTTTACCTTGGGCCGGAGCTCGGGAGTCTGGCCTGGAAGGATCCCACCACAGGAGACAGTTGGAGGGACCCTAACCAGAGAGGCAGCAAGGAGAGACAGTGAGTAGATCAGCACGGTGCAGGGACAGACAAGGGGACATATTGCCAGCTGTAGCAGTGCTCTCTTGAAGGCAGCCGTACTGTCCCACTTTATCCAACCTTGCCGTGGAGAGTCTCCATGTGTGTGTGTCATTTAGAAGGACTGGGAACAGAAAGCAGCCAGGTGGGCTGGTCTCAGCCAGGTGGGCTAGCATTTCCGACAAGCAGTAGAGCTGGGATCAGTGTCTATGGAGGAAGCAAAAGGTTGTGTGAGATGCTGTTCACTCCATGTGTGCTACTTTAACAAGGGACTGCCAGTTCCTAGACTGTAATGGGCTGTTACTGAACTAACTAGAGACTGACTTCTGATTATTGTTAAACTGCCAGATGCGCCCGATCTAAGGAACACAGACAGCGGGACTCGCATCATGCCGTGTAGTATATCCTTCCTTCATGTAATGATTACTAACTCTCATGGTTCCCTGGTAACATTTCTTTTCACTAAGCCCACAAACAGAAACACGTTGTTGTACGCCCCAAGCATTTACTTGCCTATCTCTCAGTTCATGAGGGTTTCACGTATTTGCTCTGATGACATACATGTTAGACAACAACAGCTTAGTAAGACGTACAGTAGATTCCTAGAACGGGGATACCCTGTGAAAGTACTCGGGCGCTAGCTAAATCCATGTCTGTTCACATGAAACCGACTAAATCAGCCGACCGACCTTTGTTCATACACACATTCAACGATGAGTCTGAGCGAATCAGACACACTATAACACAGAATTTGCATATACTGCAGGCTAACAGTTCACTGACATCTGGTCTCAAAAAGATGCCTCTAATTGCGCATAAACGCAATAAGACGTGTAGCACCCTCTAGTTAGGTAGGTGCTAGAGGTTCGATTTTTTTATAGAGTAGGACACTTTAGGTAGGCCTAGCTGGTGGCTAGGGCTGTTTGTTGTCATTCTGGGCTGCGAGTGGCTCAGGGCAGGGCTGGGTGACTCACAGGTAGCATCACTGAGACCTCCCTCTTCTTTCCAGAAGATTCTGGAAAGAGAGGAGGAGAGGTGGAGCTGCCTGGGGTATTCTAAGGAGCCTTGACCAATCTCCAACTTGGATTGGCAGGGGGCAGGCCGCCTTAAATACCCAGAGTCAGCCCAGCTGGGGAGAAGTTGTTGGGTGGAAGAGATGGAGTAAGAGTGCGCTGAGGCTGCTGGGGCCTACAGGGAGCTCCCCAACCTGGGGAGGGGGGTGACCTTAGGGCTTGGCTCGGTGCAACCAGGAGGAGAGAAGAGATCCTGGAACAGAGGCACATGAGAGAGCAAGGAGAGGACTGGGAGTTTGCAGTTAGAGATGGGTGCAGAACCAGAAGAGTGCACTGTCGTAAAAGGGGCAGTGAAAATAGGCAGCTGCAGTCAAGAGGGCTGGCAGGGCCTGAAGAGGGTTTAATGGGATCAGTAGCTGAGTTGCGGACAGTTAGCACCGGAACTATTTCTGCATCATAGGGGCCCTGCCCGCAAAAGGCAATTCACTGAGGCCTGGCTGAGTTAGTGTCAGGCCTAACCATGTGGTGCTAGCTGGTCTGGGAATCTGCAGCAAGTGAAGTGCTGGAGGAGTGAAGGAAAAGAGGTCTTAAGCAAGAGTTGTGCTAGAGAGAAGACTGGAGTGTATATACAGGAGTGTATATTGTAGTCCCAAGCAAGTTGCACTGAATTTTTCTGGGCATCCCTTAATTTCCCATTCCCTTCCAAATTCAATCCCCTCAATAAAAAGCAAAGCTTATAGACTATTCTATGTCTCTGAGTGCCTGAGAGATGGATGCAGGGCTGGGCAGGGTGATGGGTGAACCACAATATTCAGCAACCCCTACAGGGGCATAACTACAGACGTTACGTGACCTTCTTGTACAAGCTTACTCTAGGCATAAGTACTTATCCCAACCAAATACTCTCAAAAGGCTGGTTGGTTCAAATGCCATAATTGCAAAGTTTGCAATTTACTCATATGTTGTGAATATTTCACACACTGACACCACCTGGAGGAGCCGCTGCTGGTGCTTCCCAAGCTGTGTGTGACACCTGTCCCACTGCCCCCCTCCTGTGACGCTGCCCACCACCTGTCTCACTGCCGCTTTCATGTGTCACTGCCCCCATCTGTCCTGCTGCCCACCACCTGTCCCGCTGCCGCCACCTGTCTCACTGCCCCCCTCCTGTGGCACTTTCACCCTTATCCCGCTGCCCCCCACCTGTCCCGCTGCCCCCCAACCTGTCCCGCTGACCTCCTCCCGTTTCGTTTTTCGACTAAATTTGTTAATTTGGAAATATTCGAATTAACGAAAATCCGTTTAACAAATTTTCTCGTAAATTCAAAAATCCAAATTTGAAAATTAGAAAATCCAAAAATTTGAAAATAAGAATGAAAATCCGAAAATTCGAAACCCGAAAATTCAAAAATCCGAAATAACTAACTACCGGTAATTGATAATAATAACTATTATTAACTTAACAAAGGTATTGGAACTTCCTTTCAAATTTGGCTGTTAGTGAACGTAACAATCACAAATTTATCCAAAGTAACAAATTATCATAAATAATAATGAAAAAAACTTTTTATTATTAATAATTATTACTTTCCATTCGTTTAGATGTGGCATTCGTTATTTCGGATAATTCGTAACTTCGAATAAATCCGTATTCGTAACGTTCACTAACAGCCAAATTTGAAAGGAAATTCAAATACCTATAATTTAATAGTTAGTTGTTATTAGTTGGTTAAGTATTATTTAAAATTTTCTAATTTTCGTTCTTATTTTTGGATTTTCGAATTTCGGATTTTTCTGAATTATCAAAATAATGAATATCGCATCTAAAGGAATGGAACATAACGTATTTGAATCTTTACGAATTTATTCAAAATATTTTGATCATAACGAATGACACAAAAAACGAAAAGAAAAGAAAAATCAAATAATAACAAAAATTAAAATGAACACATTTTTTGGCAGTGCACATGTCTAGTCTTCAAGAAGTCTATTCCATGTGTTCTCCTGGTGTGCAGATAACCAGTGTGTTCTTGGTGTGAGTGGAGATGACCCCATCTTTAAAGTGGAAGTCCATGCAAAAACTAAAATCCCTGCATCTATAGGCATCACGGATCTAACACTAACTTCTCTATCCCTGTAAAGAAAAAATGAGTATACAATCTGACCCGCTCCGACTGAATCCTACGCTATGCTGTCAGCCGCGGCTTCACTTCAGAGGTGGGTGCAGAGGAGATGGACTACAATGGAAGCCCCATAGTAACTCTATGGGTGACGTCACTTCCCATTCATTTCACAGCTGCTGTCGGCCGTGTCCTCTGCAGAGCTTCCGCCGCTGGAGATCAGGCCGGAGCGGGTCAGATCGGCTTCCAAAAAAGGTATTTATACTAGGGTTACTACCTGTCCAGGATTCACTCGAACAGTTCGGGTTTTGAATCATGCGTCTGGGTTTCAGACTGCCTGAAACCCGGACACATTATTTAGACTGGACTATGGCTTCCCAGCAGGGTTGTTGGCTGCAGTTAGTTGTCTAAGCTAAGAGTGTCTGTTACACACTTTCACACTGCCCAAAACCATCGCTAACAATTCCCCCCCCCCCCCCAACACCCCTACCCCTACCCCTCTGTGTCTGCCCACACCCAAATCCCCAGGGCGGTGCCTCAGAAAAGGAAAGTTGGGGCTGGAGATTTGAAGTCCAGCAGCCTCAGATACATCTGGATGAAAGGTGCTGACTGCCAAGGGGTGAGTGAGCTCACCATCCATCCCTGTCTGTGACTGAAGTCTCCCCCTTCTCTTTCCTACCTCTGAGTAAGTACACTAAAGCAAAACAGGGTTCTCAGAGCACCCCTTACATCAGAGTTACCCTTTACACCAGAGGCCACAATGTTTCCTTAGATCAGAGTCTTCTCCATACATCAGATTTCTCAGTGTTCCCCCTTAAATCAGGGTTCCCAGAACATCCCTTATGTTAGAGGCCCCAGAGTTCTCCCTTACATCAGAGTCTGCAGAGTCCCCCCCCCCCCCCTTACAGTGTAAGGGAACTCTTCAAGTTCAGATATAAAAGGGGAACTCTGTGGATTCTGATGTAAAGGGGGACTCTTGTTATTAACTTCATGTAGCAAGGTCATATATTTCAAGCTATTTTTTCAGACTGCAATTTGTGCTTAATTAAGGAAACCTAGCCCCCGGGTGCTCATGTTACATGATATTATTATAGTGTAGCGCACCAACCCCAGACTTTACCTGCTTTTCTTCTGCTTGGCTCCTCCGTAGGAAAGAATGAGGCACACCGCACCACAAGCCTGTACCCTCCTGAATAGGGAGGTTGAGCGGTGTTAGTTTCTCGGGCCTGCTTGCAGCCAGTGTTTAAAAACCTCCAGTGCTGACCTCGTTTCTGTGGTAGTCAGAAACAAGCCTTCAGTTCTCCCCAGTAAGCAACTGTCCACACCAACTAAAAGGTCCAACTCTTATTTCCTGACGGCTCCATGTCAGCACAGCTGGGTGAGGCTCCGCCCACCCCCACGTGATCAGGACTTAACTATAAATTTTTCACTCACCTCAACCTCAGCGTTCTTCTCTTTTCCTCCTACGTGCAGGACGGAGGTGTGCTCCTCTACCTAGTCGGTCTAAATGGCTGGCGGACCGTCCATACGTGTGGATGAAGCTGGACGAAGTCCCTGGTGTCTAGTCTAAATGACCATAATCCAGGGAGCCCCGCTGCTGGTCCTCGGGGCGGCTTGTGTTTCAATCTTTTTATTCAAGTTTTGTCATACAAAATGTATAAAAGTCGCCACATAACATTGTACAGTCACAGTCAACATTTGGGGTAACACAATGAAGATCACCAAGTGTAGGGGTCCTTGGAGTAGTCCGAAGCTCCGTAGAGCCGTTAACCCCTATTAGCATCGCAGATCATATCTGAACCGTCCACCCAGATGAGCCGCCCCCCCATCCATCTATCGGGGGGGGGCGCAACCCAGCCGGCCGTGTGGGCAGCCCAGAGGTCTGATCAGACTGACAATGGTCCCGTAGGAGCTGAGAAAACAGGGAGCAGCACAAACCTCTAAGGTCTGGATCTGACTCCAAAAATAAACAATAAACAAATTTCAAAAGAGAGGAAAGAGGACAGTGACAAAGAATAGAAGGAAGGAGACAGAGTAAGGAAAGGACAGTTGAGGAGGGGGGAATGGGGGGAGGGAGGGGGGGAGGAGCCCCGATTCAGCATCCAGACATCTCAACCTAATCCCCTAGGCTATGCTGTAAACATCCCCGGGTCATTAGTTAGGTAACGAAGCCATGGGTCCCAAACTCCATGAAACAGTTTCATTTTATCTTGGGCCAGAGCGGTCAAGCGTTCGTTTAGCATCAACCAAGACAATTTGCCTTTAAGCTGATCGAATGGTAGAGCTGCCGATTTCCAGTTCCTAGCAATAGTGATTTTGGCTGAAATAAAAATAAATGTCAAGAGCCTCTTGCAGGACTTGGAGGCTTCCACATCTCCTCCCCCCAGTAGTGCTTGCTTAGCTGATTTAGTTAGGTTTAGTTGGGTAAGGGAGTAAACTAAATTATACACCCTGATCCAAAACCTCCGGACCTTTGGGCATGTCCACCAAATATGATAGGTGGTGCCCATCTGGCCACATCCTCTAAAGCACAACGGGGTAGCTCCTGAGACAAAAGTTGCCAGTCTGACCGGCACCATATACCACCTCAGTAGAACCTTATAATTGGCCTCAATTATTGAAGTATTGACGAGCGAACGAGATGCTGTCTCGGCTATCCTATGCCATTCGTCCAGATCCAGGGTTTCCTGCAAGTCGGTCTCCCATTGGACCATATAAGTCAGCTTTGTCGATACACTCAGCAATATCGAATATATAGCAGATAAATGTCCTTTAATTTTATCATAATTTTTGCATAGATGTTCCATGGGAGTTTGGGTTGCTAGGTTGCTCTTGCGAGCCAGGGTTTGTACATAATGTGAGATTTGGGCGAACCTATAACCCTCCGCTGGAGGCATTTGATGCCTGTCAGCCATAGTCCGTTCGGTCAGCATACCTCTATGATCGCACAAGTCAGCAATACACTTAAAACCCTTATTAGTCCACCATTTGAACGCTAGTGGGGTGAGACCCGGGGTGAATGCTTTATTTTGAAGCAGAGGTGTCAATGGAGAATGAGGAGATTTGAATTTGTGAGATCTGGAGAGTCTGTCCCATAGTTCCAGTGACATGGATAAAGTAGGGCAAAGTATAGGAGGTCGCTCCTTGATAGGGAGCCATAAAATATAAGAAATAGGTTTGGGACGGCAGGAATAAGATTCCATAGCCATCCAAATGGCCTGTGCCTGTTGGGAGTGAAACCTTGTAAGTTGTGCTATCTGGGCAGCATAAAAATATTTTAATAAGTCTGGAAGACCAAGTCCTCCTCTCCGCTTCAACGTGTATAGAGTGCTCCTATTCACCCTGGGTCTCTTATCACCCCAAATAAACTGTAGTACTTTATTCTGGAATCGTTTAAGGTCATCACGGGCCAATGAAACTGGCAAGGTACGGAAGAAATACAATAATCGAGGTAGAACATTCATTTTAATTGAGTGAAGTCTGCCAAACCACGATGGCGGGTGAACCTGCCACTTAGCCATGTCAGCTGTTAGCCGTTTGAAAAGGGCTGGATAATTCTCTTTGTACAACTCACCAATAGATGAGGTCAGCTGTATGCCTAAATAAGGGAGAGCTGTGGATTCCCATCGGAATTGAAATGATTTTTCAAGCGTAGCCTGAGTGGAGCTTAGCAAAGATAAGTTCAGTGCTCTTGACTTACTATGATTAATTGCCAACCCGGAAATGTTGGAGAAAGGCTGCAAAATAGCATACAAGTTAGGTAGGGATGTGATCGGTGAGGTCAAGGTCAGCAACAAGTCGTCCGCAAAGAGTAAACATTTGTGTTCATAGTCTCCGCAATAAATGCCCTGTATATCTCTGCAGGCGCGAATTTTGAGCGCTAGTGGTTCAATCGCCAGGGCGAATAATAGTGGCGACAACGGGCAGCCCTGTCTAGTTCCTCTCCTGATAGGAAATGTTTGGGATGTATATCCTCTGAGCATTAGCGAGGCACTGGGGGAATCATATAATATGTGAAGGAGATCCAGAAAGCGTCTCCCAAATCCAAAGCGTGTGAGAACATCAAAAAGATAGTCCCAGGAGATAGAATCGAACGCCTTCTGGATATCCAATGAAAGTAACATTCCCCTCCTAGTCCCCTTTCCATCCCAATCAGACCGAACCGCCGAGATAAGGTTAATTATCCGGCGGGTTTGGTCCGATGCCTGTCTTGTCGGGACAAAACCTGCTTGGTCAGGATGGATATAACACTGAAGAAAAGTATTAAGTCTCTGGGCCAGTATTTTGGTTAGAATCTTAAGATCCGTATTGATCAGAGAAATTGGGCGATAATTGGAACAGTCTGTATGGTCCTTTCCTGGTTTCGGGATAACACTTATATAGGCTACATTTTCATGGCTGGGGAGCTTGCTGCCGCTTCTCAGGTCATTAAAGTAAGTACAGAGATGTGGGGCCAGAAGATCGTGATATTTCCTATAGTAGTGACCCGGGAATCCATCTGGCCCAGGGGCCTTGGTAGGGTGTAGGGTTTTGATTGCAGCCCTGACTTCAGGCTCTGTAAGAGCACCGTCCATCAGTTCCGCATGGGCTTGTGTCAATTTAGGCAGCTGTAAGTCGCGAAAGAATGTGCTCGCTTCAGATGAATCGAACTTGTCCTGCACTCCATACAGCTTAGCATAAAATTTGTGAAATTCTCCAATTATCCGTTCGGGGTTCTGGGAGGTTAGGCCCGTGGATAGTCGTAGTTTAGGCAAAGTCGGTGTGTACGGTCGAGGAACCAGTTTTCTAGCTAACATTGTGGTAGGTTTATCACCCATCGTATAGAACCTGTGCTTAGACCAACTAATATGTTTCTCCGCTTGAGTAGTCAAGCTAAGATTTAGTGCTAGTCGAGCCTCATCAATTTTATGCCTTATATCTACCAGGGGATTTCTGTGCTGTTCACTAAGTAAGTTATCTAAGTTAGTTTCCAGAATCTTATTTGCCTGTTCCCTATTGCGTTTAATCCTGGCTGCCACTTGTAACAATATGCCCCTAATCGCTGCTTTATGAGCTACCCAGTTAATTGCGGGGGATGTGTCCGATGCCTTATTAAGTCTAAAGTATTCCTGTATTTCCTTTTGAATCTCTAAAAAGATTGTAGGGTCATTCAGCAAGCTCACATTAAGTCTCCACGGGGAGGGTCTAGATTTAGTCCATAGCCCTGAAGTAGAGAGTTTTATCGGGGAATGATCAGACCAAGGGGTAGATAAAATCTTAACCGACTTAATAAATGGTAGCAAAGGCGTACGTACTAGAACGTGGTCTATCCTCGAGTAAGTATGATGGGCTTGTGAAAAGTGTGTAAAGTCTCTGACCGTAGGGTTATTTTCTCGCCAGGCGTCGATGAGGTCATAGAAATGAAACAGACGTGCAACCTTGCTGCTTCCAGTCGGTGGGCGTTTCAATGTTGGTCTAGAGGAGTCCGATTTATCCATAATTCTGTCCAAGGGAATATTACTATCGCCTCCCATAATGACCTGACCCTGGACTTTGGGCATAAGAATCTTCAGCATTTTGCTAAAGAATTCCGGCTGTCCAGTATTCGGGGCATAGTATGATATAAAGGACACTTCCTGGTCATGGAGCCGCCCCACTGCCATAATATATCTACCTCTCTTGTCCTTAACGATAGCGATGGGGGTAAAGGGGGTCCGTTTCGAAAAGCAGATGGCTACACCGCCCTTCTTTTCCCGACCCCCTGCCAAGTAAAACTGTGGATACTTCCCATTGAGGTAACGGGGCGCTGAGACATTGGAGAAATGAGTTTCCTGCAATAGCAGGACTTCAGCCTTCTGTTTATGATAAAACTGGAAAGCCTTAGTTCTTTTAGTAGGGGAGTTAAATCCATGTACATTGTGGCTAACTATCGAATAGTCTGTGTTATATGTGGTGGCCATCGTGGTAGGGCAGAGCACTCTTACCTTGCATAATGAATGAAGCGAGAAGGGTCCCGATGATGATGACTGTTTGGCTATGTGACCTCTCAGACCATGACATAAGGGAAGGGCGCTGAACCGAGGCTCCGAAGAAAGAGGGGGAAGGGAGAGAAGGAAAAGGCATTAGAGAAGAAGAGAAACAAAAATAAAAGCAAAAAAACATATACATAGGCCTTAGGCCCAAACAACCAATATAACTCAATCCTAGCTGATGAATGAAGGAATGGGGAATAACCCCTGCCGGAGACAACATCCGGCAAATTAGGTGCAAGGGTACCATCCTTGTCGTAGGATAGGTAGTCTTGCAGTTGGGTGGCAAGCATGACCACCCCGACCCAAATATGATTACACTCTGTACGAGCAGGCTATTCGAGGTCATATCGGAAATGACAAAATCAATCAATACAGTTTTAACATAACAGGCTGTCTATAGGAACATGCATTCCCAAGGCCAGTGGCGCCGGGGCCGGAAGGGTCCCCATCGGTCATTCCGGCCCCCGAGCCACAGCCCAACAGGGGAACACATTGCGGTCCGACTAAGGCCCCCAGACTGCTAAAAAGCAAAAAGCAAAATTTCTTCGACCAGGTTGGGCCCGTCGGGGTTGTAAAATATTCGGCTGTCAGCCAGTCCGAAGAACCAGGAACTCCAGTAACTTTGTAAGCCGTGACTTTGTAACCTGTGAACTGTGAACGGTAACGATGGCCCCATCAGGCCCATAGTCCACCATGGGCCCAGGCCATATCCGTGCAATCAAGCACTAACAGTTCCCAAAAGGGGGCAAAAAAGCAAAAAGAGAGAAGAGCAATAATACTCAGGTATTCCGGCGAGCATTTCTGGCCTGTGAGCGTGTGCGATCCTGCCATATCGGGGAGAGGGGACGATGATCCAGACGAGGGGGAGATGAAATCGGAGTCGGAGAGTCCCGTGCAATGATGCCGAGACTAAGCAGTAGGTCTTCGCCTGCTTGGAACGTGGAAAAGGAGTGGGACTTTCCGTTGTAAGTGAATGATAACTTAAAAGGGAACGACCATCGATACTTAATCTGTTTGGCCATAAGTTGCTGGAGTAATGGCCGTAGGTTTCTGCGTTTCTGGACCGTTGATGGCGCCAAATCTGTAAAGAGCTGTATTGGTGTTCCAAATAGCGACAGGTCCGGCCTGTTGCGAGCCGCAAGCATCATCTTGTCCTTAATGCGGTAGTGATGTGGCTTAACAATAATGTCTCGTGGTAGGCCGTCGGCCCTTGGGGCTGTCAGTGCTCGGTGAACGCGATCAACTTCCATGTGGTGGTTGGCTATATCAGGGATAAGGGTTTTCATCAGGTCTTTTACAGCCCCCTCTAGATCTGTGTGAGTTTCAGGGAGGCCACCCACGCGGACATTGTACCTACGAGAACGATTCTCCAAATCTTCAATTTTTGTGAATGCCTCTTCTAATCTATCCTGGAGGTCTGTCACCATGGCTGAGTTCTGGTTGACCCTTTTGATGGCTCCATCCACTTTGGTTTCAATTAGCTCAAAACGCTCTCCCAAGCTATGGATGTCTTTTTTCAGGTCAGTGGTGATTAATGTGCAGGCCTTAGAGAGCTCCTGCTGCAGCATGGTGGAGAATCTGCCCAACAGTACAGCATCAGGGGAATAGTGTGAGAGCTGGGGAATTGGCATATCCTGGCTGGATTGGCTGGATTGGCTAATGAGGACTTCTGCTAAGTCTGCCATGTTCCTATCCATGGAGGAGGCAGGGGAGGCAGGGGAGTTTGGAGAGTCATGTCTATCAGCGTATATGGCTGGGGATGGGGGATGTGATAGTGACTCACCCCGCTGTCCGGTCTCCACCTCTCCCGAGGATTGTGAGGAGAATGGATCCCTAGTTGGCTCCAGATTTAGCTGCCTGTCTCCTCTCTGTGTAGCGCCGTCGGATCTGGCTGCTGCCGTGCTGCCTCGTGTGTCTGGCTTACCCGGCGCCATCTTGGATCGCGGCTGTGCTGTAGGGGAAGGCCCTGCTCTCTTCTGGGCTGTAGTTTGCGTATCGTGTCCTTTCCGCGGCTGCCCCTGTGCCCTACGGTTCATCGCCACTTCGGGGCTGGTGTGGGATCGGTCCTGGCTCACGGACCTCAGTGCCTGCGCTATCGTTAGCTCTGGTGGGTCGGGGTGCCGGGAGCTCGGTCAGCACACGTCCTTCTCCGAGTCCCCGCGCATGCGCACCTCCTCGGGGCGGCTTTATCATGGCTAACAGCCGTGTCTGGGGTCCGCTTGGTCCAAACAAGATGGACAGCGGTTGTGGCAGAGTACTCCCCCATGCACGCGCACCCGCGCTGTGCCAACGTCGACGGTCGGATGACGGAGCTTGGGTGAGCTAATTGCTTTGTATCCAATGTATGCTGCATTACTGGACAGGGAGTACTCTGCATAACAGATACACAAAGTAACACTTTGTCTGTTCACACATGGATATAATCTGTTGGAGGCTGCTCATGTTTTGCTTACTGTCATGCCACTATTCCAAACCCCTCCAAAGACCAGCATTTTGCAGAGAAGGTATGTGGAGCACACCTGAAAAATGTCTACTGAATCCAGCCATGGCTTTTGGAGACATGGGATATCCTTGTATTTTTCTATGTGATCTTGGTCTTCCTTAAAAATAAAAAAAGAAGAAAAAAGAGTTTGGAGAAGCATGTTGTCTACAATTCCCTTGGTTTGTGTACACTGCAGATGGTTGTAATTTTGTTACAAATTCCTACCTTTGTGTTGCTGTTCTGAAACAAACATTTTCATCATAACCTGATTCCCAGGATTAGATTCTAGCCAAATTAACCCCCATCTGGTTAACAGGGCTGTAGATGGAAGCTTCTGCCTCCCTCTAGCTGTGTTTAACACCTCAGGGTTTGTTACTAAGCAATCTATTTACTGCATTTAACCATTTTTTTCCCTAGTCCAGGGTCGCACTGGGTTGCGGGAATAAAGCTGTGCTATTCAGCTTTGTCTCCCGCTGGTCAGTCTCGGTTCCGGTCGCAATTTTCAGAGACATCTGTGCAAGTCTCTGTGCGGATGTCAATATAGGTCGCAACCCGAAATCGCAAGGTAGTACAAAACTGCCTTTGTTGAAGTTGGCTTGGCGCCGCTGATGCAGCGTTGCACCGATTAGGGTGGTGCGATTGCCGCATATTATTTTCATGCGATTTGACTGGTCGGGTCGCATGTTAAAAACGCACCAGTGTGATCCGGGTCTATGGGTTGGTTTGCTGAATGGTGTACAAGCCCTGTGGTGAGGTTATCTATTAGTGTTTACCAATCTCAGAACGAACATGCTTCAGGCCCTTCAATAAGAAGACATGGATGAACATGAAGGAGCAGTCTCATGACTTTCCCAAGCAAACATTCCTCCTCAAGCTCTATAAGAGGAATACACAGATGGGCATGACAGTATTTATCCCACTGGCTTAAACAGCCGGAGAGGAGGGTGACACCTAAAAGGTGTTACACCCAATGAACACATTGCCAATACGCTCTAAAGGGGTGTTCCTGGCTTACCCTGCGAAAGGGTCATCTGCTCTGAAAATGAGAAGCTGCCTGTCCACACCAGGTGAAACAGTCAATTTTCGGAATTTCCGGATGAGCATGACAGTATGTATCCCACTGGCTGGAACAGCCAGGGAGGAGGGTGACACCTAAAAGGTGTTACACCCAATAAACAAATTGCCAATACACTCTAAAGGGGTGTTTTCGGCTCACCATATGAAAGAGTTATCTGCTCTGATAATGAGAAGCCGCCTGTCCATACCAGGTGAAGCAGCCCATTCTCCAAACTTCCGGATGGACATGACTGCACACAGTCTGCTTTATCAAGCAACCAAGGATATGGATGACGGCGCCTAACAGGTGGTCGCACTAATGAAACATGTGGTCAATACGCTCTAAAGGAGTGTTTCCACTCACCCTGTGAATTCTCCAAGCCTTCCCAAGCAAACAATCCGCTTCAGATCCTTCCATAAAGAAACAGACGGCAAGGATGCTACCTAGTTCAAGCAACCTAGGATAAAGATGACGACACCTAACCAGTTGTCACAGTTAAGCAGATGGTCAAGGCACTCTGAAGGAATGACTAGATTCTTCTCATATGGGGACCATCTGTTTGGCAATGTCCAGCCTTCTTTCAGGGCCTTTTTGGTCCAATCAACTCTCTCCAGTCTCTTCTGAAACAGGAGAAAGAGGACGACCTGTGTCCAGATTGCTAAGGTTGGTGAAATGCCTGTGTATAGAGGTGAAACTTTGGAAGTATTTTAAATACCTCCAAAAGACGGCTGGATGTTGAATGGATCAAGTGCTTGTTCGTCAAGATTGGAGGATATTGTCACAGCAGGATGTCAAAGTTACGCCCTTTGGAACGAATAGAGGTCCAGGGGTTGGGACCACCCCGCTGGTTAGTATGTGTCCCTTGTGGGATCGGCCATTCACATGACCTTACCATCGGAAGGTGCGACCCTCAAGGACAAACGCGCTCACTGCATTTTTTTCTTAATCGCAGAAGAGCAAGCCTAAATTAAATAGTGGTCAGTCTAGCCTCCTGCCTCAAGATGAAGATCTACTGAGTTAAAGAAGACCGAAAACTCAAGAATTATTGTCCACGCTCACGCTCACGCCAGAAAGCGTAGCTCCTGCGCTTTTCTGGATGGGAGTCCAGGAAAGAGAAGGAAGCAAATGCTTAGTCCAAGAAGTCAATAAGTACTTCCATGTCAGGATGCTCTCTGTTATTTTGGGTTGGGCCACCCATACATGCCCTAGGGGCACTATGTGGTTCCTCTGTGAACATAGGGATGGCTTGTGGATGGACACGTGGTCCCCTAAGGAAAGCCTTTTGGGCCATATTTGGAGATCTTTCATCCTTCACGTCTCAGATTGAGCCATAGAAATCACCTTGCCCCAGCAGCTCGGACGATCTGGTGGTACAGGCAGATACCAGCCAGTTTGAGGGAGCCCTTCTTCAGTAACAATGAGCTCAGGACCAATGGTCTTTTGTCAAGGATCCAAGACTCCGTCTTGGAGTTGAAGGCAACCTTTTCAGGCTCTTTAGCCCCATACACACTATCAGTTTTCCTGCAGGTTTTTGTCTTCAGGTTTACCAAAACCATCTAATATGAGGTCAAACCTTAAGAGTTTCAATTTGTATGCAATCAGGCAGGCCCTTGCACTACATGGTTTTGGTAAACCTGAAGACAAAAACCTGCAGGAAAACTGATAGTGTGTATGGGGCTTTAGCCTTCAGTCATCTCATCCAGAGTAAGCCTGTCCTGGGAAAGTTGGACAGCACAACGACTGTGGCCTACATCTGGAAACAAGGCTCAGTCTCTCACTTCTGAAGTTTTCTCTAATTCTAGAATTCACCCAAGTCAATCCTCCCAACGATTTGCGACCTATGTGCCTGGTCGGAAGAATCTTCAGACGATCTATTTGTCCAGGTCAAGTCTGACGACAATGGATGATCCAGACTACTGCGAGTCTTTCGAGAACTAACAGAGATTGGTGTTTTGTCTGCCAGAGGTAGACCGCTTACATTCCCAGTCGGCACTGAGTCGCTAAAGTTCCATTCCAGGGCCCAGGAGCCGCAAGCGCTCGGAGTGGAGGTGCTGACCGCAGAATGGATCGCCAAGACTGCTGATGCCTTTTTCAGCTGCTCCCTCTGATTCTCAGCTTCCAGCTAAGGCTGGGGCGAGGGAAGGTGACAGTTTTTGGTACCCGCTACTCATCCTGATGAGTGTCAAGGAGTAACGCCCTCTGCCTGGTAGATCAAATCTTCTCCAGTCCCATTCATCCAGCATCCGACAGGCTCAGGCTGATGGCCTGGGTTGAGAGAGGCAGAGCCTAATGGATGTCGAATGCTCTGTGAAGATTTGAACAGTTCTACAAAACGAGAAAGGTCAGCGCTAAGCACGCCTATAGTAGAACAGGACATATATGCCCAGTATATTCGCTGATCAAGATTTTACGCTGGACTCTTCAGAAGCCTGCTTCGGATGTCTACAGGCATGGCTTGACTTAATTCTATACGCAAGCATGCTATAGAAATCCATTTTGGCTATCGCTGTCTTTACCGGCATTCAGCAAGCTTCCAACGCCTAATTATACAGTTTTTCAAGATTCAATTTGGTTGAAACCCCAAACTTGTTTCCGGAATGAAATATACCAATGTTGATGGATGTTATTTCATCGGATGCTTTCAATCACCCTGTGGTACTTTCTCGCTGAAACTGATTTACTGGTGGCAATTACATCAGCATTGGTGTCCTTGGGTTTAAAGAACCCATACTCGCGTACTTCCCAGACAGAATGGTGCTCATGCCAATGCTCTAATATGTGCCTGAACTGACCTTTAGAGTTCATATCACACAAGAGGTTTCCCTCTTACGTTCCCTTTGGGGAGTACTCAAAAAGTTAGCCCATCGGATGTGGGCTAAGCGCTAAAATATTTAATCAAGGCGACTCCTGCCATCAGGAGCTCTGTACATCTGTTTGTCCTTTTCAGGTGGAACACATAATAATCTTGCTGGGAGCCGTAAAATCATTATCTCTTGGTTGATAACCTCATCTCCTTGGCCTGAAGGTTGTAAGTCTGGCTGTGCCAGGAGAGTCACGGCATTCTCACTAGAAAGGTCCAGACCTTGAGGGTGACAGCAGGCCGGGTGTCTCAAACTATCCGTAATACAAAATATTCATATTCATGACAGTTGGGTTTGTCAGAGGCATTATGGTTTCTGTTACCGTTTTAGTCAGAATTGGAGTGTGTAGCATTATCCCTCCCCTGTTTTGGCTAGTTAATTCCCAGCTGTGCTGACATGGAGCCGTCAGGAAAACAAAAAATTTAATTCAAATACTTACTGTAATTTTCCTTTCCTGGCGAGCTCCATGTCAGCACAGAACCAGCCCAGTTAAGTAGTAATAGTTACGAAACGCTGAGGTTGAGGTGAGTGAAAAACTTATAGTTAAGTCCTGATCACGTGGGGGTGGGCGGAGCCTCACCCAGCTGTGCTGACATGGAGCTCGCCAGGAAAGGAAAATTACGGTAAGTATTTGAATAAAATTTTCCGTTTTATTCTTTTTAGCACAATAAACAGTCTCTTTGAGAGCAGACAGGTTGGGACAAGACACAGGTCAGATAAGGTGGGAGGAGGTCCAGGCACAAACTTGAATTGGGTTTTCTCCTGCTCTGATTATCACGAACAAGCTTGGCACACGGTCTCTGCCACAGACCATGAAGTTGGTCACTGACACTGACCGGGTGAAAAAGATGAAAGTCACTGCCACTGACCTTGGGTGCGTAGTGTCACTGCCACTGTGACCTAAAGAACACTCACTTCCTTCCGTTAGTGAACTAGCCCTTTATAGGACAAGAACATCCCTCTGGAGAGTTACCAGAGGCCCCATATGTCACCACGACTGGGCTGGGTCTTCAGAAAGGGTCACCTCCCTGGCCTCCTCGTCCTGGATACGGGTCCCCTCGCAAGGCAGATCCCTGGGAGTCTCAGTCCCCGGCGGATCCCAGCCGAAGGCTTCTGGGCTCCGGGCCTTTCTCCAAAGTACCTCACCCCAGACTGAAGGTGTCTGGGATGGAACAGCAGCTCCGTCTCTGGGCCTAGGGCACTCAGAGACAACCCGACCAGGCCTCCGGGCCTAGGGCACCCGGAGGCGACACACACGCACCCAGGCCTAAGGTGCCTGAGCGCGGAACCGACCCCTCTGGAAGATGGCCGCCCCCTTTTATATCCTCTCCCGACAGGCACAGCAGGTTCCCCACCCCGCCATACTGCTGCCAAGAGGGAGAAAAAAAAGGCACAACCCTGCACTGCGGTTCAACCCGGGCCCATGGCAACAGCGCCACCTATAGGCCCCAGGAAACTACACACCCGTACCATCTCCCAGGGACAGGGATGGTCCATGAAACCTAAAAATTAGTGCATCTGAGCCTAGTTACCACTCAGATGCTTCCCCTTAAATGTAACCACCCGCTACAATAGTTTGTTTAGTACAGTGATGTCAAGAACAAGGCATGGTGGGCATTGTAGTGCAAGAGACAGAGACTCTATTGCCGTGGGTTAGATAAAGACTACAATACCCACGATGCCACTGTGCTACGTGAAGACTGTTGGGAGAACTGATTTAAGGGATAGGCGGGGCCTCAGCCCGCTCTCTCAGGACGCCATGTTCAACAGGCAAGATGTCTGCTGCGAGCGCACCTAGGCCGGAGAAGCCTAAAGTTCCTGAGGGAAAGGATCGCCTGACGAGGGATCCTTGTGGACAGCCTCGCTGATCGAGCCAGAGAGGGATCAGTCTACACTCCACAGCATCCAGAGTCACCTGTCCCCCGACACCTTGTGAACGGCTGCGCGGAAGACCAGGGGCCTCGTGTTATGGAGAGACTGAGAACAAGGAGAGGTTCCAGACGGAGTATACCGGCGAGGCGAGGCCTCATCTGGTGAGAAGGCACTTGCTTATTGACATAGTTAACTGGGCCGCAGGAAGGTGGTTTCCATAGTTCCATGTGTACTTGTTGGCATCTGCAGTGTCGCAAGTAGGGATACGTTACACCTGAGAGTGATACAACGGCTGGAGGGAATTAGTGTTTGTTCTACCAACACGTCATATACAACCAGTTGATGCCATTTCTTTTCACCCTGTTATCGGATTACAAATAGATAAGTGCACCAACGAAGCTAGCGGAAGACTAACTGACATTTAAAGGAACGGTCATTAGCCTACATTGTTGCAAAGGTTTCCACAACAGGACACCCATAACTTGAACTGTCCACTAGGGGGAGCCCTATAGTTGGGAACCTATGAGTTTAGTCTAACGTTGTATTGCATTGCACTGTTGTTTTGCTGTTTGGGTGAGTTGTGTGTGTGACTTGGTGGAGAGGTGTCCCAGTGCTGTTGTCCTCGCATTGGGAGATTCCTCCACCCTACACTCACCCATACTTGGCCCCAGGTTATGTTATGTGGGTCTAGTAAAAGAGAGATTCTGTGCCAGTGGGATTGCATTGACTATTGCAGCATAGTTGCCAACTGTCCCGAATTTCCCGGGACAATCTCAATTTTTGGACCCTTGTCCCGATTCAGAACAAGCCCAATTGTTTTTGTCCCGTTTTTATCCCGGGAAATTCGGGAATGTTTTAGGCTAATAACGGCGGCGGCTCCACCAAAATGGCCTCCGCCGCCGCCGCCACGAGAGTTCTTTCCTCTTTACCTCTAGTGTGAGTAGAGGGGCAGCCAATCGCGGCTTCTCTCTCTTTCGGCGGCCCCTCCCCGCTCTTCACACAGAGTGACTGTGCTTATCCTCCAACCGCCGCTGCCGCCGACGCCTGTAAAGCCCCTGGATCTCTGTAGTATGGCCCGCGTGTAGAGGGGACTCTGATGGCAAGTGTGGTGGGGGTTCTGATGGGGACACAAGTGTGGAGGGGACTCTGATGGGGACACAAGTGTGGTGGGGGCTCTGATGGGGACACAAGTGTGGAGGGGACTCTGATGGCAAGTGTGGTGGGGGCTCTGATGGTGACACAAGTGTGGTGGGGGCTCTGATGGGGACACAAGTGTGGAGGGGACTCTGATGGCAAGTGTGGTGGGGGCTCTGATGGGGACACAAGTGTGGTGGGGGCTCTGATGGGGACACAAGTGTGGTGGGGGCTCTGATGGGGACACAAGTGTGGAGGGGGCTCTGATGGGGACACAAGTGTGGTGGGGCTCTGATGGGGACACAAGTGTGGTGGGGGCTCTGATGGGGACACAAGTGTGGAGGGGACTCTGATGGGGACACAAGTGTGGAGGGGACTCTGATGGGGACACAAGTGTGGAGGGGACTCTGATGGGGACACAAGTGTGGAGGGGACTCTGATGGGGACACAAGTGTGGAGGGGACTCTGATGGGGACACAAGTGTGGAGGGGACTCTGATGGGGACACAAGTGTGGTGGGGGCTCCGATGGGGACACAAGTGTGGAGGGGACTCTGCTGGGGAGGCACCTGATGCAAGGAAAGACTGCTGGGGAGGCACCTAATGCAAGGACGGACTGCTGGGGAGGCACCTGATGCAAGGACGGACTCTGCTGGGGAGGCACCTGATGCAAGGACGGACTGCTGGGGAGGCACCTGATGCAAGGACGGACTCTGCTGGGGAAGCACCTAATGCAAGGACGGACTACTAGGGAGGCACCTGATGCAAGGACGGACTGCTGGGGAGGCCATCTGGAGGCAGGCGACGTGGCAGGTGACACGCTTCCACTGATTCGGCATTATGGTGAGTTGAATAATTTAATTTTATATTACAATGTAATAATAGAAATAATGCGCTTCAATCACCCTGACATCATAACAACCATGGTGCCGGGATGATTGAAGCGCCAACAACAGGTGTTTTGGAGTATCTTTATCTGCCGATTTTGTTAAACTTTCTGGAATACACACATTTCTATTGTGGTGTAGGATCTGGCTTCTTTCTTTCTTTATCTCGGACTCTAACCACGCCCCTTCTGAGCCACGCCCATTTAAGCCACACCCACTATCGCGTGTAAATCACGCCCATTTGTTTGCCCGGATTTTTTTGCAATGTTGCCAACTATTTTGCAGGGAACTGTGGGTGGTCAATCTTGCCTGTACAATCTTTGTTTAATCTTTTGCCAAGTAAACACATTACCACTGGTTAAGCTACATCTTGTGTGGGACTCTGTCTATTCCAGCTGTGAGTCAGGTGATCAGCACCTAGGTAACAAAATGTGTGTGTATGTATGTATATATATATATATATATATATATATATTTCTTTTTCGTACATCACGGGACACAGAGCGACTTAGTCATTACTAATGGGTTATATAGATTACCTTCAGGTGTTGGCACTGGCCAATTCCAAACCGGAAGTACCCTCCCCTATATAAGCCCCTCCCACCCGGGAGCACCTCAGTTTTTTGCCAGTGTCTAAGGTGTTGGCCAAAGAGTAACATGTGTTTTCACTGGGCTTGCGTACAGGTTCTTTTGGGCCTTAGTAAGCTGTTCCGGATCCCACCAAAAAAGCTTCATAGCTAAACGGTCGGTACCCGGGCCTTGCAGCAGAAGAGCAAGGTTTTGCCTGTAATGCTTCTCTTAGGAGGGCTGGACCCTGGGATCCAGAGCTCTGGTCATACCCACGACCAAGATGTTGTCTGTGCAGGGTGCTATACAGGTCCAGGGGAGTGGAATCCTTGGGAACCCGGTCCCTGAAGGTTTAATTACAATGCCTGCCGTGATAGGTGAAGTTTGGACTTCTGTGGACCAAACAAAGTCCTGCGGCGGGGATCAGGTAAGTGGGGGCCCCCAGGAACTTGGTTCTATTGGGGGACCCCCAAGCCTAATTTGTCTTTCTGTCTGTTACCTAACGGTATTCCCGCTAAATATCTGTGTTTGCCTATAACTACTGAAAATGTAAAATTTTAATAGTAGTCAAGAAAAAAAAAAAAAAAAAACAGGGACCGCGGTACCTGTGTTAAACCACTAGAGGCCGCTGTAGTCCATTTTTCTTGTCATGTGGATCTTTGGTTTTCTCAAGTCAAAAGATCCAGGCAGCTGGTAAGTTTCTCTGTGGGAATCCACTTCCTCTGCCCTGTTGCTGCGCTCATCCACCGCACAGGCCCTCCGGCAAAAAGGGCCCTGGCTCCTAGTCCCCTGTTTGATTTCGAAAAGGGCGCCAATGGCGCACGGGCGCGCGCGCGGGCGCGTGCACGCGCCTCCTATGAAAAAAAGGGGCGGGGCGGGTGGATGACGCTCGATGCGCGCCGCGGCGCTTCTGCGCATGTGCGGGCGTCCCAGCATGGTTAAAAGACACAGTACAAGTGTCAGCTGCATGCAAACAGAGCTAGCAACAAACAGTGGCACACAGAGGCGGTTGATGCAGGCATCCCCATAGAAAGGCACTTTAGTGGACACCAGCTGGTATATAGCAGCACCTGTGTTAGACTATTACCAGCAAAATTGGTGTATGACGACGGGAATACCTCAGCTTTGTGCTTAAAGGATATGTCGTCCAGACGCTCCGGAAATAGATCTTCCAGGAAGCCAAAGGGGTCTCCATCGGGCTCTGAGGATATTGGGCATGCTTGTACTGCACCAATCTCCCCTGAGAATTCAGAGGTCAGTAGCCGTAGAAACCCCGCAGGAATGCCTGGTGCTGCGGCTGTCCCCAGTCCACCTGCTCCTGTATATATAACAGAGGAGGTTTTATCCTCAACTCTGGGAGGATTGGAAGAGAGATTAACAGCATTGATCGCTGCTTCCCTGTCTCAGGAAAAGCGCGTCCGATCTCCGTCTCCTCCTTCAGAGTGCCTGTTAGTGGAGGAACAGCCCCACACAGAGATCGACCTACCTGAAGGGGATCAGGATGAGGTTGATTCAGTTATGGAGGAATCAACAGTGGAAGAACCTTTCTCAGCTTCTCAGGCTGAAAGTTTATGGGTTCAGTCTCTGACTAATATGGTCCGATCAGCGTTTAAAATGCCTCTGGCGGAACCACCATCCACTACGGTTTCCTCGCTGGGGTCGCTAAAAGCTCCCCAGGCTGTCTGTTCCTTCCCAATCCACCCTTTATTAGAAGGGCTTATTTACCAGGATTGGGAGCATCCTGATAAAATATTTGCTCCCCCCAAGAGATTTCCGGTGATCTATCCCATGGAGGATAAGTTCATAAGAAAATGGAGGGTCCCTACAGTGGACGCAGCCATCTCTTCTGTTAACAAATCACTGACATGTCCAGTAGATAATGTTCCAATGTTCAAAGACCCAATAGATAAAAAATTGGAGTCTTTACTAAAATCTGCTTTCTCTACAGCAAGTATGGTGACACAACCTGCGGTAGCAGCGATTGGAGTCTGCCAAGCAGTGAAAGATCAGTTGAAACAAGTCTTAAGGGACTTACCAGATCAGCAGGCTCTTGCCCTAGCTGACCTGCCTAGAGCCTTGTGTTTTGCGGTGGACGCCATAAAGGATACAATCCAACAGGCCTCCCGCTTTACGCTGTCTATAGTACATATGCGTAGGCTTCTGTGGCTCAAAAACTGGTCTGCTGAAGCTCCCTGTAAAAAACTGCTGGTTAGCTTCCCATTTCATGGAGAACGCTTATTTGGAGAAGATCTGGACAAATATATCCAGAAAATTTCTGCCGGTAAAAGTTCACTCTTACCGGTTAAGAACAAGGGTAGAAGTCCTTCTTTTAAGAGGCCTACTTCTCCAGTCCCGGGCACATCGGCTGTGAAGCAGTTCCGACGGCCTCCGCGGTCAAATTCAGGGGGCAGAAATCAGGGACAATCACAGGGTAACAAGAAGCCCTGGATCAAGAGAGGTACAAAACCTCCCCCCAAGGCATGAAGGGTTGCCCCCACTCAATCGGGTGGGGGGAAGGCTTCAGTTGTTCACAGAGACCTGGCGGGCCACCATCAGAGACAGATGGGTGCTCTCCGCAGTAAGTCTGGGATACAAGCTGGAGTTAAAAGGCACTCCTCCTGCCCAATTTATGAGGTCAAACGTGCCAAGAGATCCCCAAAAGAGAGGATCCCTCCTTCTGGCACTAGAACAACTATTGCTCCAAGGTGTAATCATGAAGGTTCCCCTGGAAGAAAGCGGATTCGGGTTTTACTCGAACCTTTTCACAGTCCCCAAACCAAATGGGGACGTGAGGCCCATATTAAATCTAAAAGGGCTAAACAAGTTCCTAAATATCAGGACTTTTCGGATGGAGTCGATCCGATCGGTGGCCACCGCCCTACAAGGGCAGGAATGGCTAGCCTCGATCGACATAAAGGATGCTTATCTGCATATTCCCATCTTTCCGGCCCACCAGAAATTTCTACGCTTTGCAGTAGAAGGGCGCCATTTTCAGTTCAGAGCCTTACCTTTCGGTCTGGCCACAGCACCACGAGTGTTCACAAAAATTCTGGCCCCATTATTGGCCAATCTAAGAACACAGGGTGTAACGATAATGGCATATCTAGACGACCTGCTACTAATAGACCACTCAGTGGAAAAGCTGGAAGTAGCTATTCACAAGACAATCGAGTATCTGGAATATCACGGTTGGATTATCAACCGGGACAAGTCAGCTCTAAGACCAGTCAAAAGTCTGGAATACTTAGGGCTAAGGCTGGATTCAAATCAGAGAAAGATTTTCTTACCTCCAGAGAAGGTGTCGTCTTTAAAAGATTTGACCCACTTAGTGGGTACAAAAAGAAAACCATCCATACGCCTCTGCATGAGGCTGCTGGGAAAGATGGTGGCTTCATTCGAAGCGGTACCCTACGGTCAATTCCATTCAAGGAATTTGCAAAGGGCCATACTGTCAGCCTGGAACAAAAAAGTTCAGGCTTTAGACTTACCAATGTCCCTGTCCCCTTCCGTTCGCAAGAGCCTCCATTGGTGGTTGGTGCCCCAGAATCTGGAAAGAGGGAAACCCTTCAGTCCGGTTTCTTGGAAGGTGGTCACTACAGATGCCAGCCTCATAGGCTGGGGGGCAGTACTGGAGCAATGGTCTCTCCAGGGCAAGTGGTCAGAAGCAGAAAAGGCCCTGCCCATCAATCTCTTAGAGATACGAGCAGCCCGGTATGCCCTAGTAGCATGGACATCCAAACTCCAAGGGTCCCCTGTCAGAATTCAATCAGACAATGCCACGGCAGTGGCATATATCAATCACCAGGGTGGCACCAAGAGTCGTGCAGCCCAGAGGGAAGCAAATTGCATCCTGGAGTGGGCAGAAAAATATGTCCCAGCCATATCCGCGGTTTTCATCCCAGGAGTGGAAAATTGGAGAGCGGACTTTCTAAGTCGCCAACAATTATGCCCGGGGGAATGGTCTCTTCACCCCGAGGTTTTCCAGGCAATATGCCAACGGTGGGGAACACCGGATGTAGATCTGCTAGCATCCAGATTCAACGCAAAAGTGGACAGATTTGTGTCTCGCACAAGGGATCCCCTAGCTTGCGGCTCGGATGCCCTAGTGTTCCCTTGGGATCAGTTCGAGCTGATATATGCATTCCCACCGCCACAATTGTTACCGCGATTACTCCGCAGAATCAGGGTAGAAAAGAAACCAGTGATTCTGGTGGCTCCAGCGTGGCCCCGAAGGGCATGGTACGCGGAGATTGTAAAAATGTCAGTGAGGAGTCCTTGGACCCTCCCACATCGTCCGGACCTGCTGTCGCAGGGACCGATATACCACCCTTCCTTACCAGCCCTAGGTTTGACGGCCTGGCTATTGAAGCCCACATTCTGAAAAAGAGAGGGCTCTCTAATTCTGTGGTATCTACCATGATCAATGCCAGGAAACCGGTATCCAGGCAGATCTATTATAGGATCTGGAAAGCGTACATTACGTGGTGTGAGGCCAGGAAATGGCATCCACGTAAGTACGTAATAGGGAGGATTTTGGACTTCCTACAGTGGGCTGTAGATAGGAAGCTTGCCTTGAGTACTATCAAGGGTCAGATTTCGGCCTTGTCAATATTTTTTCAAAGGCCCTTGGCTTCGCATTCACTAGTCAAAGCCTTTATACAAGCAGTGATGTGTATTAGCCCTCCGGTTAGTATTCCCATATGTCCTTGGGACTTAAACCTGGTTCTGTCGGTTCTACAGAAACAACCGTTTGAACCATTACAACACATTTCCTTGGTTCTTCTCACCAGGAAATTGATTTTCTTAGTAGCCGTTTGTTCGGCTAAAAGAGTATCGGAATTAGCCGCCTTGTCCTGTAAGGAGCCATATCTGGTTGTCCATAAGGACAGAGTAGTATTACGTCCTCATCCAGCCTTTCTTCCTAAGGTGGTATCGAGGTTTCATTTGAACCAAGATGTGGTTCTTCCTTCTTTTTTCCCCAAACCTAGCTCGGTAGAGGAAAAGTTATTACATTCTTTGGATGTAGTAAGAGCAGTTAAAGCTTATCTAAAAGCCACTGCTCAGATTCGCAGAACGGATTCTTTATTTGTTCTGCCGGAAGGCCCCAGAAAGGGTCAGGCAGCATCAAAATCTACTTTAGCCAAGTGGATTCGACAGGTCATAATACAAGCCTATGGCTTGAGAAAGAGACCGCCTCCGTTCAAAGTTAGGGCGCACTCCACAAGAGCAGTTGGAACTTCATGGGCAGTGCATCACCAGGCCTCCCTGGCTCAAGTATGTAAGGCCGCAACATGGTCTTCGGTACACACGTTTACTAGGTTCTACCAGGTAGACGTTAGAAGTCAGGAGGATGTCGCCTTTGGGCGCAGTGTGTTGCAGGCCGCAAAAGATCCTCATGCCTGATGGCGCCCAGCTTATGTATCCC
This sequence comes from Rana muscosa, assembly GCA_029206835.1. Classification (NCBI taxonomy): domain Eukaryota; kingdom Metazoa; phylum Chordata; class Amphibia; order Anura; family Ranidae; genus Rana; species Rana muscosa. The sequence continues at coordinate 30,676,766 of JARGYO010000094.1, forward strand.
TCCCCTCATTTGGCATTGCTTTGGGACGTCCCATTAGTAATGACTAAGTCGCTCTGTGTCCCGTGATGTACGAAAAAGAAAAAGGGATTTTTATAACAGCTTACCTGTAAAATCCTTTTCTTGGAGTACATCACGGGACACAGAGCTCCCACCCCTCTTTTTGGGACACTTATTGCTTGGCTACAAAACTGAGGTGCTCCCGGGTGGGAGGGGCTTATATAGGGGAGGGTACTTCCGGTTTGGAATTGGCCAGTGCCAACACCTGAAGGTAATCTATATAACCCATTAGTAATGACTAAGTCGCTCTGTGTCCCGTGATGTACTCCAAGAAAAGGATTTTACAGGTAAGCTGTTATAAAAATCCCTTTATTTTGCTGTGTGGTATTATTGTGGTCTCCTACTGCTATAGGGGTCCACAATCATCTTATTGTCCAGTTGTGCCAAGGAGGGGAACGAGCCAAACTTAAGGGGTTGACAGGCAGAGTGCAGGCCCAAATCTAAACCAGCAGCTCCTACGGGGGTAGTGCTACATTCTTATGATTAGAAATGTTATTTAATAGCAAAATATATGTATAGTTTTTATACTATAAAAAATGTTTGCTGTGCACCACTAAAGTGTTCGCGTTTGACTTGAAGAAAAGGTGGCAACCCTAATGTATACTCATCTTTTCTTTACAGGGATAGAGAGATAAGTGTTAGATCCGTGGTGCCTATAGATGCAGGGATTTTAGTTTTTGCATGGACTTCCACTTTAAGGATGTACACACACAGCACAAGACCCTGTTCACACTATAATGCCGCGTACACACGATCGATTTTTTCGACGGTGAAAACACCGTCGAGAAAATCGACGTGAAAAACGAGGAACAGGTTGTTCCCCCCACACACGGCCGTTTTAAATTACATATTTTTTTTGGTCGAAAAAGACGACCGTGTGTGGGCTCCCCGGTAGGGTTACCACCTGCCTGGGATTCACCCGGACAGTTCGGGTTTGGAATCATGTGTCCGGGTTTCAGTCCACCTGAAACCCAGACACCTTATTCAGAAAGGAATGTGGCTCAGAACAGGGCTTGACAGGAAGGTGAGGGGGCACTATGTGTGCTGCATTACTATTCTCTTTGGAGTGCCCAAAGGTGTCCCAGGTCTGTTACAATCCTATAGTGTATATTGAAAAAAATTAAATTACTGTGCGCTGCTAAAGTGTTTGGGTTTGGCCTTGAGAAAAAGTGGCAACCCTACTCCCCGGCAGTGTTTCCCTATGGGAAAACTGCAGCGGAAAAAAACGACGGGAATCGCGACGAGAAAAATTAGAGCATGTTCTAATTTTTCTCGTCGTGATTAATGCCGTTTTTCCCGTCGAGAAAAACGACAAAAAGCCCACAGACGATCGTTTTTCTCGTCCAAAGGAAAAAATGACATTTTTCTCGACGGGAAAAATGATCGTGTGTACGCGGCATAAGAGAGGTTTTTCAGGGTTGCAGTTACTCTGACTTCCACAAGGTGGTAAGCTCACTTCTACCCAGACAGGAAGTCTCTATGGAAAACATGAAGCGCTCTCAGACACAGACAGGAAGTGATGTCAGGTACAGGCAGGAAGTTCCGGGTGAGAGGTGAGTCGGTAGGAAGTAGAGAGAAGACATAGCTGGAAGTGGCAGCAGAGGAGGTAATAAGATCTTATTTTCTATTTACACCCAGTAACCCCCATCATGTCCGTCCTCTTCCTCCATAGTCACTGTGATGTCTTTTATCTCCAGCAGATGATGATACACACATATATAGTGTGGAAACCTAGATTATCCCTTTCAGGGTCAGAACATTTCCCCACTTATGGGGCCGGTACATTCTCTTTATTTTGGAGATGTGTTACTTTTTACCTTAGCAGTCTATATTATAGGGTTGCCACCTTTTCTTCAAGTCAAACCTGAACACTTTAGCGGTGCACAGCTATTTTTTTATACATATATTTATAAGATTTCTAACCATATGAAGTTAATAACAAGTCTCCCTTTACTTAAGAGTCCACAGAGTTCCCCTTTTACTTCTGAACTTGCAGAGTTCCCTTTCACTGTAAGGGGGGACTCTGCAGACTCTGATGTAAGGGAGAACTCTGGGGACTCTTACATAGGGCCAAAACAACTAATCGATTAATCGACAACTAATCGATTATGAAATTAATCGATTACTATTTTCATAATCTGTTAATCGGCCAGTAACATAATGGGGTTAAAAAAAAAACTAAAATTAGCCCTTTATAGTACAAAAAGAGCAAATCGCTCTTACTTTCACTGTCCCACAGTAAAAAATGAACCCCTTACAGTAACGATTATTTGCTCTTTTGGTACTATTATTTTTTTTATTTTTTTTAACCCCCATTATGTTACTAAACATCTCAGGCCGGGGTCACACCTCTGTGTTTTTTGGTGTTTTTTGCAGAAACACACTACAGTTCATTTACATGGTTTCCTATGGGACACGTTCACATCCAGGATTTTTTCAGCTGCTGCGTATTTGGAAAGGGCAAGGACTTTTTAACGCAAAACGGTGCTATTTTGTTTTTTTTGTTCAATATACTTTAATGGAGAAGCTGCAGAAAAGCATGTAATAATGCGTTTTTGTGGCAATTTGTGTTTTTTAATCTGCCCAACAACAAATTGGCCAAAAAAATATGTAAAAATGCAAATCGCAGCAAAAATTACCCGTGTTTTTTTTTTTTTTTTAAAGGTTATTAACAGATTAATCGATTAATCGAAACAATAATCGGCCAACTAATCGATTATGAAAATAATCGTTAGTTGCAGCCCTACTCTTACATAAGGGATGCTCTGGGAACCCTGATTTAAGGGGGAACACTGAGAACTCTGATGTAGGGGAGAACACTGTGGCCTCTGGTGTAAAGGGGAATTCTGATGTAAGGGGTGCTTTGAGAACCCTGATTTACCTTAGTGTACTCAGAGACAGGAGAGAGAAGGGGGGAGACTTCAGTCACAGAGAGGGATGGATGGTGAGCTCACTCACCCCTTGGCAGTCAGCACCTCTCATCCAGATGTATCTGAGGCTGCAGACTTCAAATTCCCGGCCCCCACTTTTCTTTTCTGAGGCACCGCCCTGGACATTGGAGTGTGAATGGGCAGACACAGAGGGGTAGGGGCGAGAGGAAGAGGTACAGACCGAGAACTCTCTCCTCTCCCCTCTGTGTGTGTTTGGGGGGGAGGGATTAGTGCTTGCTTTGGGCCAGTCAGCACCTCTCATCCAGATGTATCTGAGGCTGCAGACTTCAAATTCCCTGCCACCACTTTTCTTTTCTGAGGCACCGCCCTGGACATTGGAGTGTGAATGGGCAGACACAGAGGGGTAGGGGCGAGAGGAAGAGGTACAGACCGAGAACTCTCTCCTCTCCCCTCTGTGTGTGTTTGGGGGGAGGGATTAGTGCTGGCTTTGGGCAGCATGAAAGAGAGTGTAATAGACAACTGCAGCCAGAAACCCTGCTGGGAAGCCACAGTCCAGTCTAAATAATGTGTCCGGGTTTGAGGAAGTCTGAAACCCGGATGCATGATTCCAAACCCAAACTGTCCGGGTGAATCCCGGACAGGTGGCAACCCTAAGATACTAACATATTATACCACTTTTATTAGTGGTGGGGGGTTTATTTTAGACATGTGCATTTCGTTTTGTTTCAATTCACTTCTGAGATGAAAATTTCATTTTTGGAGATTCAGATGTATATGAATCCCCAAATGGACATAGTAAGAAATGTCAACAAGTCTGAATTTTTTTTTTTTATAACAAAATAAATAAGTGCATTTGTTTTAATCAAACGACATTGCAATAGTAGATTGAGCCCATGGGAAAATAAATAAAATGTTCAAATTTGTTCGATAATTCAGATTCAGATAACGAATGTATACGAATTTCATTCCATTTGTTCGCTCTGATGCACGTGATGCTAGTAGATTTTGTCCAGTCAGCTCACACCATTTCTCTTGGTCGGTTGGACTAGCGTCTGAAAATATTGAATCCATCTGATTCGATAAAATATTGAATATATAGCAATCTTCCTGAAAAACTGCAAAATTTTTAGAATCCACCTGGACCAACGAATATATGAAACAAATGTTGAAGATATGTAATGAAGTGAATGAGTGAGGTACCAGATACTATGTGGATATTCATTTGGAAGGTACCTATAAGTACGTCTGCTGTGTCCATATTTTTTCACTGTTTTATATATGTAGTCAGGGCAGATACCATCCAGAGAGGCTGAGTCTTCAGTTCTGGAATTACTGTTTATTATCCTCTTTTATAGGGCCAAAACAACTAATCGATTAATCGACTACTAATCAAATGTTATCAACTATTTTCATAACCGATTAATCGGCGAGCCGATTCGTTGACTTGCATACAAAATGCATTATTTGTTTACATATCAGGAAATACAGTAAAGTATACCATCCATACATGTCAGTATGCACAGTGCAGCCTACATACAGCTCAGTACACCATCCATACATGTCAGTAAGTGCCTGAGAACTTGTGAATGTGTGATGAGCAATGCCTCATGGGACATGTAGTCCTGGGCAGGAAGTGAGTGGTTCTAAAGGCAGAATTTTTTTTTTTTACCTTGCTATAGGGGCACACTATACATGGGCGTCCGCTGAAATTTTTCCAGGGGGGGGCATCATTTTAAGGTCATCCATGCTCGGCCCCTTTTTGACAATGTCATGAAGGGGAGGGGCTTAGTCATATTTGCATGGGGGGGGGCTGGTAAAAAATCAGGCCTGCTTTAATAAAAAAAAAAGTAGGTAAAATAATTGTGCCCAATTTATCATGGTGCCCTGTGCATGAACCTTGTTAGCCTGTATGGGAAATGTAAGTGTTTTTTTCTTTATATATACACCTGTAAGCCACTAATGATTACATTCTTGACCCTAATGAACCTTTTTGTTAAGTTGAGTATTTTTTTTTTTTATATATGGTATAAAAACACTTAAGGCCCCTTTCACACGGGCGGACCGTATGTCCGTTTTTCATCCATCCGTCTTCGTACCTAACTGGTAACCCCCTACACCTCCAAAAAAAAAAAAAACTATTTAAAAAATATGTGTGTGTGTATGTATATATGCGTATATATATATGTGTGTGTGTGCGTATATATATATATATATATATATATACCAAGCACTTACCAACAGCCGATCTGAATCTAGTCGCAACGTCGGCCCTATGATTCGGATTCTCAGCAATCACAAACCCCTTCAACCACTAACACCATCAGCCGATCTGAGTCTAGTCATATCATCAGTGCAACGACTCGGATCCGGAACATGAGCTCCATCGTCACCTTACATCTACAGCCGATCCAAATCTAGTCGCATCATCAGTGCAACGATTCGGATCTTCAGCAATACAAACTTCACCGACCGATCCGAGTCCAGTCGCAGCGCCGGCTCAACGTTTAAGATCCTTTACAAACCAAACCCCACCGGTGCTCACACCTCAGCCCGATTAGAACTATTCGTATCAGTGATACGAATAAAGTGGTACTTACGATTCAGATCCCTGGCCTTACGTCCGTTATCAAGCATAAACATTTACATCTCACTCCATCAGCATGTACAATGTTGCGCACGGTCATTCCTACATACTCAAAATTTCCGCTTACTTTGTTTTCATCTTTCCAATAAAGCTGCTTAATTGCAATCGCTGCAAGCATTTCTGCAAACGACTCAAATCGGTCACTCATCTCCAGTAGCAACTCGGCTGCTCATCTATTCTCTGTCGTGCTAAACACGCAAACTAGCTTTCACTACGTTTGTTGTTCCTTAAAGCCGACCCGCATCAGGTCAGTTCTCCAAGACTTCACCTGTACACGGGGGTGTACTAAGGAGCAGCTTCAGTCTCTCCCGGGAATGCTCAGTTTGCAGCAAGGATCATTCCCCAGGGTCGATCTTTTGTATCGCGCCTCCTGGTCTTCCTCTCCCAGACACAGGACCCCGATCAGATCCTTAACTTAGACACCGCGGCAGTAGCGGACCTGTCAATATGGGAGGAGTTCCTTACTACGTGAAACAGTATCAACGTTATACCATCAATATCGCCCCCATCACCGCAGGTAGTGACAGATGCCGCAGCCTCCACAGGCTTCGCTGCAATTTTTGGCAACTATTGGTTTGCAGGACCATGGCCTGCAGAGACACTCTTAATCCCAGGGTTTACCTGGACTTCCTCCCTGTTCGAACAATACCAGATCGTGGCAGCTGGTCAGCTCTGGGGTCATATCTGGACAGGACAAACCGTGGCCTTCACCACCGACAACCAGGCCACGGCCGATATTATTAGTAAAGGCAAGATCAAGTTATGTCCTTCCTACGCAGGCCCGTACAACTATCCCCACAGCACCAGTTAATATCCACTACCCTAGCTAGTTCCCCATTTGGCCTTCTCCCCAGCCTGGTCATTCAAGCAGCCTTCGACTCGGCCTAGCACGGGTTCTTGCGGCCTAGCGAGTTCACCCGCAGCTACCCCGCTGGCCAAGTTCTACGTAGACCTCACTTGGCTCGCTACCAAGATCGTTTCATCCTCCACCTGGCACTATCCAAAACCCAGCGATCAGGCACCGGGTTAGACATTTACCTCTAAAACAACAATGTCTGATGTGCAGTAACCTTACTCGATCGCCTTCTGTCACTCCTACCTGAACAGTCAAACTCTTGTCCCCTACTACCTTTCCCGATCAAACCCTTGAGTGCCTGCCAGTTCATCAAACACATGAGAATTCATTGGGGCACAACTAACCGTAGGAAGTTGATCCAGGGTTCACCCGGTCGCCTCTCGGGGGATCAGGAAGGAATTTTCTCCCCTGCTGTAGCAATTGGCTTAGGCTCGGCTGGGGTTTTCGCCTTCCTCTGGATCAACGGTGGGGCGGTTAGGTCAATTTGGGTCCTGTCACCTTCACACTCACTCACTCTTCCACGCTACCTACACCTCAACCCCAGTCAGTGCTCCAGTTGCTCTTATCGTATTGGAGCGGCCTCGGCCACATCCTGGTGTGGGGTCCCAGATCACGACAATTAAGAGACTTGACAGGTGGAAGTCTGCCTGCTTCGCCCAGCACATCCCCAATCCTCAGGTGGAAATGGCACAAGCATTCACCAAACTTGCTCAATGAATAAAGCTAAAACCAATAAAACTACACCCCTACCTGAATGTATTTGCCCCCTTATTTTGGCATACCGTCCATCAGATCAGGGCACACTTCAGGTCCACATCATGTTGTAAGTCTTATGTTAAGTCTATCTATCTGTTCATATCCATATCGGATATAGGGCTTCAACCATAAGTAAGAAGGCCAGTATGCTGGCCTGAATTTATGGGAGGAGCCCGGGGGGCTATTTAACCAGCCCACTCACCTGCAGTCTTCAATGGTTTCCTGTGAGCGATACCCACCCTCCCATCCCCTTTTTTAGGGCATTTCTCAAAATTCATTTCTGTCCACAAAATATGCATTCTAATCTTGGGTATGCCCCCTTATTTTGGCATACCGTCCATCAGATCAGGGCACACTTAAGGTCCATTTCATGTTGTAAGTCTTATGTTAAGTCTATCTATCTGTTCATATCCGTATGGGATATAGGGCTTCAACCATAAATATATATATACAGTGCCTTACGAAAGTATTCGGCCCCCTTGAACTTTTCATCCTTTTGCCACATTTCAGGCTTTAAACATAAAGATATAAAATTGTAATTTTTTGTGAAGAATCACCAACAAGTGGGACACAATTGTGAAGTGGAACGAAATCTATTGGATTTTTGAAACTTTTTTAACTAAGAAAAAAATGAAAAGTGGGGCGTGCAAAATTATTCGGCCCCCTTGCGTTAATACTTTGTAGAGCCACCTTTTGCTGCGATTACAGCTGCAAGTCGCTTGGGGTATGTCTTTATCAGTTTTGCACATCGAGAGACTGAAATTCTTGCCCATTCTTCCTTGCAAAACAGCTCGAGCTCAGTGAGGTTGGATGGAGAGCGTTTGTGAACAGCAGTTTTCAGCTCTTTCCACAGATTCTCAATTGGATTCAGGTCTGGACTTTGACTTGGCCATTCTAACACCTGGATACGTTTATTTGTGAACCATTCCTTTGTAGATTTTGCTGTATGTTTGGGATCATTGTCTTGTTGGAAGATAAATCTCCGTCCCAGTCTCAGGTCTTTTGCAGACTCCCAACAGGTTTTCATCCAGAATGGTCCTGTATTTGGCTGCATCCATCTTCCCCTCAATTTTAACCATCTTACCTGTCCCTGCTGAAGAAAAGCAGGCCCAAACCATGATGCTGCCACCACCATGTTTGACAGTGGGGATGGTGTGTTGAGGGTGATGAGCTGTGTTGCTTTTACGCCAAACATATCGTTTTGCATTGTGGCCAAAAAGTTCGATTTTGGTTTCATCGGACCAGAGCACCTTCTTCCACATGTTTGGTGTGTCTCCCAGGTGGCTTGTGGCAAACTTTAGACAAGACTTTTTATGGATATCTTTGAGAAATGGCTTTCTTCTTGCCACTCTTCCATAAAGGCCAGATTTGTGCAGTGTACGACTGATTGTTGTCCTGTGGACAGAATCTCCCACCTCAGCTGTAGTTCTCTGCAGTTCATCCAGAGTGATCATGGGCCTCTTGGCTGCATCTCTGATCAGTCTTCTCCTTGTCTGAGCTGAAAGTTTAGAGGGACAGCCAGGTCTTGGTAGATTTGCAGTGATCTGATACTCCTTCCATTTCAAAATGATCGCTTGCACAGTGCTCCTTGGGATGTTTAAAGCTTGGGAAATCTTTTTGTATCCAAATCAGGCTTTAAACTTCTCCACAACAGTATTACGGACCTGCCTGGTGTGTTCCTTGGTCTTCTTGATGCTCTCTGCGCTTTCAACAGAACCCTGAGACTATCACAGAGCAGGTGCATTTATACAGAGACTTGATTACACACAGGTGGATTCTATTTATCACCATCAGTCATTTAGGACAACATTGGATCATTAAAGCGGTTGTATACCGCAAAACTTTTTTTTTTTTTGGGTCAACCTGCAAGGCAAAGGTATAATGAGCTAGTATGACTAGCATACTAGCTCATTATCAATCACTTACCTTAGATCGAAGCCCCCGCAGCGGTCCTCGGACGCGTCCTCCGTCGAATCCATGATACCCGGAGTGACTTCCGGGTATCGCCGCCCCGGCGCTGTGATTGGCCGGAGCGGCGATGACGTCACTTCCGCACATGCGCGCGAATTTCCGGCAGTGTCCGGCAGGCTCCCATTCAAGAGCCGCCGCGCTCAGTGCGCCTGCGCCGCTATCTACGGCGCGCATGCGCCGTAGATAGCGGTACAGTTTTTTTTGCAAATATCTCCGAGACTGTGTAGGTCTCGGAGATATTACAAGCACCTACAGGTAAGCCTTAATGTAGGCTTACCTGTAGGTGCTTGTACAAAATTTGGGTATACAACCACTTTAAGAGATCCTCGCTGAACTTCTGGAGTGAGTTTGCTGCACTGAAAGTAAAGGGGCCGAATAATTTTGCACGCACCACTTTTCAGTTTTTTATTTGCTAAAAAAGTTTAAAATATCCAATAGATTTCGTTCCACTTCACAATTGTGTCCCACTTGTTGGTGATTCTTCACAAAAAAATAAAATTTTATATCTTTATGTTTGAAGCCTGAAATGTGGCAAAAGGATGAAAAGTTCAAGGGGGCCGAATACTTTTGCAAGGCACTGTATATATATATATATATATATATATATATATATATATATATATATACACAGTACATACAGTATGTGTGTGTGTGTGTATCCTATCTTGTATTGTGGCTTCAATGTTAGCGTGTATCATAGCTTTGGTTAATCTGCAAGCAAAAGCTTTTAAAAATGCAAACACTAGAGGGAAGCAGCTCCCTACACATGTGCCGATTCCTACTGGGGGCAACACACCTATTATTGCCTTGAATTGCTATTCTAATATTGTACAACCAATACAGTCCAGATAATTTTTTTGTCTACAGAAAACCTGTATAGATCACATGACAACATCAATGAGGATGGAGGAGGATAAGAGTAACATGACTGAGAGGATCCTCAACCTCACCCTGGAGATCATCTACCTGCTGGCCGGAGAGGTGAGGAGGCTTCTGGGAGGTCACATGACATCACTCTTATCTCTATTAATAACACACAGACCTGACCAGAGAGGTGAGGAGGATTCTGGGATTCTAACATGACATTCCTATTGGTTTTCCAATACAGAGGTTTTCGATTCTGAAGTCAGGTGATCATATGACCATCACAGTGCCTCCATGTGACTCCCTAAAACCTGAGAGACACAACATGCAGAAGATTCTAGAAGTCACCAAAAAGATGATGGAGCTGCTGACAGGAGAGGTGAGCGGTGCCGGGAATTCTGGGACATTATCCAGTAACAGACAAGGGGTGTGTCTGGATGGTGACTGTATCATTGTGTGTGTCAGGTTCCTATAAGGTGTCAGGATGTCACTGTCTATTTCTCCATGGAGGAGTGGGAGGATTTAGAAGGACACAAGGATTTCTACAAGGACGTCATGATGGACAATCAGCCGCCCCTCACATCACCGGGTAAGAGGAGACTTTATTGTAAAGGAGAGAGCAGTACGGAGGCTCCACCTAGATCCCCCATCATCTGATAAACACATAGAAACAATGTATTCAGTCAGTGTGTGTGTTTCCTACAGATGGATCCAGTAATGGGAACCCACCAGAGAGATGTCCCCGTCCTCTGTATTCCCGGGATTCCACACAGGAAGGTCACGCCATCCCTCACCATCATCAGGTAGATGAGGAACAATCACTGATAGTATCTTTAGGATCTGTACATTATCTGCATTGTTACAATTAATGTCATTTTTATTATATATTAAGAGTGGAAACTTGAGGGAATCTAAAGTTGGTATTAAAGAAGAGATAAAACAGGAGCATGATGAGGATGCGGTGATGGAGGAGTCAAAGTCTCTAAAGGTACACAAAGATCTGTACCAGGACACCATGGTGGAGTCACCCAGCTACGGAAGCCCATCAGAGAGATGTCCCCGTCCTCTGTATTTGCAGGTTTCCACACAGGAAGATCACACCATCCCTGAGCATGATCATCAGGTAGATGAGTAATAATAACTGATCATTAGGATCTGTACATTATCTGCATTTTTATTATTGATGTAATTTTTATTATATATTCAGAGTGGAAACCTGAGAGAATGTAAAGTTGAGGGTAAATCAGAAGGTGAAGAGAGGTATGTGAGAGATGATCAGCAGTCTATGGAGGAGGATGGAATAACGGAGACATTTATAGAGGAGGACACTTCTACAGAGATCAGCACAGGTGGGTCATTAACACTAAAAACATTCCTTGAACAATACTGCTCACTGATTGGTCCAGAGTAGGACAAGGACTGGGTGATATCAGCCTGTAATCCCCTGGTCACTTTCCTGAGCTGTGTTCCCCGTCCTGTATTCCTGTATTTCTCTCGGATAATCTTCCTTCTCTGTGCTGCAGACACAATTTATGTATTTAGACTGGATTTATGGAGATTCTGCGTTTCAGCTAACAGCAAAATGTTGACTTTCAGCATAGGCGTTACTCAACCTAGGCACCTGGGCCTTGGGTCTTCTTCATGCCCGGGTCTAGCAAGATCTCTGATAGAACAATTCTCCCGGGGTTACTTGCTCTGCTGTCTGCTGGCTGTGCCGGGTGGAGGGATATGTCTGTATAGCTTTAGACCCAAGTCACTAAGTGCAGTCTCAGGAGATGGGAGGCAGCGGTGTGGGACTTCTGCAGCTTGTCTTGTAAACAATTAGTGAGATATTTACTAAAACTGGTGTACACAGAATCTGGTGCAGCTCTACATAGTAACCAATTATCTTACAGGTGTTAATGCTTAATTGAGCAAGATGAAATTAGCTGATTGGTTACTATGCACAGCTGCACCAGATTCTGAGTGCTCCAGTTTTAGTAAATCACCCCCTTAGACTACCGCTCATTACTGAATACCAACAATATTGGTCCTGACCATTACACTATATAATTTATATTGCACACTATGTAGTCCTAAGCCCTACACGTTTTACTATATGTTGTATGTAGTGCTCAACCCCTGAGAGGGCGCGGGAAATAAATGGGTCTCCCTTACCTGTTCAGAGGCTGCCAACCTAGGTACCAGGGTTGTGTCCTCCGGCAAATGTCTTTAAGTCCAGGTTCTATCAAGCCTTCATTCAAGCACATGCTGAGGCCTGACAGCAACAGCTCTTGAGTAACACAGGCTGACTCCCAGGACAGAGGCCCCAGAACTGAACAGCCCTCCCAAGCATTTATCTGCTCCCGAGCCACCTTCTGGGATCCCCCTCCCAGGGATTGGCAGAGGTGAGATAAATATTCATAACCCAGAGTCTGACCCTCCTACTCTATTTCTGGAAGCTCCCGACCCCTGCATTATATAGTTTAGGTTGTACGCTACATATTTTGATACTATATAATCTTAATTGTTGTATCTTATACAATATGTTGTACATTACATTATCCTGACTTCTGCTCTCTACCCTCTACTCACTGCTATATATAAACATAATATGTATTCTCCTTTGTTACACCCATTTTCTACCAGCTGGACATTTTTATATCTGATAATTTGATTGGAGCACAGACTTTTACATGTTGATAATAATGTGATAACATCTTCAAACTTTAGAACCTTAAACAGAAAGTGATAATGAGGGAGGAGTCAATAACCCAATGATGGTGGTCTTCAGGATCAGTCCAATCTTCATCTTGGTTGTTCTTCCCCATCCTCATTCTCTGACCTCTGGTGGGGCTCAGCCCCGCTGTTATTCATGACTAAATCATGGACTAAAGAAGGAAGTGCAGAACTTCTTGTGTTGGGAAGATGGAAATGAGTGATAGAGGTGGTGGGGACATTAGTCCTGTAATCCCCTCATCACTGTCACTCCTATAAAAGACAGTTCTCGTTGTTTCCTCACTCTCTGACTAAGGTCCATGAATAAAGAAATGATCTGGTAGGAGATCAGAGGACCCATTTACTAGTTACCTTGAGGGGGGAATTGTAAGATCCTCAGAGACAAAGCTGTGTGATGTGGGCGGAGTCCTGGTTTAGGGGAACCAATCTGCTCATGTCTAGTAATAATCTTTTTATTTCTATTTTAGTAGATGGACGGGAGATGAGGAAAACCTCAGAGGATTGTCTCACTTTGTCTCCAGACTGTAAAGTAGAAGATGAGGACATCACACAGTATAGTCCAGGAGAAAACCTGACTACCTCAAATGTCCATCCGGCACCACACAGTGTAGATGGACCATCGTATTCCTCTTATCCTGAGGAACCTCAGACTGTGCGGGACGGTGCCAGACCATCGTATTCCTCTTATCCTGAGGAACCTCAGACTGTGAGGGACGGTGCCGGACCATCGTATTCCTCTTATCCTGAGGAACCTCAGACTGTGAGGGACGGTGCCGGACCATCGTATTCCTCTTATCCTGAGGAACCTCAGACTGTGAGGGACGGTGCCGGACCATCGTATTCCTCTTATCCTGAGGAACCTCAGACTGTGCGGGACGGTGCCGGACCATCGTATTCCTCTTATCCTGAGGAACCTCAGACTGTGAGGGACGGTGCCGGACCATCGTATTCCTCTTATCCTGAGGAACCTCAGACTGTGCGGGACGGTGCCGGACCATCGTATTCCTCTTATCCTGAGGAACCTCAGACTGTGAGGGACGGTGGCGGACCATCGTATTCCTCTTATCCTGAGGAACCTCAGACTGTGAGGATCGGTGCCGTCCTTCCAACAGAGAAGAGGTTTTCCTGTACTGAATGCGGGAAGTGTTTCAAGTTTAATTCCTGGCTTATTGTGCATACAAGAACTCACACAGGAGAGAAGCCGTATTCCTGCTCTGAGTGCCGGAAATGTTTTTCATTGAAGTCCCATCTTAGAGAACATCAGAGATCTCACACTGGGGAAAAGCCATTTTCCTGTCTTGAGTGTGGGAAATGTTTTGTAAGTAAATCAAAGCTTGTTCTACACCAGAGATCTCACACGGGGGAAAAGCCGTATTCCTGTTCTGAGTGCGGCAAATGCTTTATACAAAAATGTGCACTTGTCCTACATCAGAGGTCCCACACAGGGGAGAAACCGTATTCCTGTCCTGAGTGTGGAAAATGTTTTTCAGATAAGTCCAGTCTTAATCATCATCATCAGAGATTGCACACAGGTGAGAAACGTTATTCCTGTAATGAGTGCGGGAAATGTTTTACTGAGAAGGCCAGATTTTACACACATCAGAGATCGCACACAGGTGAGAAGCCGTATTCATGTTCTTTTTGCGGGAAATGTTTTAAACATAATTCAGAACTTGTCTCATATCGAAGATCTTACACGGGGGAAAAGCCGTATTCCTGTCCTGAGTGCAAGAATTGTTTTTCAAAGAAGTCTAAGCTTTCCAAACATCAGAGATCTCACACAGGGGTAGAAGCTACTGTCCTGTACTGAGTAAGGGGAAATGTTACTCTCTGAAGTCCTGTTTTCCTGTATATCAGGGATCCCACACAACCCTGTATTAGCGCTGTAACAATCTGTATTGGCGCCTTGAATGTTGCTGGACATCACAGCTCTCATGTGGGGAAGAAGCACACCCTGATATACACCTCAGATATACTCCATGGCTGATCTTCATCATGTAAGAAACAGTTCATAAGGAGATCAGAGATCACCAAAGACATGGATGAAGTGTTGTACAGTGTTGACCATTGGTAGCCTTCTGGAAGGTCCTGGAACAGTCTCTGTGACCTGGTCGCTATGCATCTACTATGGACTTTGATTTGCTTTTATCATGAATTTGTTTTGGGAGTATTTTTCTTTTTATACATTATTAAAGATACCAATTGGGTAATGTGCAAGGTTAGTGTGTCCTCTTCTGTTTGTTTTACAGCAGGGATATGCAATTAGCGGACCTCCAGCTGTTGCAAAACTACAAGTCCCATCATGCCTTTGCCTCTGGGTGTCATGCTTGTGGTTGTCAGAGTCTTGCTATGCCTCATGGGAATTGTAGTTCTGAAACAGCTGGAGGTCCGCTAATTGCATATCCTTGTTTTACAGTGTCTCCATTGGGTTTCTCCCCCAACCCTCAGAGGGCAGCAAAACCTGTGCTTTCCTTTGAATCACCAAGGATCTGTGATACATCCATTACCATTCCACCACTGCCATGGTTATGCAGAAATGTTTGTCTCTCAGCTCACCTTTCCTGCATGTGTCCTGCTTTAGAGGCCAGCCATTCTCACCTGGCTGCTTAAGTAATCTCTCCTCTAGCATTGCTCCACCCCAGGCCCTATCAGGGAACACTATATTAACATGTGCACTGCAAGCCAGCCGTGCTGATCAACTTTGTATGTTAGCTTTCGTGTGTGACTTGCTGTGTCTTCTATGTCTGATTCCAGTTACCGATCTTGGCCTTGACTATCCCTGTCTGCTTGTGACCTTGACCTTTGGCGTGTCCTTTATTTATCCTTGTCTGCTAGTCGCCCCGACCTTGGCTTTCCAATCACTATCTCTTGTATCCTGAGCTGCTGCTTCCCCTCTATCCTCTATAGCCTACTGTGAGTGTGAGCTGGGGGCCGCGACCTGGATCCAGTTGCAGCCCAGTCCATCCTCACCACTAGAGGCTATGGTGAACACCTGCTGGATCTTAGACTCCGCGCCCTGGGGAATCTTAGGCTCTAGCTCCCTGTGGGATCTCTGTTAGTGCTCCAGTGGACCTGCCTTCCTTAACCACCCAGAGTTCCATCCGCAGCAGTCAGCCATAGGGTCCACTACCTTAGCGGTGCACTCCTGACCCCAATGGTGTGCATCTGTCACCTGGCCTAAGGTGACCTGACAACCACCCTCGAACGCAGGAAAAAACTTTTGTACTGTCTGTCTAGTACTGGGGTGTCAGCCCCCAAGAATTGGGGCCCAAACTAGTCTCCTAGAGCACTTGCAAATCCAGCATGGCTTTGACCAACTCAGGATCAGCTAGTATCCCCCCTTTTACTGCACAGCAAGGTGTTCAGGCTAACACAGAACATTTTTTTTACAATTTTTAATTTTTTTTATTTATTGATTTATTTCAGTTAATTGTGCAGCAGACCAATCTTTTCCCAGCAATACATTACAAATAACCCCACTTCATATTATGTCCATCCATTTGAATGTAGATCTGTCATTTTGGAGAAGTTTTAATTATTTTTGGGCCTCGCACTTACAAAGAAATTAATTACATGCTTACTGGTCCACAAACCGCATTCATCACACGCCACTGTATTCAGCTGTTATGTCAAGGTCACACTATGACATGACCATGTGCTTCCCCCATTTTAACAACAATACAATCTGCCCTCCCAAAATCAGCCTGGATCATAAGCTTTACAAAGTTCACTCACTTAATTTTTTTTCCCCTAGAAATTTGCTCAGTTGTATATCCCTGGCAAGCAAATCTTTGTTGACGAGTCCATTGTCAATTTCACTGGTAGGCTGGTAAAAAGACAGTACATCCCCAGTAAAAGGGCCAGATATAGAGTGAAGCTATACAAGCTCTGTGAAAGGGCCACAGGGTATACATACAGTATGCCTTTCGTGTATATGAAGGCAAAGATAGCCAGTTCCAGTCCACCGACTGCCCAATCTACTAGTGAGAAAATTGTCTGGGACCTTGCATTTCCACTATTCAAAAAGGGGTTCCACCTCTACCTGGATAACTTTTACACAAGCCTGCCCTTTTCCACCACATGTACCTCCAGAAAACCTTGGCCTGCTATACAACTCGAAACAATCGAAAAGGCTTCCCACAAAGACTGATGACCACAAGGCTACAAAAGGGGGAATCAGCGAGTTTGAGGAATGAAGACGTGTTGGCCCTGAAGTGGAGGAATAAGTGAGATGTACAGTATATGTCCTGTCTCCATTCACACTGACACCTCCGTGGAAATCCATGGAAGACACTGAGGAGTTCAAAAGCTCAAGTGCACTCATGATTATAATCGGTTCATGGGTGGTGTAGATTTCATCGATCAAATATTACAGCCCTATTAAACACTTCCCACATGGCCACTGCACATAAATGGCCGGGTGGGTGCTTCCTCCTTCTGAGTGGACGTTCCTGAATGTCCTTCAGAAAGAGTGGGATCATGCTGCAGCGCGATCCTGATGTGCACGTGTTCCTTAGACACCCCGCATCTTGGATCGGCAGGAGGGCACTGTGATTTGCCCTTCTGATCACATGATTGCTGTGTCCAATCACGGCCATCATGTGATGTCAACAGCCAAGAGGGGCGTCACTAGAAACGGGATTGCGCGGACATGTGCCGACGCAACAGCGCAATACCGGTGGGCCTGTGTCCCCCAGAGACAGGGCAACTCTGAACGGCAGGAGGGCTCTGTGATTGGCCCTCCTGATCACATGACGGCTTTGTCCGATCACAGCCGTCATGTAATGTAAACAGCTGTTGTAACGGCTAGAGTCTCCTCTTCTCCTCACACAGAGCCTGTCATTGAGAAGAGGATAAGGCGATCTATGCTATAGCCGGGAAATCTGTGATTTTTTAACTGTTTGTCTGCTTTTTACACACTGATCACCCAGCTAGTGTCCCCGAACAGTGTCCTGTCACAGTGTTCCCAAACAGTGAAAAACACCAGTCATAATTCTGTCCCAGTGAACATATGTCACAACTAAGCATGTGCATTTCGTTTTGTTCCGAATCGAAATTCGGACGAATTTTCATTATTCGGACGTTCGGATGCATCTGAATTAACAAATTAAAATGCTAACGAATTCAACCGAATCCGAACGTTTTGAATCGAAAAACCACGGACGAAATTAGAATCGAATTCGAAAAAAAATTGAATCGAATTCGAAAAAAATTCTAGTCGAATCGAATTTGAAAACAATTAGAATAGAATCGAAAATATTGGAAAGAATCGAATAGAAAAACAATAGAATAGAATAAAATACAATATATATATTATATTTTATTCTATTCTGTTCTATTTTTTTTCTAGTCTATTTTCTATTTCTATTCTAATATGAATTCGAAAAGTCGGTCGCATTCGAAAATATTTCAATCAAATTCGAAAATATTTTGACCGCATTCGAAAATAGAAATAGAAAATAGACTAGAAATAGACTAGGGAAATGGCCCTGTTCTAGTCTATTTCTAGTCTATTTTCTATTTCTATTCTAATCTTTTCTAATTGGAATTTGAATTCATTCTATATGAAATTCGAATGTCGGAACATGGTCTTTTCTATTCGGTTGGAATAATTTCGAATCCGGTTGTAATTTTGTCGAATTCGGTAGAAATAGTTTCGAATGCGGTTGAAATGATTTCGAATCATGTTGAAATAATTTCGAATCCGGTAGAAATATTTTCGAATCCGGTCGAAATATTTTCGAATGCGAACGATTTTACGAATTTGGTCGAAAACGGAACGAAATCCGAAAACGAATTTAACGACTTTAACGAATCTAACTAAACAAAATTAATTAATTAACAAATTAAAACGAAACGGAATCTGGCACATCTGTCCGTCATCTGGCACATATGTCTGTCATCTGGAACATCTGTCCGTGATCTGGCCCATCTGTCTGCAATAATCTGCCACATCTGGCGCAAAGCTGTCCGCAATAATCTGCCACATCTGTGCATATCTGTCCACATGGCTATGAGATTTTACAGCAGCGAGGAGGCTCAACATATACTCCAGAGTATGTCAGACGAGAGTAGCGGGGAACTCTCTCCATCAGACTCGGATAGCAACTATGAGCCAGTAGAAAGCAGTGGCTCTGAAATGGAAACTGAGGAGGATAGAATCCTAACAAAGAGGCTCAGGAGATATGAGCAGCCGCAGGCATCCACCAGCAGCAGCTCAATATATCCTGAGGCATCCGCCAGCAGCGCAGTACTCCAGGATAATAGACAGGCATCCACCAACAGCACAGCACTCCGGAATAGGCAGGCATCCACCAGCAGTGTAGCACTCCGGGATAATAGGCATCCACCAACAGCGCAGCACTCTGGGATAGGCAGGCATCCACCAGCAGTGCAGCACTCCAGGATAATAGACAGGCATCCACCAACAGCACAGCACTCCGGAATAGGCAGGCATCCACCAGCAGTGTAGCACTCCGGGATAATAGGCATCCACCAACAGCGCAGCACTCTGGGATAGGCAGGCATCCACCAGCAGTGCAGCACTCCAGGATAATAGACAGGCATCCACCAACAGCACAGCACTCCGGAATAGGCAGGCATCCACCAGCAGTGTAGCACTCCGGGATAATAGGCATCCACCAACAGCGCAGCACTCTGGGATAGGCAGGCATCCACCAGCAGTGCAGCACTCCAGGATAATAGACAGGCATCCACCAACAGCACAGCACTCCGGAATAGGCAGGCATCCACCAGCAGTGTAGCACTCCGGGATAATAGGCATCCACCAACAGCGCAGCACTCTGGGATAGGCAGGCATCCACCAGCAGTGCAGCACTCCAGGATAATAGACAGGCATCCACCAACAGCACAGCACTCCGGAATAGGCAGGCATCCACCAGCAGTGTAGCACTCCGGGATAATAGGCATCCACCAACAGCGCAGCACTCTGGGATAGGCAGGCATCCACCAGCAGTGCAGCACTCCAGGATAATAGACAGGCATCCACCAACAGCACAGCACTCCGGAATAGGCAGGCATCCACCAGCAGTGTAGCACTCCGGGATAATAGGCATCCACCAACAGCGCAGCACTCTGGGATAGGCAGGCATCCACCAGCAGTGCAGCACTCCAGGATAATAGACAGGTATCCACCAACAGCGCAGTACTCCGGAATAGGCAGGCATCCACCAGCAGTGTAGCACTCCGGGATAATAGGCATCCACCAACAGCGCAGCACTCTGGGATAGGCAGGCATCCACCAGCAGTGCAGCACTCCAGGATAATAGACAGGCATCCACCAACAGCACAGCACTCCGGAATAGGCAGGCATCCACCAGCAGTGTAGCACTCCGGGATAATAGGCATCCACCAACAGCGCAGCACTCTGGGATAGGCAGGCATCCACCAGCAGTGCAGCACTCCAGGATAATAGACAGGCATCCACCAACAGCACAGCACTCCGGAATAGGCAGGCATCCACCAGCAGTGTAGCACTCCGGGATAATAGGCATCCACCAACAGCGCAGCACTCTGGGATAGGCAGGCATCCACCAGCAGTGCAGCACTCCAGGATAATAGACAGGCATCCACCAACAGCGCAGCACTCCGGAATAGGCAGGCATCCACCAGCAGTGTAGCACTCCGGGATAATAGGCATCCACCAACAGCGCAGCACTCTGGGATAGGCAGGCATCCACCAGCAGTGCAGCACTCCAGGATAATAGACAGGTATCCACCAACAGCGCAGCACTCCGGAATAGGCAGGCATCCACCAGCAGTGTAGCACTCCGGGATAATAGGCATCCACCAACAGCGCAGCACTCTGGGATAGGCAGGCATCCACCAGCAGTGCAGCACTCCAGGATAATAGACAGGCATCCACCAACAGCGCAGCACTCCGGAATAGGCAGGCATCCACCAGCAGTGTAGCACTCCGGGATAATAGGCATCCACCAACAGCGCAGCACTCTGGGATAGGCAGGCATCCACCAGCAGTGCAGCACTCCAGGATAATAGACAGGTATCCACCAACAGCGCAGCACTCCGGAATAGGCAGGCATCCACCAGCAGTGTAGCACTCCGGGATAATAGGCATCCACCAACAGCGCAGCACTCTGGGATAGGCAGGCATCCACCAGCAGTGCAGCACTCCAGGATAATAGACAGGCATCCACCAACAGCACAGCACTCCGGAATAGGCAGGCATCCACCAGCAGTGTAGCACTCCGGGATAATAGGCATCCACCAACAGCGCAGCACTCTGGGATAGGCAGGCATCCACCAGCAGTGCAGCACTCCAGGATAATAGACAGGCATCCACCAACAGCACAGCACTCCGGAATAGGCAGGCATCCACCAGCAGTGTAGCACTCCGGGATAATAGGCATCCACCAACAGCGCAGCACTCTGGGATAGGCAGGCATCCACCAGCAGTGCAGCACTCCAGGATAATAGACAGGTATCCACCAACAGCGCAGTACTCCGGAATAGGCAGGCATCCACCAGCAGTGTAGCACTCCGGGATAATAGGCATCCACCAACAGCGCAGCACTCTGGGATAGGCAGGCATCCACCAGCAGTGCAGCACTCCAGGATAATAGACAGGCATCCACCAACAGCACAGCACTCCGGAATAGGCAGGCATCCACCAGCAGTGTAGCACTCCGGGATAATAGGCATCCACCAACAGCGCAGCACTCTGGGATAGGCAGGCATCCACCAGCAGTGCAGCACTCCAGGATAATAGACAGGCATCCACCAACAGCACAGCACTCCGGAATAGGCAGGCATCCACCAGCAGTGTAGCACTCCGGGATAATAGGCATCCACCAACAGCGCAGCACTCTGGGATAGGCAGGCATCCACCAGCAGTGCAGCACTCCAGGATAATAGACAGGCATCCACCAACAGCACAGCACTCCGGAATAGGCAGGCATCCACCAGCAGTGTAGCACTCCGGGATAATAGGCATCCACCAACAGCGCAGCACTCTGGGATAGGCAGGCATCCACCAGCAGTGCAGCACTCCAGGATAATAGACAGGCATCCACCAACAGCACAGCACTCCGGAATAGGCAGGCATCCACCAGCAGTGTAGCACTCCGGGATAATAGGCATCCACCAACAGCGCAGCACTCTGGGATAGGCAGGCATCCACCAGCAGTGCAGCACTCCAGGATAATAGACAGGCATCCACCAACAGCGCAGCACTCCGGAATAGGCAGGCATCCACCAGCAGTGTAGCACTCCGGGATAATAGGCATCCACCAACAGCGCAGCACTCTGGGATAGGCAGGCATCCACCAGCAGTGCAGCACTCCAGGATAATAGACAGGTATCCACCAAAAGCGCAGCACTCCGGAATAGGCAGGCATCCACCAGCAGTGTAGCACTCCGGGATAATAGGCATCCACCAACAGCGCAGCACTCTGGGATAGGCAGGCATCCACCAGCAGTGCAGCACTCCAGGATAATAGACAGGCATCCACCAACAGCACAGCACTCCGGAATAGGCAGGCATCCACCAGCAGTGTAGCACTCCGGGATAATAGGCATCCACCAACAGCGCAGCACTCTGGGATAGGCAGGCATCCACCAGCAGTGCAGCACTCCAGGATAATAGACAGGCATCCACCAACAGCACAGCACTCCGGAATAGGCAGGCATCCACCAGCAGTGTAGCACTCCGGGATAATAGGCATCCACCAACAGCGCAGCACTCTGGGATAGGCAGGCATCCACCAGCAGTGCAGCACTCCAGGATAATAGACAGGTATCCACCAACAGCGCAGTACTCCGGAATAGGCAGGCATCCACCAGCAGTGTAGCACTCCGGGATAATAGGCATCCACCAACAGCGCAGCACTCTGGGATAGGCAGGCATCCACCAGCAGTGCAGCACTCCAGGATAATAGACAGGCATCCACCAACAGCACAGCACTCCGGAATAGGCAGGCATCCACCAGCAGTGTAGCACTCCGGGATAATAGGCATCCACCAACAGCGCAGCACTCTGGGATAGGCAGGCATCCACCAGCAGTGCAGCACTCCAGGATAATAGACAGGCATCCACCAACAGCACAGCACTCCGGAATAGGCAGGCATCCACCAGCAGTGTAGCACTCCGGGATAATAGGCATCCACCAACAGCGCAGCACTCTGGGATAGGCAGGCATCCACCAGCAGTGCAGCACTCCAGGATAATAGACAGGCATCCACCAACAGCGCAGCACTCCGGAATAGGCAGGCATCCACCAGCAGTGTAGCACTCCGGGATAATAGGCATCCACCAACAGCGCAGCACTCTGGGATAGGCAGGCATCCACCAGCAGTGCAGCACTCCAGGATAATAGACAGGCATCCACCAACAGCACAGCACTCCGGAATAGGCAGGCATCCACCAGCAGTGTAGCACTCCGGGATAATAGGCATCCACCAACAGCGCAGCACTCTGGGATAGGCAGGCATCCACCAGCAGTGCAGCACTCCAGGATAATAGACAGGCATCCACCAACAGCACAGCACTCCGGAATAGGCAGGCATCCACCAGCAGTGTAGCACTCCGGGATAATAGGCATCCACCAACAGCGCAGCACTCTGGGATAGGCAGGCATCCACCAGCAGTGCAGCACTCCAGGATAATAGACAGGCATCCACCAACAGCGCAGCACTCCGGAATAGGCAGGCATCCACCAGCAGTGTAGCACTCCGGGATAATAGGCATCCACCAACAGCGCAGCACTCTGGGATAGGCAGGCATCCACCAGCAGTGCAGCACTCCAGGATAATAGACAGGCATCCACCAACAGCGCAGCACTCCGGAATAGGCAGGCATCCACCAGCAGTTCTGCAAGTCCTTGTGCAGTGGCAAGCACTAGCAGGGCAACATTCCTAGAGGATAGGCCAGATTCTAGCAATGGGGCGTCCCATCCATAACGAGACAGGGCCCATACTAGCCTCCCAGACCTTCTACTGTATCCAACATGGCTGCCCAATACTTCAGTAGAACCTGTAATTCCACTTTTCACAGCCCAGCCAGGCCCTAAAATACAATTTATAATTTCCATTTATTTTTTACTGATGATCTCCTGAATTACATTGCAGAGCAGTGTAATCTGTACACCAGCCAACATATAGCAAACAATCCAGATTCTTCCTAATATGCCCGCCCTATTGTTTGGAAACCCCTCACCGTGGAAGAATTTAAAATTTTCCTTGGCTTAACCCTCAACATGGGGCTGACAAAAAAAAAATGAACTCCGTGCCTACTGGTCTACCCAATCTATCCACCACATGCCAGTCTACTTTTCTTTGATACCCAGAGCCCTTTACGAGAGGATCATGAGGTTTTTGCATTTCAGCAACAATGCCCAGTGCCTCCCTCGCAACCATGGCGATTATGATAAATTATTCGAAATTCAGCCCCTAATCAATTTTTTTTTGCTCCAGCTTCAAGCAGATGTTTACCCCAGATATAAATATTTGTGTAGATGAATCCCTAGTATACTTCACCGGAAGACTTGACATTAAGCAATACCTCCCCAGTAAACTAGCCAAACGTAGAGTAAAATTTTACAAGGCATGTGACAGGGCCATAAGGTGTACACATATGATTTTCAAATTTATAAGGGAAAGGACAGACAGCGAAACCCCCCCTGGATGCCCTGCCTATATGGGAACAAGTGGCAAAATTGTCTGGCAGCTGATCGAACCATTGCTTGGGAAAGGTTACCACCTATATGTAGACAATTTCTACACGAGTCTCCCACTTTTCCGCCATCTTTACATAAAGAAGACTGACCTGTGGGACAGTGCGGACCAACTGCAAGGGCTTCCCACAGAGATTGGTCGTCAAGAAATTGAAACAGGGAAATAGCCAGTATGCGGAATGACGAGGTACTAGCCCTGAAGTGGAGAGATAAAAGAAGAGATGTCTACATTCTTTCCACAATGCACAATGACACCTTGGTGGAACTGCAGACAAGAAGAGGTCCCGCCCAGAAGCCAAAATATCTGCATGAATAAAACCTTTTCATGGGGGGTGGATATGAACGATCAGCTGATGCAGCCCTACTTGGCCACCAGGAGATCACTGTTTTGGTACAAGAAAGTTATTTGATACAACTAACCCTGTTTAATTCGTATGTTATTTTTTCTAAGTGCACCCAAAGTTCCATAACCTATCTAAAATTTCAAGAAGACATTATTACAGCCCTTTTCTATCCCCATTGCCAAGCCCCTCGACTAATTCGCTCCAATACATTAGCCAGACTTCATGAAAGGCACTTTCCCCAAATTCTCCCTCTTACCCAAACAGGTCGCAAACCCCCCAAAAAAGTTGTGTGTTTAAGTAGAGGAATTCGTTGTGACACCCGATACTACTGTCCCCAGTGTCCCTCCCAGCCAGGCCTCTGTATTGGAGAGTGCTATTGGCGCTATCACACTTCACTACACTATTAGTAAAGTGAAGATGATATTTTTCCAGTTTCCACTATCTGCTATTTCTGTGAATGATCAGGACTGTTTATCGACTATGCCTCTGCCAACCATGTTGCTGCCTTCCACGTGAATTGACCTCAGCCTGTTAAATGACCATGCTTTTTGCCTGCCTCCTGAACTGATTATTTGCCCTGCCACTGTACAGCACAGGGGTCTCACATACACGAGGGGCTTCAGAAAAGATTTTATGAGTGGAGAAAATGTTTTTCTCCGGGTTTTTGTTTTCTCGGATTAGGGTCTGGAGACTCGGAGGCTTTTAAGAGATTTGGGTGGGAATAAGCCTCTACCCCTGTCCTTAGGTCTTACCTGACCAAGGCCCTAAATCTTATAGTGCTGCCTGCTGCCACCTGAACTGGTCATGCCTCTGCCTGCCACCTGAACTGGCCATGCCTTTGCCTGGACCAATACTTTGGCTGTGCTGACCATGTCTAACCATGTCTCTGTCTGCTGCCTGTACTGACCCTGGTTCCACTAGAATAGAGATTGCAAGAGGATCCTTCAGCAATGGGTAATGTCTGTCTTTCAGATGATAAACCACTAATTTCAATGGTCTTCTTAGCTATCTGTAAGGGGGGCATTCTTCCCAGTGACCACCAATTTAAGGGACATCCATCCCAGTGACCACTAATGTAAGGGACGTCCATCCCAGTGACCACCAATGTAATGCATGTCCATCCCAGTCACCACCAATGTAAGGGACGTTCATCCTAGTGACCACCAATGTCAGGGATGTTCATCATAGTGACCACCAATGTAAAGGACATTCATTCCAGTGACCACCAATGTAAAGGATGTTCATCCCAGTGACTATCACGCTTATATACTGTCAAGCAAATCATGGAAGACCCACACAGAATTCTACACAAATAGCTCAATATAAACAGCAGAAGATCATCAGTAACAATCTGTCCAACTTCCACATGTAATGCCAGCTGCAGAGTCTTCAAGATGTCTAATCAGTGTGTTCTGGTATGCAGCGTGCAGCTAATCAGTGTGTTCTCCTGGTGTGCAGTGTGCAGCTAATCAGTGTGTTCTCCTGGTGTGCAGTGTGCAGCTAATCAGTGTGTTCTCCTGGTGTGCAGTGTGCAGCTAATCAGTGTGTTCTCCTGGTGTGCAGTGTGCAGCTAATCAGTGTGTTCTCCTGGTGTGCAGTGTGCAGCTAATCAGTGTGTTCTCCTGGTGTGCAGTGTGCAGCTAATCAGTGTGTTCTCCTGGTGTGCAGTGTGCAGATAATCAGTGTGTTCTTGGTGGGAGTGGAGATGACCCATCTATAAGGATATACAGAACATACACACACACACCACAAGGCCGAGCTCACACTATGAGATGTTTCTCGTGGCTGCAGTTCTTCTGAGATCCACAAGATGGTGATCTCACTTCTACCCAGACAGGAAATCTCTATGGAAAACAGGAAGTGCTGTTAGACACTGACAGGAAGTGATGTCACATACAGACAGGAAGTTCTAAGTGTTACAAAGTAGATATATACAAGAGGGTCAGAGGCAGCTGGCAAATACTACTTACTACAAAAAACTGGATTATGATCCGACACAGGATTTTACTAAGCAATTAAAAGGTCTGATTGCGACCATACCAAGCCACCTGCATTCAGAACTCATCAATGCGATTCCAGATAATCCAGATATTGGAGACTTCTACATGCTGCCCAAAATTCACAAGCCAGGAAATCCAGGCAGACCCATTATAACAGGTATGAATACACTTACCGAACATATCTCAGGCCTTGTAGAAAACATGTTAAAACCGTTAGTCATGAACACTACTAGTTTCCTGCAAGACACCACTGATTTTCTGAACAAGCTTAACAATATACAACAATTACCACCAAATACACTTCTAGTCACTATGGATGTAGAATCTCTGTACAGTAACATCCCTCACAAGGATGGGTTGGCAGCATGTCACAGATTCTTATCATCCACACCAAACCACAAATACACGGCTGAGGATGTTACACAGCTCATCGAATTTATTCTTACACACAACTACTTCACTTTCAACAATGACATCTATCTCCAATGTATGGGTACTGCTATGGGAAGCAAAATGGCACCCCAATATGCAAACTTATTTATGGCTGACCTGGAGGACAAATTCCTGAACAGCATACAACAAAAGCCATACAGATATTATCGCTATATTGATGATATCTTCATGATATGGACTGAAGGTGAAGAAAATCTAAACCAATTCTTCTCATTGATCAACACTTTTCACCCATCTATCAAACTAAAAATGGACTATTCGAACACACATGTCAACTTCCTAGACACTACAGTATACATCAGGGATGACAAGCTTCACACTTCCATATACAGAAAACCGACTGACCGATGCAGCTATCTTCATAGTTCCAGTTTTCATCCCCAACACACTAAACGAGCCATCATACACAGCCAGGCCATCAGATACCACCGAATTTGTTCAGACCCAGAAGTCAGAGATAAACATCTCAGAACACTGGCAGGCTCTTTCCAGAAGAAAGGATATAAAGACAAAACCATCAACAACAGCATAAACACAGCCTTGAAAACCCGAAGAGAAAATCTCCTCCAATACAAAGAGAAAAAAACAAATAACCGAGTACCTCTAGTCACCACATACAACCCAACACTAGAAGGGATCAAAAAGATAATCAAAGATTTACAGCCCATTATAACAGAGGATGAAACTCTGAAAGAAACATTCCAACAACCCCCATTATTGGCTTTCAGACAACCACCCAACCTCAGACACAAACTAATCAGCAGGAAACTTCACTCTGATTATGAAGTCACAAATAATGGAAGCAAACCCTGCAATAAAAAACGCTGCAAACTGTGCAACCAGATCAATCCATCCAAAAGTGTCACACACACAAATGGGACCTTCACCATCATGGGATCTTACAACTGTACCTCCAGTAATGTTGTGTACCTCATCCAATGCAACAGGTGTGGCAAAGGATCTTATGTTGGTGAAACAGGACAGAAGTTGCAAGCGAGGATGAATTTTCACAGACATACCATCAAGGAACATAAAGAAGAGAGTTTCTGCACACCTGTGGGACATCACTTCTCACAACCAGACCACACTATAGAAGACCTCAATGTTTTAGTTCTTAAAGGGAATTTCAGAACTATCCAGGAAAGGAAAACATTTGAACTAAGAATGATAATTCTTTTTAACACAAAAACGAATGGCCTAAATTTAGATATTGGTTTCCTTACCCATTATACTAAGGTTTTATGACCCCCTCTGTGACTAGCATCTCCCCCCTCAAGTCTATAGCTCTCCCTCTGTCTTATCTCACTAACTCTGTCTTATCTCACTAACTCTGCTGCTATCTTTATTACCATTGATTTGTATGTGTTTTTTTTCCTTTCCCTCTGAGATTTTTTTTTTTTTCTTGTTTTGTTTCAACATTCTGCTAAAAAAATTGTGAATCAGTACTGCTTGGACCTTGAAGAAGGGGACATACCCCGAAAGCTTGTCCTGAAAAATTCTATGTTAGTGCAAATAAAAAAAGTATCACGGACAGTACTTAAGTAGAGGGGAGAAATTTCTGGAACTAGCAGCAGAGGAGGTAATAAGATCTTATTTTCTATTTACACCCAGTAACCCCCCCCGTCATGTCCGTCCTCTTCCTCCATAGTCACTGTGATGTCTTTTATCTCCAGCAGATGATGATACACACATATATAGTGTGGAAACCTAGAATAACTCCTTTAGGCCTGAACATTCCCCAACTCACGGGGCCAGAATATTCTTTTCATTTTGGAGATGTGTCACCTTTCCCACCAATCACCTTCTCACCTCATCAGTCTATACCAGGGGTCTCCAAAGTACGGCCCGCAGCTACATTCATTAGACTCTCCAAAACCTGTGACGCATACTCACCCCCGGCACAAGTCCCGCAACCACTCCCCGCACCTGGCCTCAAACATTGAGGTATTTCAGTGTAGACTGGCCACACCTCCAGGCTCCCGACCTGCTGTTTACATCAGTGTAATTTTGCATAGAGCGTGTCTGTGTAACAGCAGGGCAGGAGCTGCAGCCAGTCTGCACTTAAGGCACACTGTATGCCGGTAAGTATGGAGAGACTGATGGGGAGGAAACAATCGTGCAGCATGGGGATTGATTGGCTATGTTGGGGATACAAATGTTGGGGGGGTGGATTTGATTGCTCTAAAGGGGACACAGTTGCGGGTGATAGCCCTGAAGGGGACAAAGCTGTGGGGGGGAGGGGTTTGATGGCACTGCAGGGGACACAGTGTGTAGGGATGAGCTCCGGCGTGTTCGCACACTCCACGTGCAGAGCCCGCCAGGAAGTCGGCACTGTGCTGCGCTTATCACAGGCAGTGAGACATTTCCCGATCTCTGCAGCCGCGCATCGGGACAATGTCTCACTGCCTGTGATTAGCGCAGCACAGTGTCGAGTTCCTGGCGGGCTCTGCACGTGGCGTGTGCAAACACGCCGGAGCTCATCCCTACTAGTGTATGTGTTTGGGGGGGGTTATGGCACTGAAGGGGACATAGTTGTGCGGAGGGGGTTTGTGTCACTGAAGGGGACACAATTGTGGGAGGTTTGATGGCTGTAATGGGGACACAGGGGGATGTGATGGTCTGAGGGTGACACAAATGTGCGTTGGGGCTCTGATGGGCACACAATTGTGTGAAGGGGCTCTGATGGGCACACAAATGTGTGAAGGGGCTCTGATGGGCACACAAATGTGTGAAGGGGCTCTGATGGGCAAACAAATATGTGGAGGGGCTTCAATGGGAACACAACTGTGTGGAGGGGATCCGATGGGCACACAAATGTGCAGGGGGGCTCTGATGGGCATACAGATGTGTGGAGGGGCTTTAATAGGCACACAACTGTGTGTGGGGTCTCTGATGGGCACATAACTGTGTGGAGGGACTCTAATGGGCACACAAATGTGTGAAGAGGCTCCGATGGGCACACAAATGTGTGGGGAGCCATGGTGGGGACACCAATTTGCAGGGAAACACTGATGAGTGATGGGGACACAAATGTGCAGGGATACTCTGATGGGGACACAGATTTAAGGCCCTAATGCACACTGGAAGTTTAGCCCGCTGCATGAGACTAGAGATACAGGTGCACCATCTAGCCCCGCTTCCAGCAGCCTGATACATTTTATTCTATATTATGCAGGAGGAAGTGGGAGATCAATGGTTGCTATATTTATATACAGTATATACAGTATATATATAGATATATATATATATATATATACATACATACACACACACCCTACCTTGTAGTGTGTATTATAGCTTTGGTAACTCTGCAAGCAAAAGCTTTAACAAATACAAACACTAGAGGTAAGCAACTTCCTACACATGTGCCAATTCCTACTGGGGGGGCAGCACACTTATTATTGTCTTAAATTCCTCTTCTAATATTGTACAACCAATACAGTCCAGATAATTCTCTGTCTACAGAAAGCCTGTATAGATTACATGACCACACCAGTGAGGATGGAGGAGGACCAGAGTCGCATGAATGAGAGGATACTAAACCTCACCCTGGAGATCATCTACCTGCTGACCGGAGAGGTGAGGAGGATTCTTGGAGGTCACATGACATCACTTTTATCTCTATTAATAAAACACAGACCTGACCGGAGAGGTGAGGAGGATTCTGAGATTCTAACATGACATTCCTATTGGTTTTCCAATACAGAGGTTTCCAATTCCAAAGTCTGGAGATCATATCACCATCACAGTGCCTCCATGTGACTTCCTAAAACCTGAGAGACACAACATGGAGAAGATTCTAGAAGTCACCAAGAAGATGATGGGGCTGCTGTCTGGAGAGGTGAGCGGTGCTGGGAATTCTGGGACATTATCCAGTAACAGACAAGGGATGTGTCTGGATGGTGACTGTATCATTGTGTGTGTCAGGTTCCTATAAGGTGTCAGGATGTCACTGTCTATTTCTCCATGGAGGAGTGGGAGTATTTAGAAGGACACAAGGATCTCTACAAGGACGTCATGATGGAGAATAAGCCGCCCCTCACATCACCGGGTAAGAGGACACTTTATTGTAAAGGAGAGAGCAGTACGGAGGCTCCACCTAAATCCAGTCATACCTCTTACAGTGGTAGTATTAGAGGCGGCTGCCTGAAATGAGACAGGAGCAGCAGCAGGTATGGCTTACAACACTGGTTGTACTGGAGCAGCCAGAGTAGGAGAATCCAGATGAGCAGTTCGAATCGGGAGCGTTTGTAATGCTATGGCAACTCATCCATGTGGTGGTCCTGCTAATCTAGTCTGGACATAATATTACAACTAGGTGAATTGCCTGCATCTTCTGGATTAATGGCCCTTGCGTAATGTCAGGAGCCGTAAATCAGGCGGAGACAGTAAATGCAGTTTAAAATCACACCTGTAATGAAATGACAAAAATTATACAGTTCAGGAACATAGTCAAAAAAACAGAGGTCAGTATTTGGATGCTAGAGCTGGTAATCAGATGAGCCGGGTCAGGAAACCACAAATCAGAGTAGTCAGGAGCAAAAATCAGGAATCGGAAGGGAAATCAGACAGGCCAAGTCATGAACAGGAACACACTTAGAGATCATAGACCACACAGGGGCAAGGAAGAAATGATCTAAGCTGATTAAATAGCAAAAATGGGTCTGGCTGTAAGCTGGACTAATGAGGCAGGTAAATGGTAATGAGGTAAGTCACTGTGGTAAAAACAAGTGGCTGGTAATTAACCGACAGCTGAGCAGCTTCTGAGCACTGAAAGATGGGAGGCAGCGGTGAAGGACCGCTTCAGTTTGTGTCGTAACCATTTAGGGGGAGATTTACTAAAACTGGTGCATGCAAAATCTGGTGCAGCTCTGCATAGTAACCAATCAGCTTCCAGGTGTTATTGTCAAAACTTAATTGAACCAGCTGAAGTTAGAAGCTGATTGGTTACTATGCACATCTGAACCAAATTCTGAGTGCTCCAGTTTTAGTAAATTAACCTCCTAGATTACCGCTGGTTACTGATTACCAATATTATTGGTCCTGACCATTAAACTATAATATTTATATGGCACGTTACGTAGCCTTAAGCCCTGCACTTTATACTCTATGTTGTATGTAGTGCTAACCCCCTGAGAGGGCGTAGGAAATAGATGGGTCTCCCTTACTTGTTCAGAGGCTGCCAACCCAGGTACCAGGGTAGTGTCCTCCAGAAAATGTCTTTAAGTCCAGGTTCTATCAAGCCCTCAGACAAGCACATGCTGTGGCCTGACAGCAACAGCTCTTGAGTAACACAGGCTGACTCCCAGGACAGGGGACCCAGGACTGAACAGCCCTCCCAGACATTTATCTTCTCTCCAGCCACCTTCTGGGACCCCCCTTCCAGGGATTGTCTGCAGTGAGATAAATATTCATAACCCAGTGGCTGACCCTCCTACTCTATTTCTGGAAGCTCCCGACCCTGCACTATATATTCTGTGTTGTACATTACATAATTCTGATACTCTAGAGTCTTAATTGCTTTAGCCTATACAATATGTTGTACA
Organism: Rana muscosa; assembly: GCA_029206835.1. Taxonomy (NCBI): domain Eukaryota; kingdom Metazoa; phylum Chordata; class Amphibia; order Anura; family Ranidae; genus Rana; species Rana muscosa. The sequence continues at coordinate 30,709,577 of JARGYO010000094.1, forward strand.
TTACATATTCCTTACTTCTGCACTCTACCTTCTACCCACGGCTATACAGGTGAAACTCGAAAAATTAGAATATCGTGCAAAAGTTAATTTCACGAATGCAACTTAAAAGGTGAAACTAATATATGAGATAGACTCATTACATGTATAGCGGGGTGTTCAATTTAGGGGAAATGTCTGAGTGGTAACCAGGCTCAGACACCTTAACTTGTTAGGAGTTATGGACCATTTTTTTTGTCCTCAGAGGATAATGCTGGTGATGTGTTCCCTGTGGCCTGTGGGTGGTGCTACCATTCTGGGCCAGGGATGAACCGCGAGCGTAGTGCTGTGCCTTTTGTGTCCCATCTCGGCAGCCATACAGTGGGGCGGGGAACCTGCTGTGCTTGCCGGGAGAGGATATACAAGGGGCAGACATCTTCTGATGGGGTCGTCCACGCTCAGGCACCTTCAGCCTGGGCGTGTGTGGGTCATCTCCGGGTGCCCTAGGCCCGGAGGCCGTGTTCCGGTTCCACCTCAGGCACCTTTAGCCTGGGGTGAGGTACTACCTCACCGTTTCTGACTGCCTGGGTATGGAGGCCCAGGAGCTGCAGCAACGGCCTGGGCCCAGCAACCTTCGGCTGGGGCCCACTAGGGATCGAGGAGTCCAGAGTGCCGCCTAGCGAGGGGACCCGCGCCCTAAGAGAAGGGAGGATCTGTTCCGAGGGACCGATGCTGTGGTCACGGTGAAGGAAGGGTTTGTTGACTCTCTGGGGGGACGTCTTCTCCCTGAAAGGGGCCATGTCCTAGGAAGAAACCAAGGTTCACCAAGTCAGTGGCAGTGACCTTGTTCACCAGGTCAGTGGCAGTGACCTTATCCACAGGGTCTGTGGCAGAGACCAACCTCATGGTCTGTGGCAGAGACCATGCGCCAAAACTGTTTGAGAAACCTGAACCGTCAATTCAAAGAGTTTGAGCTACGTTTGTGCCCTGACCTCCTCCACACCTTAAGCTGTCCTGTGTCTTTGCTCCAACCTTTCTTCTATTCAAGAGACTATTTGCTATTCAAGTGAGAATAAATAGGACTTTCAGCTGGTGTGGACATTCACGTTCCTGGGGAAGTCAAGGACTTGCATCTACCCACTGTAGAGGTGAGAATCAGTCTCAGGAGGACTTTGGACTTTAATGCAGGAGGGGGATAGGTGGGTGCGCTACACATGCAAAGCAAGATAGTTCAGGCCGTGATTTGCCATAATTGTGATAATTATGGCTTACAGCTCATGAAAACCCCAAATCCACAATCTCAGAAAATTAGAATATTACATGCAATCAATAAAACAAGAATTGTATATAGAACAATATTGGCCCTCTGAAAATTATAAGCATGCATATGTACTCAGTACTTGGTTTGGGCCCCTTTTACAGCAATTACTGCCTCAATGAGGCGTGGCATGGAAGCGATCAGCCTGTGGCACTGCTGAGGTGTTATGGAAGACCAGGATGCTTCAATAGCGGCCTTCAGCTCTTCTGCATTGTTCGGTCTCATGTCTCTCATCTTTCTCTTGGCAATGCCCCATAGATTCTCTATCATAGATTCTCCAAAATCTCCTGGTAGACGGCTGCGTTGACCCCGGACTTAATGAAGCACAGTGGACCAACACCAGCAGATGACATGGCTCCCCAAATCAACACAGACTGTGGAAACTTCACACTGGACTTCAAGCACCTTGCAGTGTGTGCCTCTCCATTCTTCCTCCATACTCCGGGTCCTTGGTTTCCAAATGAGATGCAAAATTTTCTCTCATCAGAAAAGAGGACTTTGGATCGCTGAGCACCAGACCAGGTCTGTTTTTCTTTAGCCCAGGTAAGACGCTTCTGACGTTGTTTGTTGTTCAGGAGTGGTTTGACAAGAGGAATACGACATTTGAAGCCCATGTCCAGGATCCAGCTGTGTGTGGTGGCTCTTGATGCACTGACTCCAGCCTCAGTCCACTCCTTGTGAACGTCCCCAACACTTTTGAATGGCCTTTTCCTGACATTCCTCTCCAGGCTGCAGTCATCCCTGCTGCTTGTGCACCTTTTTCTTCCACACTTTTCCCTTCCACATAACTTTCTATTAATGTGCTTTGATACAGCACTTTGGGAACATCCAACTTCTTTTGCAATTACCTTTTGAGGCTTTCCCTCCTTATGGAGGGTGTCAATGATGGTTTTCTGCACAACTGTCAGGTCAGCAGTCTTTCCCATGATTGTGATTCCTACTGAACCAGACTGAGAGACCATTTAAAGGCTAAGGAACCCTTTGCAGGTGTTATGGCTAAATTATCTGATTAGAGTGGGACACTTTGAGCCTAGAATATTGCACCTTTTCACAATATTCTAATTTTCTGGGATTGTGGATTTGGGGTTTTCATGAGCTGTAAGCCATAATCATCACAATTATGAAAAATCACAGCTTGAACTATCTTGCTTTGCATGTAATGAGTTTCTCTCATATATTAGTTTCACCTTTTAAGTTGCATTAGTGAAATAAATTAACTTTTGCACGATATTCAAATTTTTCGAGTTTCACCTGTGTGTGTATATATATAATCATAATATGTATTCTCTTTTGTTACACCCATTTCCTACCAGCTGGACTTTTTATATCTAATGATTTTATTGGAGCACAGACTTTTACATGTTGATAATAAAGTGATAACATCCTCAAACTTTGGAACCTTAAACAGAAAGTGATAATGAGTCAATAACCCAATGATGGTGGTCTTCAGGATCCGTCCAGTTTTCATCTTGGTTGTTCTCCCCCCATTTTCACTCTCTGACCTCTGGTGGAGCTCAGCCCCGCTGTTATTCATCACTAAATCATGGACTAAATAAGGAACTGCAGAACTTCTTGTGTTGAGAATATGGCAATGAGTGATAGAGGGGGTGGGGACACTCGTCCTATAATTCCCTCATCCCTGTCACTGCTATAAAAGACAATTCTCGTTGTTTCCTCACTCTCTGACTAAGGTCCATGAATTAAGAAATTAACTGGTAGGAGATCAGAGGACCCATTTACTAGTTACTTTGAGGGTGGGAATTGTAAGATCCTCAGAGACGAAGCTGCCTGATGTGGGCGGAGTTTTGTTTAGGGGAACCAATCTGCTCATGTCTAGTAATAATCTTTTTATTTCTATTTTAGTAGATGGACGGGAGATGAGGAAAACCTCAGAGGATTGTCTCACTTTGTCTCCAGACTGTAAAGTAGAAGATGAGGACATCACACAGTATAGTCCAGGAGAAAACCCGACTACCTCAAATGTCCATCCGGCACCACACAGTGTAGATGGACCATCGTATTCCTCTTATCCTGAGGAACCTCAGACTGTGCGGGACGGTGCCGGACCATCGTATTCCTCTTATCCTGAGGAACCTCAGACTGTGCGGGACGGTGACGGACCATCGTATTCCTCTTATCCTGAGGAACCTCAGACGGTGCGGGACGGTGCCGGACCATCGTATTTCTCTTATCCTGAGGAACCTCAGACTGTGCGGGACGGTGCCGGACCATCGTATTCCTCTTATCCTGAGGAACCTCAGACTGTGCGGGACGGTGCCGGACCATCGTATTCCTCTTATCCTGAGGAACCTCAGACTGTGCGGGACGGTGCCGGACCATCGTATTCCTCTTATCCTGAGGAACCTCAGACTGTGCGGGTCGGTGCCGGACCATCGTATTCCTCTTATCCTGAGGAACCTCAGACTGTGCGGGACGGTGCCGGACCATCGTATTCCTCTTATCCTGAGGAACCTCAGACTGTGCGGGACGGTGCCGTCCTTCCAATAGATACAAGCTTTTCCTGTACTGAGTGTGGAAAATGTTTTGTACAAAAATCAGAACTTGTCAAGCATCACAGGTCTCACACGGGGGAGAAGCCATTTTCCTGTCCTGAGTGTGGAAAATGTTTTTCAGTTAAGTCAAATCTTTATCGTCATCAGAGATCGCACAAAGGTGAGAAGCCGTATTTCTGTCCTGAGTTCAGGAAATGTCTTCCTCGGAGGCCTTGCACGGGAGTAAAGCCGTACTCTTGTAATGAGTGTGGGAAATGTTTTTCACATACGTCCAGTCTTTATATACATCAGAGACTGCACACAGGTGAGAAGCTGTATCCCTGTTCTGAATGTAGTAAATGTTTTGTACAAAAATCAGAGCTGGTCATACATCAGAGATCTCACATGGGGGAAAAGGCGTACTCCTGTAATGAGTGTGGGAAATGTTTTACACATAAATCAAAACTTGGCAGACATCAAAGAACTCACACAGAGGAAAAACCGTATTCCTGTCCTGAGTGCGAGAAATGTTTTTCACAGAAGTCCAATCTTTACAGACATCAAAGATCTCACACGGGGGAAAAGCCATATTCCTGTCCTGAGTGTGGGAAATGTTTTTCAGAAATGTCCAGTCTTTATAATCATCAAAGACTGCACACAGGGGAGAAACCGTATTTCTGTTCTAAATGTGGGAAATGTTTTATACGAAAATCAGAACTTGTCAAACATCAGAGGTCTCACACAGAGGAGAAGCCATATTTATGTTCTGAATGCAAGAAATGTTTTTCACAGAAGTCCCATCTTGTCAGACATCAGAGGTCTCACACAGGGGAAAAGCCGTATTCCTGTCCTGAGTGTGGGAAATGTTTTTCAGGGAAGCTCAATCTTTACAGGCATCAGAGATCTCACACGGGGGAGAAGCCACTTTCCTGTCCTGAGTGAGGGAAATGTTCCTCACTGAAGTCCTGTCTTCCTGCACATCGCGGATCCCACACAACCCTTGAGGTGTATTAGTGCCTTGTGTGCGGGAAATGTCTTCTATATGAATGTTGCTGGACATCACAGCTCTCATGTGGGGAAGAAGCACACCCTGATATACACCTCAGATATACTCCATGGCTGATCTAAATCATGTAAGAAACAGTTCATAAGGAGATCAGAGATCACCAAAGACATGGATGAAGTGTTGTACCGTGTTGGCCATTGATAGCAGTAGAAAAATAAAAATGGAGTCTTAACCTTTTATTGGCTGCATACAGTTTGTGGTGTAAGATTTCACAAACACTTATAGGTCCTTTTTTTTTTTTTTTAAATTAGTTAAAAAAATGTGAGCAGCATTCACATTTTTTATTTCATACAGTGATTTCCTATGACCATTGGCTCCCGAATTAGATAACCTTCTCTGAAAAAGTTCTCTCCCGAGGGGGTTACCTTGCGGGCGCGCTTCTGTGTCATACACTCGTCATTGGACTTGATTGACAGCAGCGGGAGCCAATGGCTGCGCTGCTATCAATCTATCCAATGAAGAGCTAAGAAGCCGCGGAGAGAGCGACGCGGGATCGTGCCCACGGAAATTCGGGGCTCAGGTAAGTAAAACGGGGGGGCTGGGGGGCCGAACACTGCAAGGTGTTTTTTCACCTTAATGCATAGGATGCATTAAGGTGAAAAAACTCGTAGGTTCACAACCCCTTTAATGCCGTATTGATCTAGTTTTACTGATGGAGGTATTTCAGGTAAAAAATCTCCTCCATGGCTACTAGATGGAGCTAACTATTATAGGAAATCACTGTGTTAATTAAATTATGGATATTGTTTATCACAGCTGGGCAAATGCTTATCACGCTCGACCAACAAATGTTCAACTTATCGACCCCTTCGTTTACTATGTCAGGCATGATTTCTTTTTGTTTTACCTCCATTCACACAGAATAAGCATACATGCACTTTCATCGGATCAATTGCTATGCAATTTTTTAAAGATGGACCCACAAATGTCAGAAGACGTTTATTTAACCACTTGCCACCAGTAGAAAGTCTTATGATGTCCTAGATTTTCAGTGGCTATACCGGGATGATGCCTGCACCTGCAAGCATCATCCCATTATCAAAATTTTCAGCCCCCAACAGGAAAATTGATCTGAGTTGCAATTGAGCCACTCGATCACTTCTACAGGGGGCGAAAGGGGTGCCCCCCGCCGCTGCCTTTCCCATCTGATCAGGGAGCCTGGGACTGCTCCCACCGGTGGCATCCCATGGACTGAATAGACAGAGAGGAACTGAGGTTGTTCCTCCCGCTCTGTAAGATCAGAAACCCAGAAGTGACTTTTGGTTTATTGTTTACAAGCCATTACCGGCTTCAACAAGCATGGTCAATCTCGATTTGATCAGATGCTTTGGAGGCCAGAAAAGACATCTGGGGTCTAATAGACCCCAGGTCTCTCCATAAAGAGGGTCTGTCACGACCCATGCTTTCGCAAGGGATGTTGTTCATCCTTTGCAATTGCAATAAAGTTGTTGGAAAAAAAGGGACAGTGTATAAAAAAGTTTTAAATGAAATTAATAATAATAGTTTCTTTTTTTTAAAGAACCCCTGTTTCTCACGCGTTGTGTAGCTTAGTGTCTCAAAGGGAGACGGAAAAGTTCAGGGTTTACACATCTCCCAGGCTTCTCTCGTACACTTAAATACCTCTGATTCCATATCCAGTTTGTGTTTTGAACCTCTTCCTATTGGCAATTTAGACTCACCTGGGTCACACAGTCAGTGCTCTAGAGCCTGGGGGAACAGACAAGTCGTGTCTGTGAGAGCTGCAAGGTTGGTGGAAGCTGAAAAATTGTATGTGGAGACTGACAAGCATTAGGTTTGCTCAGCCTGATATCAGGACATGGATTTGTGTAGTTAGTGCCTGGACATGGCAAGGATTTTCTTTTGTTGTTTTTCTGCCTTGTTTATTTTCTAGAACACTGTACAGAATCTGTATATAGCCTGTATACAGCACTATTTGTCACTGCACCAGTAGACTGGTATTTGTGCCTGAAGGTGTGGAGCTTTGTACCTTCTACTTATCCCCAGCTCACGTATAGTGGAGGCATGCCAGCAGTTTTAGCAAGGAACTGGTATTTAATGGGCCGGTACCTTAAAGTGGTTGTAAACCCACTTTATAAACAAAGACCTACAGGTAAGCCTAGATTAACGCTTACCTATAGGTGCATGAAATATCTCCTTAACCTACACGGTTAAGGAGATATTTGCATTTAAATGCGGCGACGCTGACGTCATGCGCATAGGGTTAACCCCATTCACAAATTCGGCTAGGTCGCAACATTCGACGACATAGCCGAATTCGACGGCTCACGTGCGCATGCGCGGAGTCCCGTCTTCGCCGCTCCGGCCAATCACAGCGCCGGAGCGGCGCTGTGATTGGCTGCAGCGGCGATACCCGGAAGTAACCTTCCGGCTATCGCCGCAGCGATGGATGCGGCTGAAGAGGGAGACGAGGACGGCTTCGGGGGCCCCGATCTAAGGTAAGTGATGCATAATGAGCTATTATGCTAGTCATAATAGCTCATTATGCCTTTCTCTTACAGCTAGTTAAAAAAAAATAAAAAATTTAGGAGGGTTTACAACCACTTTAAGTGACAAAGCATGGCAGAGATAATAAAACAGTTGGTGCTGTCTAATGTTTTCTCAACATCAAGCAAATGCTGCACAGCTGCAAACAAACACTGTACTACAGCAGCAAGGCAGTACAGTGCAGCAGCAAAAACATTTACTGATTCAGCAGAATTACCAGTTGATTAAGATGTGTTCAGGAACAGACACAGGTGCGGTTTCAAAAATTAGTGAGTGCTGTGTAAATTGACACACAGGCATTGACGGTGGTAGTGCAAATGCTGCCACAGAGGTCTCCTGCTAAATCCTTAGGTGTTGGAGACAGCTCCTTAGCCACCCATGTGGGTCACTTCCTACCCAAGATGACTGCTGTTGATGACCCAAAGGGCTTTCTGGTTATGTTTGAAAGAACTGCTGAGATAGAAGGTTGGCCTAAAACCTAGGGGGCAGGACTGGTTACCCCTTTACTTACTGGGGAATCACAGAAGGCCTATTATGATTTGAAAGCTATGGATGAATGGGGTTAAGAAAAAATCAAGCAGGAAATTCTGGCACGACTAGGTGTTACCTTGGCGGTACGAGAATAGCGGGTCAGCAGCTGGTCCTTCCTAGTTGAGAGGCCTCCAGGATCACAGGTGTTCAACCTTTTCCGCCTGGTGTGATAGTGGCTGCAACCAGAATCCTTGCCTGGGCCACAAATAGTGAAGTGTGTAGTCATGGACCTTTACCTGAAGATTTCCAACTATCCCCCTGTAGAAGTGGGTGAGCCATGGGGACCTTAAGTCAGCAGATAGTCTAGTGGTGGAGCTCATTGAGAGGTACTTTTCTGCTGAAACCCTGGTTGCCTCCCCTACAACATCACAGACATTCCACCCAAAGCCATTGTTTTCCCTAGGCAAGCAGTAAGAATGTTTTAAGGGAAGTGGGTGGTAAGCATGGCAATTAGACAGGAGGGAGAACTTTTGATAACAGGTATGAAAATTGGTGTCCCAAACCAAGGAAGTCGATGCCTGTCAGCAGACCTAACTGGACAAATGTCAAGTGTTTTTGTTGCCGGGAACTGGGACATGTGGCAGCGAACTGTCTATTACCAGACCTGAAGGGCATGGTAATGGACTGGGGGGACCCATGTCATTTTTTTTCAATGATTTATTTATGTATATTGCCGGGACCTGACAATATATTACAGCCGTGAGCATTTTCAAAAGAAATGTTTTCCTTTAGAAATGTCATTTTGCTATGGGACTGTTCTAAACACAGAAAAGATGCGCTACTTTCCAGGCAGACTAAGGACACCCCGGGCACGATATTTAAAGGAATATTTTATTTTTATTGTTTCACTTTAAGCATTATTAAAATCACTGCTCCTAAAAAAAACTGCAGTTTTCAAAACTTTTTTTGCATTGATATATGTCCCCTAGGGCAGTACCGGGTCCCCAAACACTTTTTATGGCAATAACTTGCATGTAATCCTTTAAAATGAGCACTTTTGATTTTTCACGTTTGTGTCCCATAGACTTTAACGGTGTTTGCGTGTTCGAACAAATTTTTAGCCTGTTCGCAAGTTCTGGTGCAATCCGAATGGGGGGTGTGTTCGGCTCATCCCTAGTAATGACTAGGCCTCTCTTAGCAACATCCTGGGAGTACTTAGCAATCTCCTGGGAGTATTCCAGTCAAGCTTCCTAAGGTGTGTAAATGGCCTACACCTATAAAAAGGGTATTATTCATCTGTAGTCAGGGCTTCACAATTTGTTTTAATCTACAAACTTCCCTCACGTGCATAGGCAGGGTTTTTGTAAAGGTGAACTATCCTTTTAATAAGGATTTTGTGGTTCAGACGCATCTGACGTTGGGCTTGGGGATGGGGAAGAACACCCTGTCAGAACTATTGGGGTTAAAAGAATATATATGTATATTGTATATTTTTCATATGAACATGAGAGAAGCCATTTTCTCTCTAAAGTTGAATCGAAGTTCACTAAAGAAGAGGTTTTTATATCTCTCACAAGGAGACTGTGTAAGTCTTGTCTGTACCATTATCCTAGATTTTTATATCTTTTCTCTTTGACACTTATAGATAAGGGAACCATGAGCTTACAGACCTAATTGGTATTTCCAGAATAAGCTACGAAACAAGAAGGCTTATTCACAAATTAAGCTATTGTATGATATATTTAAAAAAAATATTTTTCTTTCATAATACTGTATGTTTATGATGTATCTGTTTTAATATTCAAAAACCCATTAATGCATATATACTGTATCTATTTATTTGTATTATCACAAAATATACCTGATATTAATTTGCACTGTATTTTTAGTTAATAAATATATATTTTTAACCATATCATTTGTGCCACTTGTAGGGCTGGGCGATTTTCCCCCAAAAAAAAATCTGCGATTTTTTTTTATAAAAAACTCGATTTACGATTCGATTCGATTTTTTTTTTTTATTATATTAATTAAAGTGCATCAACAAACAAAATTGCAAAGGCAAACCCTTTCTCTAACTGCAAAGTCAGTGTGCAACAAACACACAATATATTCCAGCGCTCATGGAACATACATTATTAACTATTGAAAACTCTTGAGAAACTGTGTGTGATTCCTTCTGTCCCAGCCTTGCTGCGATCCTGGCTCTGCATCCTTTTGGGTTGGAGGGCCCTCCACACGCTGGTCTGCCTGTTGTCCATCATTCAAGGTACTGTGCTCACACTGAGATCATGCCACAGGCTTTGTTTTGACTTTTTTAACCCCTCCTTGCTCCACGGATGTCACTGCAAGTTTAACAAGTTTGTCACCACTGGCAACTGGAGAGTTAAGATTCATTTGCCCTCTGCACATTTGGGATTGGATCCCTCTCTTTATTGTGATTAATAAATGGACTAAGCTTTTTTATCAATTCTTCAAGAGTTTAATAGTTAATAATGTATGTTCCATGAGCGCTGGATTATATTGTGTGCATGTTGTGTATTTTGTACTTCTGGGTACGGATTTTTTTCTTATTATTATCATCCATTATATTTTTTTCTTTATCCACCAATTTAGCGCTTGTGACCTTTTGTTGTTTTTTGCAGTGTGCAACAAAGATTGTTAAACATCCAAATTATTAATACTGTATTTGGATTTAGCTAATAAAACAACAAAAAATCCTGAGGTTACTCTTAGTTGAATTGAACTGTGTCCATGCCTCACTGTACCCTTGTCTCACTGTGCCCGTGTCTCACTGTGCCCATGCTTCAATCACTGTGCCCGTACCTGATGCAGATTTTCATGGTATACGGATTTTACTGCTACACCGGTGGCCATTCCAGTATTCAAAAGCCGCGCCTCCTCCTCGTCTGTGATAGGCGGAACACTCAATTTCCCAGCATTCAGTGTTCCGCCTATCATGGTCATCCTCATAACACAGACGAGGATGAGAGGATGTCCGTGATAGGCTGAATACTGCCTGCTGTGAAATTGAGTGTTCCGCCTATCACAGACGACGAGGACTCGGGAGGCGCGGGTTTTGAACACTGCAATGGCTGCCGTCTGTCTGCATGACACGCTGATCAGGTAGGCAGACGGCGGCTGCAGCGAGTAGATGTAATTGGGGTAACGCTGCCCAGTGCCATTCCGGATACGCCCCCTGCAGTCCTGCTACGGAAACTTTGAAGGAAAAAAAAAATAAAAATCTAAAAAAATCGATTTTCTTCAAAACTGAATCGATTTGAGCTCAAAACTCGATTCAAGATTAAAATCTATTTTTTTCCCAGCCCTAGCCACTTGTCTTCAAAATAGCACGGATAAATGAACTTGAATTTCTTGTTTGTATTTGTGGAAAAATTTAAAATCTCCCAAGACAAGATTTGCATAATTTCATAAATACAATACTGTTTTATTATTTCAGTATAAACATTCTGACAACCCTGTGGGGAACCTGAGTAGAAAACGCAATGAACACGAAAAGAAGTATGCAGTAATTGAAAAAGAAAGTTTAGACATAAATGAGGCCTTGGGCACTCAAAGATACTATTTGTTAGGGCACCATTTTGACCTAACTGATCATGCTCCCCTCAAATGGATGGCCCAGAGGAAGGAGACAAATAGATGGGTGTACTGACGGTTTTTGGCTCTATAGCAGGGGTCTCCAAACTTTATAAATAAAGAGCCAGTTTATCGTCCTTCAGACTTTAGGGGGGCCAGGCTGTGGCCACTGGAAGTAGAAAATGTCCTGGCATCCACATGTCACCAATAGGGATGAGCTTCGTGTTCGAGTCGAACACACGTTCGACTCGAACATCGGCTGTTCGATTGTTCGACGAAGATGGAACGTTATGGGCCGTTCGCGCCAAATTCGAGTGACGCGAATGGCCCACAATACACTGTGCCATTGCAGTGCAATCCCGGCGCTGTGATTGGCCAAGCATGCACTGTGACCCTGCATGCTTGGCCAATCACAGCGCCGGCAGCGAGGAGAGCCATAATTGGCCACAGGCAGGATGCCTGTGGCCAATCATAGCTCAGGGGGGTTTAGTACACGCCCCACACTATAAAAGGCCGCCAGCGCAGTGGCCTTGTGCAGTGTGTTCCGGCGTGCAGGGAAAGAGCTACATAGGCAGGGACAGTGTGTTCTATGTTTTGTTCTTTTCTCAGGCATCTGCAGGAGTTGCTGTTCATTGCTGTTCTCTAAGCTAGATAGGCAGGCAGGGACAGTGTGTTCTTTTCTCAGGCATCTGCAGGAGTTGTTGTTCATTGCTGTTCTCTAAGATAGATAGGCAGGCAGGGACAGTGTGTTCTTTTCTCAGGCATCTGCAGGAGTTGCTGTTCTCTAAGCTAGATAGGCAGGCAGGGACAGTGTGTTCCTTTCTCAGGCATCTGCAGCAGTTAGTGGGTGTTGTGTGCCCCAGCACAGTATACACCTGTATATACCCGTCATTGCTGTTCTCTAATACAGGCATCTGCAGAAGTTAGTGGGTGTTGTGTGCCCTAGTACAGTATACACCTGTATATACCCGTCATTGCTGTTCTCTAATACAGGCATCTGCAGGAGTTAGTGGGTGTTGTGTGCCCTAGTACAGTATACACCTGTATATACCCGTCATTGCTGTTTTCTAATCAAGGCATCTGCTGGAGTTAGTGGGTGTTGTGTGCCTCCAGCACAATATACACTACCCAATTGCTGGTTTTCCCATCTCCCTGCAGGCCATTACTATTTCTGGAAGGCCAACAAGGAGAGGCAGACAGTCACAAGCCAATAAAAGAGGGCAAGCAGGCTCTGTGTCTAGAGACAACAGTGCTGGTCGTGGACGCGGTGCATCGTCATCAGCACGTGGCCATGGGACACGCTTGTCCTTATTTTCGGCAGCTGGACGTGTTGAGCCGCATCATGCTGAAGACTTGGTAGAGTGGATGACGAAGCCCTCCTCATCCTCCTCATCCTCTCTCACCCAGGCTCCGGGTACTGGCAAAGCAGCTGCCAAAGTGTCTTCTTCCCTCGTATCAATGTCATCATCAGTCACTCCTTCCCTAGACCCACTGTGTCCTCCTGAGAAGTCCCCTGAACTGTTTGAGCACAGTGTTGGGTACATGCTCCAGGAGGATGCCCAGCGTTTCGAAGGGTCTGAAGATGATACCCAGCTAGAGGAAGGCAGTAGCGTGAGAGCAGAGAGAGGGGATGCTCAAGAAGGACAGCAATCTGGCAGTCATGTTCCAGCAGCTGCAGCATACTGCCAGATTGGCTCCAGTGATGAGGAGGGAGGGGATGATGAGGTCACTGACTCCACGTGGGTGCCTGATAGGAGAGAGGAGGAGGATGAGGAGGAGGCACATCTCCAACGAGGCAGGATGCCCTCCGGGGGTCAGCGTAAGGGCAGCACACCGACTGAATCACACCACAGAGCTCCGCCTGTGCAGGGCGCTGCCTCTGCCCGTTATTCCAAAAGTTTTTTGGTGTGGGCCTTTTTTGAGTCGAGTGCATCAGATCGCACCGCTGCTGTTTGCAACATATGTCTCAAGCGTTTCTCGCGTGGCCAAAACATCAGCCGCTTGGGCACCACATGCTTGACCAGACATATGTTGACCTGCCATGCAGCTCGTTGGCAAGCATACCTTAAAGACCCACACCAAAGAACAAAGCCCACTGTACCTTCAGTCCTCTCTGAAACCTGCACTGAGAGGAATGAAGGTGTAGAATTAGGTGTGTCACAGCCAAGTAATTGCGGGCACTCTGCTAGCAGTACACCGACGTCCGATTATAGCAGGCAAATTTCCCTGCCCCAGCTGCTGGACCGTCGAAAGAAGTTCACTCCCAGCCATCCACATGCCCAGCGGTTGAATGCTAGCTTGGCTAAATTGCTAGCGCTTCAACTGCTGCCTTTTCAGTTGGTAGACTCGGCCCCCTTCCGTGAGTTTGTGCAATGTGCGGTTCCTCAGTGGCAGGTTCCCAAAAGCCACTTTTTCTCACGGAAGGCGATTCCGGTTCTCTACCGGCATGTGGAAGGCAATGTCCATGCCTCGCTGGACAGGGCGGTCAGCGGTAAGGTGCATATTACCGCTGACTCATGGTCCAGCAGGCATGGACAGGGACGTTACCTTTCTTTCACGGCCCATTGGGTCACTCTTTTGGCAGCTGGGAAGGATGCAGGACAAGGTGCAGTAGTGTTGGAGGTTGTTCCGCCGCCACGCCTCCAAAATGCTACTACTGTTATGACACACCTCTCTCCTCCACCCCCTCCTCTTCTTCCTCCATGGCCTCTTCCTGTGCTTTGTCCTCAGAACCAGCGGTGCTCCGTAGGCGTTCAAGGGGCTACGCAAGTACGCAGGCAAAAAGATGCCATGCAGTGTTTGCGCTGGTGTGTTTGGGGGACAGGAGCCACACTGGGGCAGAGGTTCTGTCAGCTATGCAGGGGCAGGCCGAGAGGTGGTTGACGCCACGCCAGCTTAAGCCAGGAATGGTGGTTTGCGACAATGGCACCAACCTCCTCTCCGCCCTCCGACAGGGACAACTGACCCATGTGCCCTGTGTGGCTCACGTCCTTAACCTGGTGGTGCAGCGGTTCTTGGGCAGGTACCCGGGCTTGCAGGATGTCCTGAGGCAGGCCAGGAAAGTCTGTGTGCATTTCCGCAGATCATATAATGCCAGTGCTCGGCTGGCTGAGCTGCAAAAGGAGTTGAACCTGCCCAAGAACCGCCTTATATGTGACATGCCCACCAGGTGGAACTCAACGTTGGCCATGCTGCAGCGGCTGCACACGCAGCAGAGGGCCATCAATGAGTACCTGTGCGACTACGGCACCAGGACAGGGTCAGGGGAGCTCAGGTTTTTTCACCACGCCAGTGGGGCATGATCAGGGATGCATGCACTGTCCTGGCACCATTTGAGGAGGCCACAAGGATGGAAAGCAGTGACAGTGCATGCATCAGTGACACTGTACCTCTTGTCCACCTGTTGGAGCATACGCTGCATGGAATAATGGTTCTTTGGGAACGCACATTCAGTGCTGCTGGAGGCTTTGTCACGGATCACAGGGTGCGCCAGTCCACCGACTCGGTTGATCGACTGACCTTCATAAAGATGAACCAGTCTTGGATCACCACCAGCTACCAAGCACCTGTAGCTGATATAACAGAATAATTTATTTTGAAATGTCACATCCCTTCAAGACCGCCTATGCTGATGCTGAGTGACTGTCCTGTTATGTTGACTGACTATCCTTCTCCTCCTCAATGATCCGATTCATCAGTGTTGTGGCACCAGCACCAGTGCCTAAGGCACAATTTTTCAGCCCCTGTTTAACAGGGGCATGTAATTACAATTTTTTTATGCAATGCTTTGCAGCAGGGCTCATTCATGCACTCCAACTAGAGTATCTGGGAGAGGTTGCAGTGTCGTGGCACCAGTGCCTAAAGCCCAATTTTTCAGCCCCTGTTTAACAGGGGCGTGTAATTACAATTTTTGATGCAATACTTTGCAACAGGGCTCATTGCTGTGCTCCAAGTACAGTATCTGTGAGGGGTTGCAGTGTTGTGGCACCAGTGTCTAAGGCCCAGTTTTCTGCCCCTGTTCAACAGGGGCATGTAATTACAATTCTTGATCTAATAATTCACAGCAGGGCCCATTCCTGCGCCCACCAAGAGTAACTGTGAGGGCTTACAGTGTTGTGGCAACACCACCACCACCACCAAAGGCCCAATTTTTCTGCCCCTCTTCAACAGGGGCATGCAATTACAATTCTTAATCTAATAATTTACAGTAGGGCCCATTCATGCGCCCACCAAGAGTAACTGTGAGGGCTGACAGTGTTGTGGCACCTGCATCACCACCAAAGGCCCAATTTTTCCTACCACTGTTCAACAATGGCATGTAATTACAATTCCTGATATAATAGTTGACAGCAGGGCGTTCCAGCGCCCACCAAGAGTAACTGTGAGGGCTCACAGTGTTGTGGCAACACCAACATGTAAGGGGCAAATTTCAGCAGAGTATATACGGCAGGCCCCTACTTTCAAACATCCAACTTGCAAACGACTCCTACTTGCAAACGGAAGGAGACAACAGGAAGTGAGAGGAAATCTACCCCTAGGAAGGCAAATTCTCTCCTGTAAGAGTTAATATGGGAAAAAGGTGTCTCCTCTCTACTGATGCTTTATCACCAATCCTTGTTTCAATAAAAACCCCACTTTTCAAAAACATTTGTCATTGGGACGGAAAGTGAGGTGAAATGTTCTGAACAGGTGCACAGACAGCAAAACAAATGTTACAGGGGTGATAACCCTTCCCTATTGTGACAGGGGTCACTTTGGGCACAGGGTGAGCAAGAAAATAATGGACATTAAGAATATGTCTTGGATTGCTTTAAAATGGGACAGTGATATTTTTCCACAATATTCCCCAGGATATCTGTAAAAAACTATTTACTGTTTGATTATGAACTCAACAGGTTAACTGAAAAGTGACTCCTTCATGATGTTGGGACACATACTGTTAGATGCTAATGTCATCACCTCCAGCCCCTGCCTGTGTTGAATTGAATTCAGCCAGGCAGTCCCAGTCATGGAGACAGCCAGCAGGGGGGAACCCATGCACATCCATGCCTGCGGCCCCCTGCGTTGAGGAGGAAGAACATCGGGGCGTCTTGCACGAGGCTGATCCCATACAAGCAGATAACCGGGACAACCGGCAGCAACACAGGCAGACTGTCTGGGTCAATGGAAAGGTAGCCAATGGCCTACGTGATTCTGGTGCCACCATGACCCTACTACAGAAGAACCTCATCCCAGAGAGCCAACATACCGGAGACACTGTAGCCGTAAGAGTAGCGGGAGGTACCATCTTCCGGCTACCCGTTGCCCGGGTTCACCTGGATTGGGGGGTTGGTTCGGGACATGTGAATGTAGGGGTGATGAAGGATTTGCCAGCGGATGTACTACTGGGGAATGATTTGGCCCCCCTCGTTTCTGCTTACGCCCCGATGGGCCCCGCTGAAGCCAACCCAGTGACTACCTGTGCCCAGACCCATGCTGATGGAACCGGCCTGCTTGCGGCTGAGAACTGGGTAAGACTAACTTCCCCGACATTTACCTTAGATCAGGGAAAATATCACAGTCTAGAATTGGAATGTGACAAGTTGGCCAGGGAGAAATCGGAGATGCAACGACACTACGTCATGTATTATGAGATGTCCCATGGCTTGAACATTGAAATGCCCAAACAGGCTGAAATTGTCAAAAGGTTAAATGGGATTTGCGCCCAGGTGTTGCCTTACCTCTCCCAAGAGCATCAGCAACAAGTTTTGGGAGCCATTGAGAGAGCAAAGCAAGTGACTGTTCCAGAACTGAATTCCATTATTTGCCCTGCAACCCTACGTCACCATCAGCTACTGACCCGGTAAGCAAAATGGCAATGCTGATGGGTTGTCCAGGCATTAGACGAATGGAAATATGGACTAACTTCGGAGTCAACCCGTCTGGGGTCTCCTCCTGTGTTAGTCTCCTGCCGAAAGGGGAGATGTGTGACAGGGGTCACTTTGGGCACAGGGTGAGCAAGAAAATAATGGACATTAATAATATGTCTTGGATTGCTTTAAAATGGGACAGTGATATTTTTCCACAATATTCCCCAGGATATCTGTAAAGAACTATTTACTGTTTGATTATGAACTCAACAGGTTAACTGAAAAGTGACTTCTTCATGATGTTGGGACACATACTGTTAGATGCTAATGTCATCACCTCCAGCCCCTGCCTGTGTGATGTAAATTAATCTAGGATGGCTTCTGAGGCTCTTTCATTGTGATAATTAACTCTGTACTTGTGTGTATTGAAGATAGACCGTCTGGGGAACATAAAGGTTATGCGTAGTCATTTAAGATGTAAAGGGATTAGCTAATGACCCCACCTGTGTCTGCTAAGATGTCAGATGTGTATTGGGAGACAGTGAGGCTAGCCTAAAGGTCATGTGTCTGAGTCATCACTGTAGTTAATTAGCTCATGTAAATTAGGTCTGGTCAGAGGTGTATTGTCTGAGGAGAATGTAAGAACCTCCTCTCTGTGTGTATAAAACTGGGAGTTTGTCATTAAAGATTGTCAGTCCAGTTGAAAACTTCATACAGAGTGTTTTGTCTCGTATGTTTGGAAGGATTAATCCTATGGGAAGCGGTCGCCTGACTGTGGAGGATCGGCAGTGGATGTGTGTCCAGAGAGGGAATATCCTAAACGGCGTTAACCCCTTTCATACTTGGGGTGCCTTACACCTATGTTTTCCAAAAAGCTTAAAAATAGATTTTTTGGCTGGAGATACACTTAAACAATGTACCTGTTCAAAATTACAAACAGATTCTACTTAAGAACAGAACAAACCTACAGTCCCTGTCTTGTTTGCACCGCCTGTATACTGCTGTTCAGAGTATATAGGGCCTTTTTTTTATTTTGGGTGCGTGGTTCCCCATAATATCCATACAAGACCCAAAGGGGCTGGTAATGGGCTGGGGTGGGAGGGGGGGGGGGGTGATAGGGTAGCCATGCCATTTTTCTCAAAGATTTTCATCCATATTACCGGGACCAGACATTACATTAAGGCTGGGTTCACACTGGGGCGACAAACGCTCCGACATTGGGAGCTCATGTCGCATGACGTGTGAAAATCAATGTTTCCCTATGGGAGCCGTTTTAACTGGTCCGACACATGTCGGTCCGACTTTGAGAATGCTCCCTGTACTACTTTGGTCCGACTTTGATCCGACTTCAGCCCATTGACTATCATTGAAGTCGGATCAAAGTCAGACCGCAGTCTTGCATGATCCGACTTTGGCATGCGACTTGTGCTGTGCTGCCCTTGAGGGGGAACTCCAGGCCAAATTTTTAATAAAAAACCGGCATGGGTTCCCCCTCCAGGAGCATACCAGGCCCTTGGGTCTGGTCTGGATTTGAAGGGGAACCCCTACGCCGAAAAACGGCGTGGGGGTCCCCCCCAAAATCCAAACCAGACCCTTATCCGAGCACGCAACCTGGCAGGCCGCAGGGGAAGAGGGGGGGATGAGAGAGCGGCCCCCCTCCCTCCTGAACCGTACCAGGCCGCATGCCCTCAACATGGGGGGTTTGGTGCTCTGGGGCAGGGGGGCGACCTGCGGCCCCCCCACCCCAAAGCACCCTGTCCCCATGTTGATGAGGACAGGGCCTCTTCCCGACAACCCTGGCCGTTGGTTGTCGGGGTCTGCGGGTGGGGGGCTTATCGGAATCCGGGAGCCCCCTTTAATAAGGGGGCCCCCAGATCCCGGCCCCCCACCCTATGTGAATGAGTAAGGGGTACATCGTACCCCTACCCATTCACCTGGTGGAAAAAAAAATGTCAATAAAAAACACCGGCCTGGTACGGTTCAGGAGGGAGGGGGGCCGCTCTCTCATCCCCCCCTCTTCCCCTGCGGCCTGCCAGGTTGCGTGCTCGGATAAGGATCTGGTTTGGACCTTGGGGAGGACCCCCACGCCGTTTTTTTCGGCGTAGGGGTTCCCCTTCAAATCCAGACCAGACCCAAGGGCCTAGTATGCTCCTGGAGGGGGAACCCATGCCGGTTTTTTATTTAAAATTTGGCGTGGAGTTCCCCCTCAAGATTCATACCAAACACAGTGCCTGCTATTGGCGGGGATCCAAGTCGGATCCCCGTTCATTGAAAGTCGGACATATGTCGGCTTCATGTCGCGGGGCAAAGTCGGATCCAAAGTAGGACGGCTGTCGTGTCACACTAGTGTGAACCCAGCCTAAAGCCGCAAGCAGTTTTAAATGGCTTTTTTTCCTTTACAAATGTCATTTTGTGCAGGGACAGTTCTAAACACGGGAAACACATGCCACTTCACAGGCATACTTTAGACACCCCCCAGGTACGATATTTAAAGGAATATTTCACTTTTTTTTTTTCACTTTATGCATCATTAAAATGACTGCTCCCGAAAAACGGCCAGTTTTAAAACTTCGTTTTGCATTGATACATGTCCCCTGGGGCAGAACCCGGTTCCCCAAACCCTTTGTAGGACAATAACATGCATATTAGTAGTTATAATTAGCACTTTAGATTTCGAACGTTCGCGTCCATTGTATTTAATAGGGTTCTAACGTTCACGCAAACTTTCGGTCCGTTCGAAGGTTCTGGTGCGAACCGGGGGGTGTTCGGCTCATCCCTAGTCACCAAGATGGCTAAAGCCACAGCAGTCGAGATCAAACATGATGTGATAAGTCCAGTCCATTCACAGAACCATGCTTCAAGCCAGTTTGTGAATGGATCATTAATTCCTGAATTTTCCGCTAATTCATTCGATAGAACAGTCAGTCCTTCCAGGGCTCTGGTCACGGTCCCTCCAGGAGCTGTATGCTGTATTATTAGGGATAAAGGTACAACACATGCTACCAAACATTTTGCATACTCCTCCTCTTTCAGCTAGGACCATATCTAAGGCCAATCGGTTATGCTATGCTATTAGAGATGTGGGGGCCAGCTGTTCTGCTAGGCATTTTACAGCATCCCTAGTATAATTTACAAATCATTGTTGGTTATAGTATACATACCTCCCAACCCGCATGGATTCTGCTGGACTTTCCTGCATAGCCACTTACTTCCTGCAGTCCCGCGATAGAGCGAATGTTCCCGCACAGGAAGAGAGAAAGAGGAGGCAGTAGAGGCAGGACGGGAGGCAGGCCCCCCCCCCCTCGCGCTCAACAACTTTGTTCCTGCAATTGCATTTGCAAAAGTTGGGAGGTATGTAGTATATATTTGTAGCGGGTATTTAAATTGGGGGGGGGGGGCATCTGGGTTATTTAACCCAGATGTACTAATTGTTAGGGAATCTGAGAATCCCTTTTTGTGGTTCTTGGAGGACTCTGGTGGTGCAGGGTTCCCTGTGGCCTGCTGGTGGCGTTGTCGCCCTGGGCTGGAGTTGAACCTGCATCGCAAGACTGCTCCCTTTTTGTCCTTTCCTGGTGCTGGTACAGCGGGGCGGGGAACCCGCTGTGACGCAGGGGGAGAGGAGATAAAAGGGGCGGACTCCCTGACCTTGGGGTTCAGAGTTGGAGGACGCAGCCGCACCCAGGCACCTTCGGCCTGGGTGCTAGCATTCCGGAGTTTCGGGCCCAGGTGCCCTTGACCTGGCCGTAGCGAGAGATGGAGTCCATCCCAGGCACCTTAAGCCTGGGGTGAGGTGCTACTGCCGGAGCCTGGGGCCCAGTGACTTCGACTGGGTTCCGCGAGGGTGGAGGAGTCCGAGGGGCCCTAAGGTGTTGGGACCCGTATCTGAGGCGAGGAGGCCGGGGAGTGTAACCCTTCCGGATAGTCCGGTACAGCATTAACCCGGTGACGGCGGGGCCTCTGGTAACTCCCTTGGAGGGATGTCTTCCCCCTGACAGTGGCTGCAACGTAGCGAAGGTAACTCCAGTTCCTGTTCACTAGAGTTGCTGGAAGAGACTCTGAAGCCAAAAATTCCATTTAACAGCCACTGTGCTTAGCAACCGTTGGTGAAACCTCAACGGTTTAGTTTTCTTTGAGGATTGTGCCTTGACCTACTCTCCACCAATACTGAGCTGTTCTATGGGTCTCAAACTGTCTGCTCGCAAAGGACTATTTGTTTGCCGTTATGGAATAAATAAGTGTTGGACCTTTTCAGAGTGTGGTACTCCAATTACTGAGAGCAAAGGGGGGTTATCAGCAGAACAGACTTGGCTCTAAGCGTATACACAGGCCCGAATACAACTAGATACTGGCCTTCACCTCTACATGCTGTAATCGAGAGGACATGGGCCGTGGCGCACCTCGCTCTCCCCTCCAAGATACCCCTAGACCAGAGCCAGAATAACCGATAAAGAAGGGGGTGAGGGTGAAGGCCACTACATATAGGTAATCCAGTCAACATTTTTATTTCTAGTCACCCACCAAAGAAAAGACTCAAACCCAGCTGTCACCTGATTCCTGGCCTTAAATTCATCCGGCACCCCGCGAGGAACCCCAATCTCATCTATGTAGATCTGGGAGTCAAATGACCCTTTGGGAGAGGTGTCCCTTCGATATCATTGGTGACTCTTAGTCCACGGGTGTTCTGACAGGATCCTCAGGGGCATAGCTAGCTGGACCAGAGCACAATCTCTATCCTAGCTCGCAGTTTCTTATCCCCACACATCCAACAGACATCAGCTCTCTGAGTGTCATGTTCAACCCAGTCACTATTTTCCTTGTTAATCCTCTCTGCACAGCAGTCATCGGGTAGTGACCCAAGATCCACCCCGCTACTGTTCCCTGGGAGTGCAAAACAAGTAAAGTTGCCGGATAAGTAGTAACCGGTGGAGGTATCTGAGGTCTCTGTACTGGGGAAAACAACAAACTCAATGTGCGACAGGTAGAACTTGCTTCTGGTTTATAGCTCTTATTATACAACCGCAACATACATTTTAAACCTTCTGGATCTGTAAAAAACTGAAAACTAAACAGTTTTCCTTTTTTTAGAGTTTTAACCGTGTACCTAAACCATTCTAACCACTAATTCTTAACTTGGTAACCCGTCTCCAAAGCTATGGCATCGTCTACTGTTAGGTTAGTAAATCTTTAATAGTTTTACTCAGAACTTCTATGTTAGTATGGCCTTCGTCTTTCCCTTCTGTGTCTACCTTTTCCTGTTGTTTAGTTTTATTGGGTGGTAATACCTTGAGGAAAAACTTGCCTGAGGGGTCAGTTCCTGACACCCATGCTCACATAGAGTACAACCGCTGATCTTCCTTCCTCGGCTCATTTAATGTTATCAATAATTGGTTACAGTTATCACCTGAGCCAATTCTTCAATTGGCTTTGGGTGCATGTACCTCTAGTAAGGGAAACAGGAAGTGAAGCCTTGTGACTTCACATCCTGTTTACTACTTTACATGCAGTTGCGCTGCGCCTTGTGAATGGTCCCATATTCTTCTGGGACCTGTGATATGTCCCAGAAGACTGTGGGGGAAGGAAGGGGGGCAAATTTCTAGCTCAGTTTGCTGCGGTCATCTGAGCCAGAATTGGAAGGGGGTACCTGTCAGAACCAGGTATCCGCTCCCACCCCAAAAAGTGCCAAATGTGGCAGTGGAGGGGGGGAGGGGGTGCAAACAAGATGAGCTTTCCCTTTTGGGTGGAGCTCCACGTTAATTTATCTGGGTTCCTGCTGCCTCTTTGGTGTAGCTCAGGGTACAGGAAAAATCTCTAAGAATACTACCTTGGAGTTATAGGTTCCTGAAATAATTTTTTAGGACGCTCCATCTTCCTCTAACTTTGTCATTGCCACAAATATGCACCATGACAGCTGGGTCCTTCGCAGACCCACCCAACAATCTGTCCATCCGATCCATGATATGCTGAACCTGAGCTCCCAGTAAACAACACACTGTGTGGAGATCATGATCTTTGTGACAGATTACCCTATCTATCCTTCTAATAACTGAATACCCTTCTACAAGTATCTGCCTAACCTTGCCTGTATTCTTGCCCCCCTCCTTGCAGGAACATTCATTCCCCTGGCAGCTAGGGGAGGGAGTCTGCTCCAGCAATGCCACCCCTGAGCTGATATCCCCAACAACAGGGCTGGACTGGGACAAAAATTTGACCCTGGACTTCATTCATTCCACTATAATTCAATAAAATGCTGCCCCCCACCCCCCAAAAAATCACGCCCACCAAAAGGCCCCTACATCCATTATTGTATATCATGAGAGGGTGAGAGAGAGGGGAATGAGAGAGAGAGGGAGGGTTGGGTGAGAGAGGGGGGTGAGTGTAAAAGAGAGGGGGTGAGTGTAGGACCCCTTTCACACTGAGTCATTTTTCAGGCGCTTTTGGGCTAAAAATAGCGCCTGAAAAACGCCTCCACTGCAGTCCCAGTGTGAAAGCCTGTGTGCTTTCACACTGGGGCGCTGCCAGGGCGTTAAAAAAAAGTCCTCCAAGTAGCATCTTTGGGGCGGTGGAGGAGCGGTGTACACACCGCTCCTGCCCATTGAAATGAATGGCCACCACTGCTGAAGCGCCTGCAAAGCACTTCGGCAGCAGCGCTTGGGACCCAGCAATCAATCATCTGTCTTTCACTTGAAAAGTCCCGCGCTTTGTCCGGACCTGCCGTGCTACGCGTCTTATGTTAATAAGGTAGGGGAGTGCTGCGGAGGGGAAGTGCTGTGGGGGGGGGGAAGTGCTGCCTAGTAACCAATTACCCGCTTCTTAACTTGAAAAGTCCTGCCCTTTGTCTGGACCTGCCGTGCTTCGCGTCTTGTGTGAATAAGGTAGGGGAGGGGGGAGTCCTGCGGAGGGGAAGTGCTGCGATCTTATTAAAGGGGCAGTACGTGCCGCGGGCCGGCTAATTCGCCTTGGCGGGCCGTAGTTTGAGGACCCCTGGTATATACGATAAAGCATGCTTGTTATACCCACTGAGGAACCAATCCTATGCATTGTGTAAAAAGGCTGTTTGATCCTGTCTTCTCTGATCCTCTCGTTCTAATGCCGCGTACACACGGCCGTTTTTAATGTCATTGAAAAAAACGTTTTTTTTCTCGACGTGATTCTTTTCAAGCCTACCTTGCCTATACACTATTGTGATAAAAAATGCTCAAGCAAAGCGCGGTGACATACAACACGTTCAACAATACGTACGACGGCACTATAAAGGGGAAGTTCCATTCGGATGGCACCACCCTCATGTTAGTAAAGTTTGGTGAGAGACGATTCGCGCTTTTCAGCCTCGTGATCTTCAGTCCGTTACCAGAACGAGCGTCCCGTCTCATAACTTGCTTCTGAGCATGCGCGTTTTTCTGCCGTCATTAAAGCGTACACACGGCCCTTTTCCACGACGAGAAAAACGACGACGTGAAAAACGACGAGAAAAAATAGAGCATGTTCTAAATTTTTAATGCCCATTTTTCTCGTCGAGAAAAATGCTCTGGAGCCTACACACGATCGTTTTTAATGACCAATTTAAAAAATGGCATTTTTCTCGTCATGAAAAACGGTCATGTGTACGCGGCATAACACTGTCCGCAGTATATTTCCTGATAATACAGAGCTATGGGACAGGCTGAACATGCTCAGTTTGGTGTGTATTGCTAGAGTTTCTTTTTTTTTAATGGGAGCATGCATGCGATCATGAGTTCTTCAGCCTCATAGGACAGTCATGGAGAATGAAATCCCCTCCCACAAGCTTTAACCACACACTGATAGAAGTCACACGAATGCTATATACTGCTGATGAGAAAAGGTATTTAGCAGCTTTTATATATTGCATTTCCATGTTCTGTGTACTGTGGGAGACCAGATATAGTGAATGCAGGCTCCTGGGTTTAGTAACACTTTAATTACACGGGTTCTGAGGCTAATTTAATGCACAGACGGCACTAAGTGAGTTTAATTAACACCTTAATCAGCCACAGAACCAGTGTAATTAATATGCGTTCTTCTGTTTTAACCGCTTGCCGACCGCCGCACGGCGATATACGTCTGCAGAATGGCACGGCTGCGCAAAAGGACATATATATACGTCCCCTTTAAGAATCGGCATTGTGGACGCGTGCGCGCCGCAAGCTCCGTGACTCTGACCGCGGGTCCCGCAGACTCCATGTCCGCGGGCATACCCGCGATCCTGTCACGGTGAGGAAGAACGGGGAAATGCTGATGTAAACAAGCATTTCCCCAGTCTTCCTAGTGACAGGACAGTGATCACAGCTTCCTGTAATCGGAAGCGGTGATCACTGTCGTGTCACACACAGCCCATCCCCCTACAGTTAGAAGCACTCCCTAGGGCACACTTAACCCCTTCAGCGCCACCTAGTGGTTAACCCCTTCAATGCCAGTGTCATTTTCACAGTAATCAGTGCATTTTTATTGCACTGATCGCTGTAAAAATGACAATGGTCCCAAAAATGTGTCAAAAGTGTCCGATGTGTCCGCCATAATGTCGCAGTCATGATAAAAATCGCTGATTGCCGCCATTACTAGTAAAAAATTATTAATAAAAATGCCTTAAAACAACCCCCTATTTTGTAGACGCTATAACTTGCGCAAACCAATCAATAAACGCTTATTGCGATTTTTTTTACCAAAAATATGTAAAAGAATACGTATCGGCCTAAACTGAGGGAAAAAAATGTTTTTTTTATATATTTTTTGGGGATATTTATTATAGCAAAAAGTAAAAAAGATTGAATTTTTTTCAAAATTGTCGCTCTATTTTTGTTTATAGCGCAAAAAATAAAAACCGCAGAGGTGATCAAATACCACCAAAAGAAAGCTCTATTTGTGGGGAAAAAAGGACGTCAATTTTGTTTGGGAGCCACGTCGCACGACCGCGCAATTGTCAGTTAAAGCGACGCAGTGCTGAATCGCAAAAAGTGGCCTGGTCTTTGGCCAGAAAAATGGTCCGGGGCTTAAGTGGTTAAATGGATGAGATGGCAATGCCGCACACTGTGCATAGTCTTATTCACAGCATGAAATGTTTGTGGGGTGCCAGTTCCTCTGAACTTCACAAGGTGGTGATTTTAAGTATGTATACCATAACAGTAGGTCTCTATGGAAGACAGGAAGTGATGTCAGGTATAAATAAGTTCCGGGTGAGAGGCAAGTCGGGAGGAAGTAGAGGGAAGACATTGCTGGAAGTGGCAGCAGAGGCGGTAATAAGATCTTATTTTCTATTTACACCCAGTAACCCCGTCATGTCCGTCCTCTTCCTCCATAGTCACTGTGATGTCTTTTATCTCCAGCAGATGATGATACACACATATATAGTGTGGAAACCTAGATTAACCCCTTCAGGGGCAGAACATTTCCTCACTTATGGGGCCGGTACATTCTCTTTATTTTGGAGATGTGCCACCTTCTCACCTTAGCTGTCTCTTGCGATGAGGAATCGGATTCAAATTCGAGTTGTACTAAAATTTGATTCCAATTTCCAGGATTTGAACAATAAAATCAGCAGACCCAAGTACGCTGCCCGCAATCAGTACTAACAAATAAAAACACCAGATGTGTGCCCACATGAAGCAATTACGATCACCTGAAAGGAAACCCAATCAACAGACAAAGGTTAGAAACCCCCTCCTTTCCCCCTGCACCTCAGTTCTTGATTGTGTTTCCCTGGCACAGCAAAACGTTTGTTGTTTTTATTGTGACCTGAAGCTGGGCAGTGGGAAGGTCTCTCCCCTGGCTGCTGGACTTCAAGGCCAGGAAGGGCTGAGGGTTCAGCAGGGCATTGTCCCATTCCAGGAGTTTCCTACCGTCAGGGGTCCTCCCTGAATTAGGATTTCTGGGTACAGGGGAAGTGCCCCTGCCATTTTAGTGAACAGAGATTTCTCCCTCCTGTCTTTCATCCAGGCTGTGGGACACTGGGGGTGAAGAGGCCGGCAGCTGGAGCTGTATGGCACATGGCCGGGAGCCCGGAAAACTTCCCAGTCAAGCCGCACCATGGAACTCTTCCGTGCAGGTGCGGATGCTGAGCGCTTCAGGCCTCGTTTTCGTTCGAAAGGACTTCCGGCAGGCAGGACTCCGTCAAGATGGTGCTGGCCATCTGCAGTGGCTGCCATGCAGTACACAGAGGCCATAAAGTCCCGGAGGGCCAGAGGATGAATGGTTTCTACAAGCAGGTCAGGACTGGAGGAGTGGCGCTTCATGGAGAGAGAGGAGGAACCAGCAGTGGCTGCAGCTCATGAGGAGACCACGGGTGGTGAGTCTGAAACAGATGGTGACTGTCTGGCAGGGGGTGGGGGAGGAAGGAGACCTGACTCGCACCCCTGCAGATAGACCAAGGGGAGGGGTAGCTGGGGAAGAGACAGTTGTTAACATCCGTGGGCACGATCCTGTGTTGCTTTCCCCCAGGTCTTGTCGGCTCTTCATTGGATAGATTGATAGCAGCGCAGCCATTGGCTCCTACTGCTGTCAATCAAATCCAATGACGCAGCCGCCGGGGGCGGGGCCGAGTCATACAATTGGTGGCTATGGACGCCGATTGTATGGCACGAGAGCGCGCCCGAAAGCTAACCCCCTCGGGAGAGAGCTTCCCAGAGGGGGTTAGCTCTTGCGGGGAGGAGCCGTGAGAGACGTCGTGGGACCCCAGAAGAGGACGATCGGGGCCACTCTGTGCAAAACTAACTGCACTGTGGAGGTAAATATAACATGTTTGTTTCTTTAAAAAAAAATAGCTGAACCTTTACAACCCCTTTAAGACCTGGAAATAGAGATATCTATTTGGGGAGGAGGATAAAGAGAAATTCTTCAAAACCCCCAAGCTGCCCTGTCGCAGGTATCTAATAAGTCTGATCTGTCTTTCCAAGACTCAATCAACATTAAGGACCAGATGGACCACAGGTCTGAGATGCTGCTGCATAGGGCCAAGGATGCAAATGCTGCGGCCATGGCCCACAGCATTAGCCTCTGATTGTGTAGCGAGAAATACTGACACTTGGTTAATTAAATTGTCTGACCATGTCACAAGGGGGAACAGGCCCAAAGAGGTCATTGACTCCCTGGAAATTATTAGTAAGGTGGTGGCGTATCTGGCAGATGCCACAGTGGAGACCATCAGGACCAAGTCAGGGGCCCTTCTCAACGCAGCGAGAATGCCTATTTGGCTTAAGTCATGGGCAGGAGACCACATGTCCAGATTCAGTCTTTGCAGGCTGCCCTTTGAGGGCTCCATACTTTTTGGCCTCGGCCTAGTCGAGGTGCTTTCGTGTTTTGCAGAAGAGAGGAAGAAGTTGCTGGTGAAGGCAAAAAGAGACAAGGACAAAAAGTTTTTGGTGGGCCTCCTTGTCAGGGCCAACTTAAAGTGTTACTAAACCCAGTAATATGAAAATAGTTTATCCGCCCCCCACAGTGCCCACAGCTTATAAATATTATTTTTACATTAAAATACTACCACTATATACCTTTTTGGATGATCTGTATACCACGGTCACATGATAAACTGCACAGTTTCTCCAGTGCTGAGAGTTCAGGTAGGAGGAGATTTTCCCTGCAGGCTGTATACACGCCCAACTGTGAGATGCCAATATCATGTGACCTGGCTATCTCTGAGAACAAGTAGCTGTTCTCTCCACCATAAAAGACACAACTGAGCATGTGCAGGTTGGCTATTGCCTGTGTGTTACCTGACCTTCCCAAACTAGATGTGCAGGAGGGGGAGGATCTGTGCATACAGGATAAAACAGCCTTTTTGCACAATGCAGAGGATTAACCCCTTAAGTTCCACAGTGAGTATAACAAGCATGCTATGCTGCATAAACAGACTGATTTTACTGTTGTGGGTTTAGGAACACTTTAAATCCAAAAAGGATACAAACAAGAGTTGGGGGAATGGGAAAAACTGGCAGAAGGGCGGGTCGTCTCCTCTTTCCCGGCCCTAAAGCCCCCAGTAGGGAGTCCAAGTGACACCAGTAGCATGGTAGAGGGATTGCTCTCACTTTTTCTTCCTCAATGGGAGATTATTTCTGAGAGTCCTTACATCCTACAACTACTAGGAGGGGGTTATTGGTTAGAACATCTCTCCTTTCCATTTAACATTTTACTTTGACCCATCTACCCAGGGACGCCCAGAGGGCAAAAGGACTTTTTGGCAGTATACGAGATCTAGCGGGCCAGAAAGTGATTGTCCCTCGGAACAGCTCTGCCAATGGGCTTTATTCCCATATGTTTGTCGTTCAGAAACCTTCGGACAAATTTCGTTTGACCATAAATTGAACAAATTTTACCGACACAAGAGCTTCTGTATGGAGAGTTTTTACAGTGTGCAGAAACATCTCTTGAAAGATGTTTTCATGGTCATGTTGGACTTGAAGGACGCTTACTTCCACGTCCCCATTGCCCCAGAACATCAGACCCTTATAAGGTCCTTACAAAACATGGGATCCAGCACTGGCAGTTCTGAGACTTCCCCTTCGGTCTAGCAGCAAGCCCAAGGGTATTTACCAAGGTTTTAGCGGAGGTGGTGGCTCACCTTCAGGGGATTTCTCTAATCCCTTACTTAGATGATCTCCTGGTTTATGGCCCTTCCCAACAACAGGTGCGAGCGGACCTAGAAAGGGAGATCCTCACCTTAGAAACCCTGGGGTGGATTGTCAATCGGGAAAATTCCATAGGTGACAGGAAATCGTTTTACCTTCCTTTTGTGAAAATCCTAGGAATGAAAGAGAGAAGGAATTTCTTTTATTAGATGCCAGAAGGTGTCTACTGACGTACTTAGAGTAAAAGATTTCAGGAAATTGAACCACCTTTTAGTTCTATTTAGTGGCCCAAAAAAGGGATGGCAGGCTTCTAGAACAGCAATGGCCATGTGGATTAAACAGGCCATTGGTATAGCTTATGAAAAGCATTCGGGGACCCCAGAACCAGCTCATCTAAAAGCCCATTCAACGAGATCGCTGGCAGCCCCTTGGGTGGAGAACGCCAGAGCATCAATAGAACAAATTTGCAGAGGAGCCACATGGGCAAACCAGAATACCTTCTTGAGACACTACATAGTGGAAATGTTATTGCCTCAGGATTTGGCATTTGGCAGAATGGTCTTACAAGTGATGGTCCCGCCTTAAGGTAGGCCTGAGCTTCTTTATCCTCATCTCAGTTGTTCCGTCCTGAAAGATGACTGGAGAAAATTACCAGTTACACTTTCCAGTAACAGTGTTTCTTTGGAAAATTTCCAGGATGGCGGGCCTACTTCCCACCCCTTGGTGTAGTTACTATGGAAAGATTTCCCTCCTCCATCAGAATAACCTAGTACTTTGGCATACCTGAAGGGCAGAGGGAAGGGCAGGGTTTTTTACCTTTTGTCTGTTGATTGTGTTTCCTGGTAGGTGGGACCAGTCATCTCTCCGGTGTGCCGTCCTGGAAGGTTTCCCAGAAACACTGTTACCAGTAAGTATAACTGGTATCTTTTCTCATACAAGCACATGGGACAGCAGCCACATATCAGGAATATTGAAGTGTTGATGTAACAAATGCTTTAAATTGACCAGTGTGATTGACATTCATTTTTTTGGTATATCTTTATCTTATTTTAGTAGGTACGAACAGCTCTGGTTGAGTTTTTTGTTTGCACTAGTGGGTTAGGAGTGCAGCAAGGTGTTTGTTGGCATTTATTCATTTTTTATCATCTACATTTTGACCCATTTGTTGTATTTGGGATTTGAAGATCATCGGTGTGTTCAGTTTTTATGTTTTAGAGATATTATACTGAATTTTATAAGCAGAGCAGCACTTTTTTATTATTATTTAATTACTTCCAAGATTTGAATTTGGGATGATTTTGGTGCTCACCCATAATGCCCTGCACAGCCTTTTATCTGGTTAGCAACCAATAGTAAAAGGGAGGTGTATAACGCCGCCCCTCACTATAAGAGGGTGTGTGGGATCAGCCAATTATGGGGTAGGTAGAGAAGGTGCAGTGCTGTAATTTTGTCCACCGACTTAGATTGGCATTGAGGACTATATTGTTCCCTATTATGGGCTTCAGACAGCCATCTTTGGAAAGCTGGCTTCTCCTGTTGGGAGCTAAAATGGGTTATTTATGGTAGGTGCACACATAGTGTGGGAGTAGGGGAGGGACAAAACCCATCTTGTTATGGAGAGAATAGGTGTAATGGCGGGGTAAAGAAACCAGACGAGGAGGGACAGTGCAGCTTTCACTTATCGTATATACTCGAGTATAAGCCAAGTTTTTCAGCACATTTTTTTGTGCTGAAAATGCCCCCCTCGGCTTATACTCGAGTCATCTTTTTGCACCTGATCTCCCGGAATTTGAGGACCCGGTACCAGCCGGCCGTAGGTCCCCTGGATCCCAACCTTGGCACACATGTAGCCTCATTCTTCTTCTACAAGTGTGCAAAGTTTGTTGCCAGGGGAACCTACGGCTGGGGAGCACCAGTTTTTCAAAGCCAGGCACCCCTCCCATAGACTCCCATGTTAAACGGTAATTTCTCTGGTGAATTTGGGGACCCGGTACCGGCCAATTGTAGGTCCCCTGGACCCGAAACTTGGCACACATGTAGCCGCATTTCTCCTTTATAGGTGTGCAACGTTTTTTGTCTAGGGGACCTACGGCCGGGGAGCACTGATTTTTCAAAGCCGGGAACCCCTTCAATAGACTCACATGTTAAACGTCAGTCTAGTCATGGACACAGTGAGGCATGGCTACAGTGAGGCATGCACATGGACACAGTGAGGCATGCAGATGGACACCCTAGGCTTATACTCGAGTCAATAAGTTTTCCCATTTTTTTGTAGTAAAATTAGGTGCCTTGGCTTATATTCAGGTCGGCTTATACTCGAGTATATATGGTAAATGGCAGCACCCTCAGTGGGGAATCTAAATACTACCTCCCACCACCACATGGAAATTACACAACAATTACTGGGGACAATTCCGTTATCCTCTCACTATGAAATATCTCCTCATACACCCAGCAACCTGTAAGCCTTCCATCATATTGTATTCCCTCAGAAGTCCCTTGTTGTCAGTCTGTGCCTCTCTGCCTGTACATGATTTATCTCAGACCGTGCTTTTCCACTAATCAGTTATGGTTTTGAATGATGGTGTTTTGAACTTTTCCATAAATCTACATTCCACCATTAACGTGGTGTTATCTGCTCCCATTTCTTGTTGTCGCTTCATAAGCCCCACCCACAACTCTGCTTCTGAATATAAGGGGGAGTCTAAGATCAGCCAGCCTTGCTTTTAAATCTAAAAAAATTTTTTTCATGAATGTGTTCTGCTAAATATAAAAGATTTCGTATGGTGGTGTAGCATCTCCCTTAGGAGTCGCAGGAATACTGTCCAGGTCTTCACCAAAAGCTTTGCCCCGCAGCTAGGCAAATAGGCTCAATCACACATTTCTCCAATGACCAGTCTAGGGGTGTTGGGTTTTTTTTTGTCGTTGCTTTTATTTTTGGAGAACTTGGATAGGGTTGAGAGAATTAGGTTGGATATTCCAAAAACAAGAACTATGTACACTTGAGGACTTTATCTAATCTTCAGGGCAAGCTAAGTTGGAGTCCGTGCTTGAAGCAGTGGACTTCAGCTTTTGTGGTTGTGGTGGTAGTAGTAACTCTCTTCGAGCTCCAGAGCAGTGTTCCTTTTAAGAAGGACGACAGATGGACAAAGCTCTTCAGAACACCAGTTGGTGTTCCCTTTGCAAGACCCGTAGCTGACTTCCTAGCATCAGGGGGGTTTAAGCAGCACAAAGTCTCTAATATCCTTGAGGTGTGTCTGTATTCACAAGGCCCAAGAGCAGCTAGACGCCTTCCTACATGATACCAGACCAGATCTTCGGTAGAAGGACCAGTCAGCAAAATTTCCTTCTGGCAGGGGTCCGAATCTTGTTAGCACTATAACACATATTAATAAGCTGGATAATTGCCCGCTTTTTAACATGATAACTGATAGATCCTGTCCTTCAGTCCCGATCTGCAGCTCATCTCGCCCCCCGCCCGCTTTGAGGATGACATTGGTCGCTGCTCGGGAAGCCCGGGAGAGTACACCCAGCCATGGCAGTGGCACGGCCACGGTTCGGACAGGACTGTCACTTGGTCTTGTTCCGCACCATGGTTTAGTGACTGCTGCTATACAGGAAAAGACCCAGAGCCCAGTGTGCTCATCGATAATATACAGTCACCCAGCATGCCTTCAGAGCCAGTCTCCCTGGGATAGGTTTAGGGCTGTATCAATATTCATGCTTCCATCTCCACACCTATGATCCAGAAGCATCTCAAGCTTTCTGCATGCAGAGGGAGCTATCAGCCTGGTATCAGCTGATCAAACTGAGCAGACCTAACTAGTAGAATTCAGCAGCACTGATTACAGCATTCAAGTTATGCTTTTACCTAACAACAATCACAACCACACTGACTACAGTTTGACAGTGTAAGTAGGTTTTGTTTTTTGGTGTCTCCTAGACCTAAAAGAAATCAACACAAGAATTCAAAATGGGTGCAGCCCTACTGAAAGAGATCATTTTTAAGTTTCCCAGACCTGGACTTTAATAAAGAGGTTAACTTAATAATATACTTTGACATGACCACTACACACAGTACAGACCTAGCTATCTGCCACTGTGCATTTGAGCAAACAAAAATAGGACAGACACACGTCTATGACCAGACTTCAGATATACACAGAAGCTGCAATAGTAAAACTATTAAAACAAAGGAACACTTGTCTAATAGTCTCTGCTTCTGGTCTGCATGAATTACAGCAACAGTTCCTGCATGAAAGGCCATGTTGTCCAATTCGGTGTCTACTTCACGGAATCTCCTTATTATAAGATATAATAGACTTCCAATCAGGGATTCTTTCTATATCTAGATAGCTCTGATATTTACTAAGAAACAGCTTTCTTAGTCATTTTCATTAAAGGATTTAGTACAGTATGTTCTCATAACAAGCACACAAAACAGCAAGGAAAAGGGTCCATAATATTATGTTTTGAGGGTATACATTCCAGACAACAGTGTCTGTGTGTATGTGTGTGTGTGTGTGTATGTATGTGTGTATATATATATATATATTGTGAGGGGGTTAGCTCGGCAGCGGGTGTGTGTGACCCCCGGGATGGGCTCCCCACACAAAAACAGGCCCAGCAGACGGAGGTTGTGGTTTTCAAAATCAAAAAGGTGCCGTTTATTTTCTATTTACAGTGACAAAAACACAGCAAAGCAAAAGAAACAAACAAAATAAATCCTGGTCAACTTGACCTCTGACTAAACATACAGGTTTCCTAACTAACAACTGGGATCAGCCTAGTGCTGTCCTAGTCCCTGGTTTTAAATGTCCAAGCAAAATATAGCCACACAGGCTTTCTCTCACCGCACAGGGGTTCACTCTCCCTAGACAGTCCACACAGGTCTGCTTCCAGGCATGAGCTAACATCTAATGAATCTGGGAGTTTTTTATAGAGGCCTAAATGAGCTGACAAGCTTCAGCTGGCCTCATCAACTCCCTGTCTGCACGACGCCCAGCCCTCTCCCTAGAGGTATGAGTCATCAATGAGCCCACTAGTCTCAGCTGGGCTTATACAACTCTCCACCTAGCTGTATAAATCGGCGTAAAGCCTGAATCTGGGCGAAATATATCTACCCCCCTGGATGCAACCAGGTGACTTTACCTTCCTGCTGTCACATACCCCCCCCTCTTGTTTTAACCTCGGGGTTGGAACACCAGCAATCAGGCATTCATGTACTCGAGACAAAGCATCCACATTCCCCATTTGAACGCCAGGGCGATGCTTTACTGTGAAGTTGAATTCCTGGAGGGCCAGGAACCACCTATTCACTCTTCTATTTGTTTCCTTGTTTTGAGCCATCCACTTTAACGGAGCGTGATCCGTAACCATGTCAAAGTGCCTACCTAGCAGGTAGTACCGAAGGGAATCTAGAGCCCACTTCACCGCTAAACACTCCTTTTCAACGGTGGCGTAATTTACCTCATGGGACTTCAACTTCCTGCTGAGGTAAATGACTGGGTGCTCTTCCCCGTTCCAGACCTGGGACAATACTGCTCCTAACCCCACATCTGACGCATCACTTTGTACGACAAAGTCTCTAGAGAAGTCGGGTGAGTACAACACTGGCTGGCTACATAAGGCTTGTTTCAAGAATTGGAATGCTGCCTCAGCCTCGGGGGTCCATTTAATCATGACCGACCCTTTCCCCTTCGTCAGGTTGGTTAGGGGCACAGCCTTAGAAGCAAAGTGGGGAATGAATCGCCGATAATACCCAGCGATTCCCAGAAAGGCTCGTACCTGCTTCTTGCTGTTGGGACGTGGCCAACTCTGGATGGCCTCGACTTTGTTGAGTTGGGGTTTTATTACTCCCCTCCCAATGGTGTACCCAAGATATTTGGCCTCCTCCTGCCCAATGGTACACTTCTTGGGGTTAGCCGTAAACCCTGCTTCCCGAACAGAGTCCAGGACTGCTTGCACTTTTGGCAGATGTGAGGCCCAATCTGTGCTATGGACAATTACGTCATCCAGGTAAGCCGCAGCATACTTCCGATGGGGCCTCAGCATCTGGTCCATTTTCCGCTGGAATGTGGCCGGCGCATTCTGTAACCCGAACGGCATTCTTTTATATTGGAACGCCCCGTCTGGGGTTACAAATGCGGTTTTCTCTTTGGCTGACTTGGCCAGGGGGATTTGCCAATACCCTTTTGTGAGGTCAAGAGTCGTCATGTATCGGGCTGTTCCCAGCCGGTCGATCAACTCATCTATACGTGGCATGGGGTAGGTGTCAAATTTTGTAACTTTGTTCAACTGACGAAAATCGTTACAAAATCGCCAGCTCCCATCCGGTTTAGGCACCAACACAATGGGACTAGACCAATCACTTTGGGACTCCTCTATCACCCCTAAGTTCAGCATTTTCTGTACTTCCTCCCGTATTGCCTCCCGTCGGGCCTCTGGGATCCGATAGGGTTTTAACTTCACCCTTTCACCGGGCGGGGTAATAATGTCATGCTCTACCCCAGATGTTTGTCCCGGCAGCTCAGAGAATACCTCCTTGTTGCGAAGCACAAACTCCTTAACCTCCTGTTGTTGGGGTTGTGACAAGGTGGCTGCGATTCCAACCTCAGGAATCACGCAACCAGTTTGAGCTGGTGACCAAGTGTCTGCGACTAGGGACTCTCTATCCCTCCAGGCTTTCAACAGATTAACGTGATAGATCTGTTCGGGCTTTCGCCTTCCTGGTTGTCTGACCTTGTAATTCACTTCGCTCACTTTTTCCATTATCTCGTAGGGGCCTTGCCATTTGGCAAGGAATTTACTTTCAACCGTAGGGACAAGTACCAATATCCTATCCCCCGGGGAAAAGGTACGGGTCTTGGCTCCACGGTTGTACACTCTCTGCTGTGCCAACTGCGCTTGGGCCAAATGTTCCTTCACGATGGGCATTACCTGTGCAATTCGATCTTGCATCAGGGCGACATGCTCAATCACACTCCTGTGGGGAGAACTCTCACTTTCCCAAGTTTCCTTGGCAATATCCAACAGCCCTCTTGGGTGTCTCCCATACAGTAACTCAAAGGGGGAGAATCCCGTAGAGGATTGGGGCACCTCCCTAATAGCAAACATCAAATAAGGAAGTAGACAGTCCCAATCCTTTCCATCCCTATCCACCACTTTCTTCAACATTTGTTTTAGGGTTTTGTTGAATCTTTCAACCAGCCCATCGGTTTGGGGGTGATACACAGATGTACGTAATTGCGTCACTTTGAACAATTTACACAGCTCCTTCATAACCCGGGACATAAAGGGTGTACCTTGGTCCGTAAGCAGTTCTTTACAAATACCCACCCGGCTAAAAACAAGAGATAGCTCTTTGGCTATGGTTTTGGCCGAGGTATTTCTGAGAGGGATCGCTTCTGGATAACGGGTGGCATAGTCCAATATAACCAATATGTACTGGTGCCCCCTAGCGGACTTGATTATAGGACCTACCAAATCCATTGCGATTCTCTCAAACGGGACCTCAATGATGGGTAGAGGGACCAGCGGGCTACGGAAGTGTGGCATCGGGGCCGACCTCTGACACACAGGGCAGGAGGAACAATAATTTTCTATGTCCTTCATCACCCCAGGCCAATAGAATCTCTGTAATACCCTCTCTCGGGTTTTCTCTGTCCCCAGATGACCTCCAAGAATGTGCCCATGGGCCAACTCCAACACCAACTTCCTGTAAGGTTTGGGCACCACAAGCTGCTCAACGGTTTCTTCTGCCCTTTTTGCCACCCGATACAGTAGGTCCTTCTCTACGCTGAAGTATGGGTAAGTGCAGGTATTATCTGGGTTCACTAACTCGCCATCTATTTTCACTACGTTTTCCCGTGCCTTTATTAGGGCGGGGTCTTTCAACTGTTCTGTGGCAAAGTTTTCCCTGTGAACCTCAAGATCAGAAAACTCCACAGACGGTAGGTTTTCGTCTGAGGAGGTGGGCTCCTCTCCAGTTTCTTGAGTCTCCCCTGCCAATACTGACAAGGGAAATTCGGGAGAGTCCTCACCACTCTCAGAGGAGTTCTGGCTATCATATTCCTGGTACATAGGGGCACCAGTGGGGGGCTCAGGATCATCCCACAGTTCCCAGAACTTCGGAAAATCCCTTCCCACAATGGCGTCATGCGGTAACTGAGACACTAAGCCCACTGGATGAGAAAGGGTACCTTTGGGGGTCTCGAAACACACTGTAGTCACTGGATACTCTCGGGTGTCCCCATGCACACAAATAACAGCTACCTTGCTATTCCCAGAGACCTCTGTTTTAACTAATTCAGCCTTTATCAGGGTCACAAGGCTACCTGAATCCAGCAATACCACAACATTTCTACCATTAATACACATTTTGCATAAATGTTTCTCAGTTCCCCGAATGGCAGTGCATGCGACTGTCGCACACAGCGACTGACGTCTGCCCGTCAGAAAGTCACACTGCATGGGTTCCTCCAAAACCGGGCAATTTGCTGCAATATGTCCCGCTTGCCGGCAGCGGTAGCAAATGATCCTTCTTGCCGCCTCTTGAGCCGCTGATTTCCCAGGCTGTTCTCGCCAAACTTGGGGTAGAGCTCCCACCCTCTCACTCTCTCCACCCTTACCCCTTGGAATCATCTTATCCGCCCCTGGGGATGGTCTGGTCTTAGGGTGGAAAGTCCGAGTGTCTCTGGAAGAGGCCGTCAGGTTCTCTGTAGCCAAGTATTTCTCCACACGATCCACAAGACCATCGGCCGTCTCTGGGTCTCCATGGCTTACCCACTTTTGGATGGCAGTAGGAAGAGCTCTCAAAAACCGATCCATTACAACACGTTCCACAATCTTTGGTGCGGACAAAGTCTCTGGCTGTAGCCACTTTCTGCTCAGGTGAATGAGATCATACATTTGAGACCTGGGGGGTTTTCCAAGCTGGAAAGTCCAGTTATGCACACGCTGAGCCCGGACAGCCAGGGTGACACCCAGCCTTGCCAATATTTCAGCTTTTAGCATCACATAGTCTTTTGCTTGGTCAGGCTCTAGGTCATAGTAAGCTTTCTGCGATTCACCCGTTAACAGAGGAGCCACCAGTCCAGCCCACTGCTCCTCAGGCCACTTTTCTCTTTCAGCGGTCCTTTCAAATGTGGTCAAAAATACCTCTGGATCATCCTCTCCAGTCATTTTTGTCAATAAACGACTCACCCCAAAGGACGCGGTATTAGTGGGACGGCTTTCCTCACTGGTCTGCGGACGTTGCTGCATTACTGCTTCCATCTGTTGTTGTAGTCTCTGCTCTTGCTTCTGCAACAGGTCTATGAAGCGGGCCTCAGATTGCTGCTGGGCTCGTTGTTGAGCCTCCAGACTCTGTTGCAAAGTTGCGTTTGTCTGCTGCTGGGCTGCAAGGCTCCTTTGCAAACCTGCATTTGTCTGCTGTTGATTGGCATTTGCTAGAGCCAGCTGTTTCAGTATCTCCTCCATGCTGGCTTAAAAAAAAACTGCCACTGGTTCTCCACCAACTGTGAGGGGGTTAGCTCGGCAGCGGGTGTGTGTGACCCCCGGGATGGGCTCCCCACACAAAAACAGGCCCAGCAGACGGAGGTTGTGGTTTTCAAAATCAAAAAGGTGCCGTTTATTTTCTATTTACAGTGACAAAAACACAGCAAAGCAAAAGAAACAAACAAAATAAATCCTGGTCAACTTGACCTCTGACTAAACATACAGGTTTCCTAACTAACAACTGGGATCAGCCTAGTGCTGTCCTAGTCCCTGGTTTTAAATGTCCAAGCAAAATATAGCCACACAGG
The DNA here is from genome assembly GCA_029206835.1 of Rana muscosa. NCBI lineage: Eukaryota > Metazoa > Chordata > Amphibia > Anura > Ranidae > Rana > Rana muscosa. The sequence goes on from JARGYO010000094.1 coordinate 30,749,229, forward strand.
CTTTCTCTCACCGCACAGGGGTTCACTCTCCCTAGACAGTCCACACAGGTCTGCTTCCAGGCATGAGCTAACATCTAATGAATCTGGGAGTTTTTTATAGAGGCCTAAATGAGCTGACAAGCTTCAGCTGGCCTCATCAACTCCCTGTCTGCACGACGCCCAGCCCTCTCCCTAGAGGTATGAGTCATCAATGAGCCCACTAGTCTCAGCTGGGCTTATACAACTCTCCACCTAGCTGTATAAATCGGCGTAAAGCCTGAATCTGGGCGAAATATATCTACCCCCCTGGATGCAACCAGGTGACTTTACCTTCCTGCTGTCACAATATATATATATATATATATATATATATATATAATGTGTGTAGCGATACCCCCTAGAGGGCTGCTGATTATATTTTTGGTCCTGCCGTTACCCCACCTTTCACTGTCCCAGTACTATGAGTCTATGATAGGAGATGTCAAACAGATGTGAGCGCCAGTCACTTCAGTCTTTTTCCAATGCTTTAATACAAGAACTTGTAATAGTAAAAGGATAGAGGGTTAAGGGAGATTCAGATACGTTTTTGCAGATCACTGAATAATTTCTGGGATCCAGAGGACAAAACAGCTTTCTGTCAGCGGATCTTGCAACACCCGGATAGGCCTCTCACACTGACCTAGAAGCCGGTATGATTCACGATCAAGTCTCTCTCACAGACTTAGCGATCGGTGGGACTCCTGGATAATCCTCTCTCACAGGATTTTGTAGCCAGCAGTTAGTTAATTGTAGAACAGCTGCACAGTACCAGAACCTTTAAGCCATCCGGCAGTACTGTGAGGGTAGATTAGCTTAGTTGCGTCCTCCAAATGAGTTTCCAGGCTCTTCCTGAGAAACCAGCCTTCGGCCTGGTTCTCTCCAGCAAGAGTCCCCTTCCTGGATATGCTCCATTTGACTTGGCTTCTTCCGCGCAGGCAAGACAGCACAGGACCACCTCCGGATAAGTAGGCCCCAGACAGGCTTCTGGGCCTACTTGTAGCAACATAGCCTCAGGCCTGGAGGGCCATGAGGCTGAGAGCCTCGAGGTAGAAAAGTGACACAGCCTTAGGCCAGGAGGGCCATGAGGTCAGAGAGAATCAAACATGGCGTCTGCCCCTTAAATACCCTCTCCCAGAATAAACAGCAGCAAGAACACTCCCACTGGGCTGTTTCTGGGGAAAGAACATTCAATGCACTTCAGCTTGCTGTATTTCTCACACTGGCCTGTGGTAACAGTGACACCTACTGGCAACAGTGAGAAATGCGCACAACATAGCCAAAATTGGAACAGAAGCTAATTTAACTTTGTACAATCAATCTGAACTATTTACAATTCAGACAAACACTAAATTTACAACATAGCCCCTATTCTTTAGGAACAGGGCGCTACATATATTTATATATCGTAGCTTGTAGTGTGACTTCAATCTTAGCGTGTATTATAGCTTTGGTAACTCTGCAAGCAAAAGCTTTCAAAAATACAAACACTAGAGAGAATTCGCCAATTCCTACTGGGGGCAGCACACCTATCATTGCCTTAAATCCCTATTCTAATATTGTACAACCAATACAATCCAGATAATTCTCTGTCTCCAGAAAACTTGCATAGATCACATGACCACATCAATGAGGATGGAGGAGGACCAAAGTCACATGACTGAGAGGATCCTAAACCTCACCCTGGAGATCATCTATCTGCTGATCGGAGAGGTGAGGAGGATTCTGGGAAGTCACATGACATCACTCTTATATCTATTAATAAAACACAGACCTGGTCAGAGAGGTGGGGAGGATTCTGGGAATGTGACATATTACTGTTTTACCTAAATACAGAGATTTCCTCCTGTGAAGTCTGGAGATCATATCACCATCAGCGTGCCTTCACCTCCCTCCCTGACACCTGAGATAAACAGCAAAAAGAAGATTCTAGAAGTCACCAAGAAGATGATGGAGCTGCTGACAGGAGAGGTGAGCACTGCCGGGAATTCTGGGATATTATCCAGTAACAGACAAGGGATGTGTCTGGATGGTGACTGTATCATTGTGTGTGTCAGGTTCCTATAAGGTGTCAGGATGTCACTGTCTATTTCTCCATGGAGGAGTGGGAGTATTTAGAAGGACACAAGGATCTCTACAAGGACGTCATGATGGAGAATCAGCCGCCCCTCACATCACCGGGTAAGAGGAGACTTTATTGTAAAGGAGAGAGCAGTACGGAGGGTCCACCTAGATCCCCCAACATCTGATAAACACATAGAAACAATGTATTCAGTCAGTGTGTGTGTTTCCTACAGATGGATCCAGTAATGGGAACCCACCAGAGAGATGTCCCCGTCCTCTGTATTCCCGGGATTCCACACAGATCAATATTAAAGAAGAGTTAAAAGAGGAGGAGGATGATGGGGTGATGCAGGAGGCAGAGCTTTCAAAAGTACCCACAGATCTGTACCAGGACACCATGGTGGAGTTATCCAGCTACAGAAAACCACCAGAGAGATGTCCCCATCCTCTGTATTCCCGGGATTCCACACAAGAAGATCCCACCATCTCTCACCATCATCAGGTAGATGAGGAACAATCATTGATAGTATCATTAGGATCTGTACATTATCTGCATTGTTACAATTGATGTAATTTTTATGATATCTTCAGAGTGGAGACCTGAGAGATTCTAAAGCTGAGGGTAACACAGAAGAAGAAGAAGAGAGGTATGTGAGGGATGATCAGCAGTCTATGGAGGAGGATGGAATAACTGGGACATTTATAGAGAAGGACACTCCTACGGAGATCAGCCCAGGTGGGTCATTTAACATGAAATACATTCCTCCACCTATATTGGTCCAGAGTAGGGCAAGGACTGAGTGACATCAGCCTGTAATATCCTGGTCACTTTTTAGAGCTGTGTTCCCCGTCCTGTATTCCTGTATTTCTCTCGGATAATCTTCCTTCTCTGTGCTGCAGACACAATTTATGTATCTAGGCTGGATTCATGGAGATTCTGGGGTTCAGCTGGCAGCAAAATGTTGACTTTCACCATAGGTGTTGCATGACCTAAGCACTTGGAGTATATGCCTTGAATCTTCTGCTCCATGCCTTGGTCTAGTAAGATCTCTGACAGAGCAATTCTCCCAGGGACACTTGCTTTGTTGTTTGCTGAATGAAACCCTGGATGACCTTTTTTGTTTACATATGTGATCGCTTGTGATTGGATACAGCAATCATGTGGTAAAGGGCCCTTTACCACGATCTGTGATGTGCCTTGTCTAAGCCACACAGCGATCACAGACACTTCCCAATGTGCATTCTCAGAAAGACCTTTATAGATGCCCTTCCAGACCCACTCTGTAGCTGTCTTTTGACTATATTGTGGGATTGAGGTGGTTAAACAGAAAGTGATTATGAGGGAGAAGTCAGTCAATTACCCAATGATGGTGGACTTTAGGACCAGTCCGGTCTTCATCTTGGTTGTTCTCCCCCCATCTTCACTCTCTGACCTCTGGTGGGGCTCAGCCCCGCTGTTATTCATGACTAAATCATGGACTAAATGAAGTGCAGCACTTCTTGTGTTGGAAAGATGACAATGAGTGATAGAGGGGGTGGGGACACTCGTCCTATAATCCCCTCATCACTGTCACTCCTATAAAAGACAGTTCTCGTAGTTTCCTCACTCTCTGACTAAGGTCCATGAATAAAGAAATGAACTGGTAGGAGATCAGAGGACCCATTTACTAGTTACCTTGAGGGGGAATTGTAAGATCCTCAGAGACAAAGCTGCCTGATGTGGGTGGAGTCCTGCTTTAGGGGAACCAATCTGCTCATGTCTAGTAATAATCTTTGTATTTCTATTTTAGTAGATGGACGGGAGATGAGGAAAACCTCAGAGGATTGTCTCACTTTGTCTCCAGATTGTAAAGTAGAAGATGAGGACATCACACAGTATAGTCCAGGAGAAAACCTGACTACCTCAAATGTCCATCCGGCACCACACAGTGTAGATGGACCATCGTATTCCTCTTATCCTGAGGAACCTCAGACTGTGCGGGACGGTGCCGGACCATCGTATTCCTCTTATCCTGAGGAACCTCAGACTGTGAGGGACGGTGCCAGACCATCGTATTCCTCTTATCCTGAGGAACCTCAGACTGTGCGGGACGGTGCCGGACCATCGTATTCCTCTTATCCTGAGGAACCTCAGACTGTGCGGGACGGTGCCGGACCATCGTATTCCTCTTATCCTGAGGAACCTCAGACTGTGCGGGACGGTGCCGGACCATCGTATTCCTCTTATCCTGAGGAACCTCAGACTGTGCGGGACGGAGCCGGACCATCGTATTCCTCTTATCCTGAGGAACCTCAGACTGTGCGGGACGGTGCCGGACCATCGTATTCCTCTTATCCTGAGGAACCTCAGACTGTGCGGGACGGTGCCGGACCATCGTATTCCTCTTATCCTGAGGAACCTCAGACTGTGAGGGACGGTGCCGGACCATCGTATTCCTCTTATCCTGAGGAACCTCAGACTGTGCGGGACGGAGCCGGACCATCGTATTCCTCTTATCATGAGGAACCTCAGACTGTGCGGGACGGTGCCGGACCATCGTATTCCTCTTATCCTGAGGAACCTCAGACTGTGCGGGACGGTGCCGGACCATCGTATTCCTCTTATCCTGAGGAACCTCAGACTGTGCGGGACGGTGCCGGACCATCGTATTCCTCTTATCCTGAGGAACCTCAGACTGTGCGGGACGGTGCCGGACCATCGTATTCCTCTTATCCTGAGGAACCTCAGACTGTGAGGGACGGTGCCGGACCATCGTATTCCTCTTATCCTGAGGAACCTCAGACTGTGAGGGACGGTGCCGGACCATCGTATTCCTCTTATCCTGAGGAACCTCAGACTGTGAGGGACGGTGCCGGACCATCGTATTCCTCTTATCCTGAGGAACCTCAGACTGTGAGGGACGGTGCCGTCCTTCCAACAGATAAGAGGTTTTCCTGTACTGAGTGCGGGAAGAGTTTCCGTTTTAAATCCGCTTTTAATATGCATAAAAGATCTCATACAGGTGAGAAGCCACATTCCTGTCCTGAGTGTGGGAAATGTTATTCACAGAAGTCCCATCTTTCCAGACATCAGAGATCTCACATGGGGGAGAAACCATTTTCCTGTCCTGAGTGTGGGAAATGTTTTCCAAATAAATTAAAGCTTGTCGCACATCAAAGCTCTCACACAGCGGGAAAGCCGTATTCCTGCTCTGAGTGTGGAAAATGTTTTGTACAAAAATCAGAACTTATCAAACATCAGAGTTCTCACCCAGGTGCAAAGCCGTATTTCTGTCCTAAATTCAGGAAATGTCTTGTAAAAAAATCAGAGCTTGTCCGATATCAGAGTTCTCACACAGGGGAAAAGTACTCCTGCAATGAGTGTAGGAAATGTTTTTCAAGGAAGTCAATTTTTTACAGTCATCAGAGACTGCACACAGGTGAGAAATTGCATTCCTGTCCTGAGTGTCAGAAATGTTTTGTACAAAAATCAGAGTTGGTTATACATCAGTGGTCTCACACGGGGGAGAAGCCGCATTCCTGTTCTTATTGTGAGAAATGTTTTTCAGATAAGTCCAAACTTGGCAAACATGAGAGATCTCACACAAGTGAGAAACCGTATTCATGTGCCGAATGTGGGAAATGTTTTATAGGAAAATCAAAACTTGTCCTACATCAACGGTCTCACACGGAGGAAAAGCCGTATTCATGTCCAGAGTGTGGGAAATGTTTTTCAGTGAAGTCCAATCTTATCAGACATCAGAGATCTCACACGGGGAAAAAGCCCTTTTCCTGTCCCGAGTGCGGGAAATGTTTTGCAGAAATATTCAATCTATATAATCATCAGAGATCACACACAGGTGAGAAGCCGTTTTCCTGTTCTGAATGCAGCAAATGTTTTCTACGCAAATCAGTACTTGTCACACATCTGAGGTCTCACACAGAGGAAAAGCCATATTCCTGTCCTGAGTGTGGGAAATGTTTTTCACAGAAGTCCGGTCTTTACACACATCGGAGATCTCACACAGGTGAAAAGCCCTATTCTTGTTCTGAGTGTGGGAAATGCTTTTCACAAAAGGCCAATCTTTACACACATAAGAGATTGCACACGGGAGAGAAGCCGTATTCCTGTCCTGAGTGCGGGAAATGTTTTTCAAGGAAGTCCTCTCTTTCTAAACATCAGAGATCTCACAAGGGGAAGAAGCAACTTACCTGTCCTGAGTGAGGGAATTGTTCCTCGTTGATGTCCTGCCTTCCTGCACATCAGGGATCCCACACAACCCTTGAGGTGTATTAGTGCCTTGAGTGTGGGAAATGTCTTCTATATGAATGTTGCTGGACATCACAGGTCTCATGTGGGGAAGAAGCACACCCTGATATACACCTCAGATATTCTTCATCACGTAAGAAGCATTTCATAAAGAGATCAGAGATCACCAAAGATTATGTATTGTACTGTGTTGCCATTGATAGCAGCTGAGAAAAAAAAATAAAGTCATTACCTCATTGGCTGATTAAATGTGGTGTAAGCTTTCACAAACGCTTAGAGCAGCTGTCAGTAAATGGTGGCCCGCGGTCCAAACATGGACCGAGCGACGTTCCTGTCTGGACCATCAGGCCGCCAATGTACTGTCACATCTCTGCCACTCAGCAGTCATTGGTTGCTGGAATCGTGGGCGTCCCAGCAACCAGTGATGTCACGTGTGCACCCCGCCCCCTGCTGCTGACTATCTCACGGCTCTCGCTTCCTGCCGGGCTGTGAGTTAAGGCGTGACGTCACTTGCGTGCAATGCCCCCTGTTGCTCGCTATTTCGCAGCTCCCAGCCCTCACTCCTTGCCGGCCGCGAGGTATAGTATCTTGCAGTTCCCACCCCCTGGAACTTGCTACCTCTACCAGCTCCTGCCCTCAAGGTATGTGAGGCGTGATATTTACAGGGGCACTCTTTCTGTTAAGGTTCACTCTGATGGGCACATTCTATGTTAAAGGGCACTCTGATGGGCACAACAGAATGTGTCCATCAGCTTGCCCCTTAACACGTAAAATGTGCCCCTTAACAAAAAATATGCCCATCAGTGTGTCCCTTAACATAAAAGAAGGGGCACGCTGGTAAGCACGTTTTACGTTAACGTTCACTCCTATAGGCACATTTTATGTTGTGTCCCTTAACATAAAATGTGCCCATCAGCATGCCCTTTATTTTATGTTAAAGCAGTTGCATACCCTTTTTTTTTTACTTTTACCTACAGGTAAGCCTTATTATAGGCTTACCTGTAGGTAAAAAGAATATCTCCTAAACCTGTACGGTTTAGGAGATATTCCCCTTGCAATGAGTCGCTGACTTCAGCGGCGCATGCGCTCCGGTGATTCTCGGATGAAAGTCCAGCAGACGCCGGACCTTGCCGGAAAGAAGTCTCCCGCGCGCATGCGCTGGAATGACGACATTGCGGCTCCGGCCATTCACAGCGCCGGAGCCGCGATACCCGGAAGACACGCCGAGGCAAAATGTCATCTGCCTGAGCCAGGGCTGGCCTAAGACATTGTGCTGCCTGGGCCCAAGAATGAAATGCTGCCCCCCCCCCCCCCCCAAAAAAAAAATCCTATGCCCATCCAGCAAAAGAGACGTTTCCATAAAGCAAAGAGACAGCCCAATATATTCAGCAAGAGACATCCCATATATTCAGCAAAGAGAGACATACCCCTTCTAGGGTGACCACGTGTCCCGGGTTGCCCGGGACAGTCCCGGATTTTGCAGGTCTGTCCCGGGCACCTTTATTCCAGGACAATACAGTGTCCTGGAATGAAACAGACACAGCCACCCCCCCGGGCCAATCTGATGCCCCCAAAAAAGGCCGCCACATCACCGCTTTACTCACTGACAGTTCTTGTCCTGGCCGGGAATGCCTGGAAGAGCACAATCCCCGCCCCCTGCTTGTGATTGGAGAAATCATAAATCCCACCTCTTGTGTCCAATCACTGTGCTGTGATTCGTTACAGCACAAGCTGATTTTTGGGAAGGGGGGGGGGTGTCCCTGAATGATAGTTTAAAAATGTGGTCACCCTAGCCCCTTCCTGCAAAGAGTATTGTGTAGCACCACAAAAGCTCCCCCCTTTCTCTCCACTGCCACCAACCAGCTACGCTCTGATCCCAGCTCAGTGATGCAACATGCTGCAACAACAGCGCTGCAGTGGTGGCTAGGGTGACCATATTTCCAAACTGCCATTCAGGGATACCCCCCTTCCTTCCCAAAAAAAGATGAGGGGGGGGTGTAGTCTCGCTGACAAGGAATTTGGCAGCAGGTGATTTGTCGGCGAATGGCTGGTGTTAGCACTTAAATCATCCTAACATTATGATTGATATGGTGTCAGGATGATCAAATCACATTATTTCTATTACTACATTGTAATATATAATGAAATAGTTTAACTCACCATAATGCAGAATCAGTGGGAACCCTGAGCTTGTCGTTTGCCACCGTTGCCTGCCACCAGATGTAGCTGTGCCACTTGCCACCCATAGCCTGCCACAACATGCAGTGTGTCACTTGTCAACATTGCCTGTCCCCAGTCACCATTGCCTGTTACCAGATGCAGCCTGTCACTTGTCACCATTGCCTGTCACCAGATGCAGCCTGCCACTTGTCACCATTGCCTGTCACCAGATGCAGCCTGTCACTTGTCACCAATGCCTGTCACCAGATGCAGCCTCTCACTTCTCACCATTGCCTGTCACCAGATGCAGCCTGTCACTTGTCACCAATGACTGTCACCAGATGCAGCCTGTCACTTGTCACCATTGCCTGTCAACAGATGCAGCGTGTCACTTGTCACCATTGCCTGTCACCAGATGCAGCCTGTCACTTGTCACCATTGCCTGTCACCAGATGCAGCCTGTCACTTGTCACCATTGCCTGTCACCAGATGCAGCCTGTCACTTGTCACCATTGCCTGTCACCAGATGCAGCCTGTCACTTGTCACCATTGCCTGTCACCAGATGCAGCCTGTCACTTGTCACCATTGCCTGTCACCAGATGCAGCCTGTCACTTGTCACCAATGCCTGTCACCAGATGCAGCCTCTCACTTGTCACCATTGCCTGTCACCAGATGCAGCCTGTCACTTGTCACCAATGCCTGTCACCAGATGCAGCCTGTCACTTGTCCCTGATGCCCGTCACCAGATGCAGCCTGTCACTTGTCACCGATGCCTGTCACCAGATGCAGCCTGTCACTCAGCCTGGCTCTCTCTCCCTCCCCTTCAGCTGGGCATGCTGGGGGCTGCAGTCCCCCCCCCCCCTAGAATTGCAATGGGCCAGCCATTTGCACTACATATCCCATAATCCTCTTTTCTCCATTTTTTCCCCCTGGCCAATGGGAGGAAAAGGGGGAAGAAACATAGCGGTGGCTGTCCTGGGAACAGCAGCATGAGGAGGAGAAGGAGGGGGGGGAGATGAGCCCACATCTGCTCTCTCTCCACACACAGCAGCTCCGAGATAGCGGCGCCTCGAGGGGGGAGGAGGCAGGCAGCACTGATCCTCGCACCGCACGTCGCTCCTAACTTGCTGAGAGGAACACATACAGGGAGGAGGTGGGTGGAGCTAGCGGAGGAGGAGGAAGTTAAATCCTCCTCCGCAATGAATGATGGGTCTCTCTCTCCTTCTCTCCTGACGTCACTGGTTGCTAGAAACAAAGCGGTCCGCGGCTAGCAACCAGTTTGGGCAGGGAAGCAGGGGCCGCTGGTGAGACCCTTGAAGTGGGTCTTGCCACTGCGGCCAGTGACAGCGGCGCCGGCGATGCAGTACAAGTATGACACTGACTGCACACTAGATGGAGGGAAACCCAGGTCCTCAGGCAGTGCGCCCCTGTTGCCGCCCCTCTTAAAGTGCCGCCTGGGACCATGGTCCCACCGGGTCCCATGGTAGGGCCGGCCCTGGCCTGAGCCTCCATCTTCGGGTGAGTGAGCACACCATCCAATGTCTGACTAAAGTCTCCCCCTCCTTTCTCCAAGCGAGTGAGTACACTAACGTAAGGGGGACTCTGATGTAAGGGGGGCTTTGGGAACCCTAACTTAAGGGGGAATGCTGGGAACTCTGATGCAAGTGGGAGGTTTGGTGAGCAGAATCCCCTTACATCAGAGTTCAACTTTACACCAGAGTCCACAGGGTGCAGCTAAAGTGTTCAGGTTTGGCTTGAAGAAGAGGTGGCAATCCCAATCACTGATCAGGTTAAAGAGCCTGTGTGTTCTGGGAGGCACAAACCCGAATCAGAAACAAGACCACTCCAAGGATCCCCCTGGCACTCACCTCCCAAACAGCAGTGTTCCCCACAATGCCAGGGTCCATAGTCCCAAGTCCATAGTTGAAGCTTGCCCCTAGTCCTCTCCAAAAGCCCCCTGTCCTAGTTAGGTCTGTCACAGCAACCACACCTGCCCCAGTGTCAGCAGAGCCAGCCATGTCCAAAACATTTTATACCAGCAAGGAGGCATTTCAAATCCTCAGCATGACCAATGAGAGCAGCGGGGAGCTCTCACTGTCTAATTCAGAGTATGAACCCATAGAGAGTAGTGGGTCAGTGACTAAATACCAGCAGCACTATACATCGGTTTCACAGACGAGATGTGACGTCAGCATGTAGGCTCTGCCCCCTATAAGCGTTACGTCAAGGCATAGACTTCTTCAGTAGGGGTCCCTACTGAAGAAGTCTACTCCTTGGCGTAACGCATATAGGGGCGGAGCCTAAGCGCTGACATCACATCCCGGCCATCTCGTCTATGTGAAACTGATGGTTTTATGCCCGATCAGCTAGCACTGCTTTAAGTGCCACAAGTTGTTGTTTTTTATTATTCATTTTATGTAGAAAATAACATTTTAATACACGGAGAGAGCACTAGATTCTGCCATCTCTTTCCTTTATACAGTATCTCACAAAAGTGAGTACACCCCTCACATTTTTGAAAATATTTTATTATATCTTTTCATGTGACAACACTGAAGAAATTACTCTTTGCTGCGATGTAAAATAGTGAGTGTACAGCTTGTATAACAGTGTAAATTTGCTGTGCCCTCAAAATAACTCAACACAGCCATTAATGTCTAAACCGCTGGCAACAAAATTGAGTACACCCCTAAGTGAAAATGTCCAAATTGGGCCCAATTAGCCTTTTTCCCTCCCCGCTGTCATGTGACTCATTAGTGTTACAAGGTCTCAGCTGTGAATGGGGGAGCAGGTGTGTTAAATTTAGTGTTATCGCTCTCACTCTCTCTGGTCAATGGAAGTTCAACATGGCACCTCATGGCAAAGAACTCTCTGAGGATCTGAAAAAAAGAATTGTTGCTCTACATGAAGATGGCCTAGGCTATAAGAAGCTTGCCAAGACCCTGAAACTGAGCTGCAGCACGGTGCCAAAGACTATACAGCAGTTTAATAGGACAGGTTCCACTCAGAACAGGCATCGCTATGATCGACCAAAGAAGTTGAGTGCACATGCTCAGCATCATATCCAGAGGTTCTCTTTGGGAAATAGACGTATGAGTGCTGCCAGCATTGCTGCAGAGGTTGAAGGGGTGGGGGGTCAGCCTGTCAGTGCTTAGACCATACGCCGCACACTGCATCAAATTGTTCTGCATGGCTGTCATCCCAGAAGGAAGCCTCTTCTAAAAATGATGCACAAGAAAGCCTGCAAACAGTTTGCTGAAGACAGGCAGACTAAGGACATGGATTACTGGAACCATGTCCTGTGGTCTGATGAGACCAAGATAAACTTATTTGGTTCAGATGTTGTCAAGCGTGTGTGGCGGCAACCAGGTGAGGAGTACAAAGACAAGTGTGTCTTGCCTACAGTCAAGAATGGTGGTGGGAGTGTCATGGTCTGGGACTGCATGAGTGCTGCCGGCACTGGGGAGCTACAGTTCATTGAGGGAACCATGAATGCCAACATGTACTGTGACATACTGAAGCAGAGCATGATCCCCTTCTGAGACTGGGCCGCAGGGCAGTATTCCAACACGATAACGACCCCAAACACACCTCTAAGACGATCACTGCCTTGCTAAAGAAGCTGAGGGTAAAGGTGATGGACTGGCCAAGCATGTCTCCAGACCTAAACCCTATTGAGCATCTGTGAGGCATGCTCAAATGGAAGATGGAGGAGTGCAAGGTCTCTAACATCCACCAGCTCCGTGATGTCATGGAGGAGTGGAAGAGGACTCCAGTGGAAACCTGTGAAGCTCTGGTGAACTTCATGCCCAAGAGGGTTAAGGCAGTGCTGGAAAATAATGGCGGCCACATGAAATATTGACACTTTGGGCCCAATTTGGACATTTTAACTTAGGGGTGTACTCACTTTTGTTGCCAGCGGTTTAGACATTAATGGCTGTGTGTTGAGTTATTTTGAGGGGACAGCAAATTTACACTGTTATACAAGCTGTACACTCACTACTTTACATTGTAGTAAAGTTGTCACGTACCTGATGGTGGTGAGCCCAATATAGCAGAGGGAGGCCTCCCTTACGGCTCCCACTCGCGGCCCCTGGTAAAGTAACAGGAAGCACAGGAGTGAGGAGTGGTACGAGTGCCTGGCAGGATCAACAGAGATAGGGGTAGTCCAGACACCCAGGAACTCCTCAGGAACTGGGAAACAGGAGCTGAAGCAGCAGACAGGAGCTGGAACAGACAGGCACAGTTCAGCAGACAGGAACAGCTTGAAGTGGAACCAGGAACAAACAGGAACTGTTCAGCAGACTGGAGCAGACTGGACTGGAACCAGGAACAGACAGGAACCGTACAACAGACAGGAACCGTGCAGCAGACTAGAACAGACTGGAATGGAACCAGGAGCAGACTGGACTGGAACCAGGAACAGACAGGAACCGTGCAACAGACTGGACTGGAACCAGGAGCAGACAGGAATCGTGCAGCAGACTGGAACAGACTAGACTGGAACCAGGAGCAGACAGGATGGTAAGACAGGCCGGGTCGGTTATCAGGCGGTCGGCAAAGGTACAGAGGTGCAGGCAGAAGAATAGTCAGAACAGGCCAAGGATCAGGTGCAGGCGGATGGCTGAAATAGTCACAGGTAACCCGGGGTCTTTCACAGGTCAAATCACAGATCAGGTTTCAGGTACACAAACGCTGTAGAGCAGACAGCGTGGACTGTATGTGACAGGCAGGCTTAAATAGCCCGCCTGGCGCCAACAGAGGTGCGCGCGCGCATGCGCGGTTGCACCGCGATCGGGAACCAGAGAGTCTGAGGCGCCTGTTTCTGGCAGGATCTTCATGACATTGCACCCCCCTCCGGATGCCCATCTGGGCAAACTTTTCAGGATGAGACCTTTTAAAGGACTACCAGACTCTTAGCATGGATGTTCCCCTCGGGCTCCCAAGAATTTTCCTTGGGTCCATACCCCTTCCACTTAATCAGAAACCGGTTCTGGTTCCTTCTCCTCCTGTAATCCAGGATAGCCTCCACTTCAAATTCTCCTTCCCCGTCTACAATGACAGGGTCAGGAATAACAGGACTTTGACTTGGGAAAGGATTGGAAAATAGAAGGTTTCAACAGTGACACATGGAATACTGGATGAATCTTCAGTGAGTCTGGGAGTTCCAGTTCGTAAGCCACTTCATTGATCTTCCTTCTAACCGGGAATGGTCCCAAGAACTTGGGGCCCAGCTTCCTCGAGGGACATGCTATCCTTCACTGTGGAAAGCCACACCAGGTCGCCGGGTACCAGAGTTAATTTGCCTCGTCTTTTCCTGTCAAACGTTATCTTGTTGTGCTCCTGAGTCCTGGTCATGGTTTCCTGCAAAAGTTGGTTATTGGAAGAGAAGAAGAAGTTTATTTTTTTTTGAACTGCTGGTACCGTACATTCGGGAAGGGAGTTGGGCAGAAACGAAGGGTGCAAGACAAAGTTGGCAAAGAATGGGGTCTGTTTGGTGGTGGAGTGAATTTAATTATTGTAGGCCAATTCGGCCAATGGAAGCAGGGACATCCAGTCATTTTGAGCAAAAGAAGAGAAACAGCGCAGATACTGCTCGAGAGTTTGATTATTCCTCTCAGTTTGCCCATTGGTCTGGGGATGATAAGCAGAGGAAAATGAGAGTTCAGTATCCAGGGTCTTACAGAGGGACCTCCAGAATCGGGAGGTAAACTGTACCCCCCAATCTGAGACGATGTTGGCTGGTACCCCGTGGAGTCTGATGATTTCTTTAATGAATACCTGTGCTGTTTCAGGGGCTGAGGGAGTGCCTTTCATTGGAACAAAGTGTGCCATCTTTGACAGACGATCAACTACCACAAAGATAGTGGTATGATCCTCTGCCGGGGGTAGTTCAACAATAAAGTCTATGGATAACATCCTCCATGGTCTGTCTGAAACAGGCAAAGGTTTTAGTAGCCCCCAGGCCTTGGTTCTATGAGTCTTTTTCCTGGTACAAATTGTGCAGGACTCCACAAATTTCTTACAGTCCTCACGTACCTGGGGCCACCAAAAGGTACGTTGTACCAGGTCGGTGGTTTTGGTTATGCCGAAATGTCCGGCTAGTGCATGGTCATGACAAAGTTCTAAGACAGATACTCGTAGACCTTCGGGTATGTAGATCTTGTCCCCGTGCCAAAGTAAGCCATCTCTAGCCTGTAACTCTGGTTCAGAAAGAGGCATCTGTTTCGCAAAAGCTTGTTTGATTCTAGAAAGCAGGTTTTCCTGAAGCAGGAGGAAATTTCCAGGAGCAAGAATGGTATCTGGGGAAGAGATTTCTTTGGATTTGTGGAACATCTGAGACAGAGCGTCAGGTTTAACGTTTTTGGAGCCTGGGCGATATGTAACATGGAAAGAAAACCTGGAGAAAAAGAGTGCCCACCTAGCCTGTCGTGGTTTCAACCTTTTTGCAGATCTCAGATATTCCAGGTTCTTGTGGTCTGTGAATATCAGGATCAGATGGGCAGCTCCTTCCAGCAGGTAACGCCACTCTTCCAGTGCAGATTTAATTGCCAACAACTCCCGATCTCCCACGTCATAGTCCTCCTCTGCTGCCGACAATTTGCGGGAGAAGAAGGCTACTGGGTGAAGTAGGGCTCTGGTTCCTTGTCTTTGGGACAGTATCGCCCCTACAGCAATCTCGGAGGCATCCACCTCAAGCACGAATGGAAGGGCATAATCCGTATGTTTTTTTAAACGGAGGCTGAGGTAAAGAGTTTCTTGAGGGTCTCGAAAGCCTTTTGGGCCCCAGGGAACCAGTGGAAAGGGGTTCCTTGTTTGGTTAGTTGGGTAATTGGGGTAATAATGGCTGAGAACCCTCTAATGAATTTACGGTAGAAGTTGGCGAATCCAACGAAATGTTGGATTCCTTTTTTGTCTGCTGGGACTGGCCAGTCCAGGATTGCAGCAATCTTCTGGGGGTCCATCTTGATGCCCTCACTGGAGATGATTACCCCAAGAACGGTATGCTTTCCTGCTTGAATGCACATTTTTCGGCTTTCGCATATAAGCCATGTTGTCGCAGCCGGGCCAACACACTCTTGACATGCCCACGGTGGAATTCTAGGGCAGAGGAAAAAATTTGAATATCGTCTAGGTAGACGATGACGAATAAATTTAGAAAGTCTCGAAGAACATCGTTAATGAAATATTGGAAAGTGGCGGGGGCATTGCATAGTCCAAAGGGCATTACTAAGTACTCGAAATGCCAAAATCGAGTACGGAAGGCAGTTTTCCACTCATCCCCTTCCCTGATACGAACCAGATTGTAGGCCCCACGGAGATCAAGTTTAGTGAAAACAATAGCGGCTCCCAGTCTCTGAAATAGCTCTGGTACCAAGGGAAGAGGATAACGTTTTTTCACCATAATTTTATTTAATTTGCGGTAGTCCACGCAGGGTCGGAGGGTATGGTCTTTCTTCTCTACGAAAAAGATGCCTGCGCCTGCTGGTGATGTGGACGGGCGAATGAACCCCCTTTTTAAGTTCAGTACGGTGAAGAGAACGTGACTACTCCTGTGGCCCAGTTGATTGCAGGATTGTGTGCTTGCAGCCAAGGCATACCAAGGATTACCAAAAACAGGGGGGAAGAGATTATGTCCAAACGTAAAAGTTCTTGGTGGGAACTGGAGATGGTAACAGGTATGGGGGCAGTCTCTTGGACTACAGGTCCAGATTTAATAGCAGACCCATCAGCCAGATGAATAGAGAGTCCTTGGGTCTTAGTAAGGAGGGGTATCTGATGTTTAGCAGCAAAAGATTAGTCCATGAAACAGCTGCAAGCTCCGGAGTCAATAATGGCGGGTGTTTGCAGAGTCTTTCCTGGAAGCTGTAACGAAACAGGGCAAGATGAGATACAGTCTTAATTAAGGGTTTTACTTGGTCAGGAGACATGGGTAAACACTTACTGAGCTTAAGTGGGCAGTTTCTGACGTAATGTCCAGGTTCGCCGCAGTATAGGCACAGATTGTTTGCCCGATGACGCTGACGCTCCTCTGGGGTCAGAGAAGGGCGAAGGACTCCCAGCTGCATAGGTTCAGGAGCAACCGACGTGGGGTCTGATGGTGCAACAGGTGCTGGGTGTAAGTGACTGGGAACCCTTGGAAGCATCCAGGTTGGGCGAGAGAACCCCGTAGCCCTTTCAGCCCTTCGTTCTCTCAGGCGTCGATCGATCTGTATGGCCAGATCGATTAACTCGTTCAAAGTCTGTGGGATTCCCACCCTTGCAGCTCATCCTTTCAAAAATCAGAGAGTCCCATGCGGAACTGGTGGCGGAGAGCGGCATCGTTCCAGTTTGTTTCTGCGCTTCACCGCCTGAACTCAGCCGCGTAATCCTCCGCTGCCCTGCGTCCCTGTTGCAGGGTACGTTATTCGGCTTCTGCGGTTACTGAAAGTTGGGGGTCTTCATATAATTGGGCCATTGCGTAGAAGAAGGTGGTGAGATTGGTCAAAACAGCATCCTTCTGTTCTAGGAGGCGGTGGGCCCAGGTTTTGGGGTCTCCAGTAAGCAAGGAGACCACGAAACCCACCTTGGTAACTTCCAGGGAGAAGGTACATGGTTGAAGGGCAAAGTACAGTTCGCAAGAATTGCGGAAAGCCCTAAATTGGCTCAGATTTCCGGAAAATTTTTCAGGCGTAGGGACTCTGGGTTCTGGTGGGAGCATCACAATGGTTGGTGTCGATCCTGCCCCGGCTGAAGAGGTGGAAGCATGGGGGCGCCCTAGGCTCCAGTAGGGTTGGACAGGACCAGTACCCGTTCTTCCAGCCGGGTGTAGCCTTGCTGGAGATTCTTAACGGCTTCAGTCAATCCTGCCAGGTGTTGACACAGTTCTTCCATGGGAGAGGCTCCCTGCTCAGGCTCAGACATGGCTGTCTGCTACTGTCATGTACCTGATGGTGGTGAGCCCGATATAGCAGAGGGAAGCCTCCCTTACGGCTCCCACTCGCGGCCCCTGGTAAAGTAACAGGAAGCACAGGAATGAGGAGTGGTACGGATCAACAGAGATAGGGGTAGTCCAGACACCCAGGAACTCCTCAGGAACTGGGAAACAGGAGCTGAAGCAGCAGACATGTTTGGCAGACAGGAGCTGGAACACTGGACCGGAACCAGGTACAGACAGGCACAGTTCAGCAGACTGGAACAGCTTGAAGTGGAACCAGGAACAAACAGGAACTGTTTAGCAGACTGGACTGGAACCAGGAACAGACAGGAACCGTACAGCAGACTGGAACAGACTGGACTGGAACCAGGAACAGACAGGAACCATGCAGCAAACTAGAACAGACTGGACTGGAACCAGGAGCAGACTGGACTGGAACCAGGAACAGACAGGAACCGTGCAGCAGACTGGAACAGACTGGACTGGAACCAGGAGCAGACAGGCCGGGTTGGTTTATCAGGCGGTCGGCAAAGGTACAGAGGTGCAGGCAGAAGAATATTCAGAACAGGCCAAGGATCAGGTGCAGGCGGATGGCTGGAATAGTCACAGGTAAGCCGGGGTCTTTCACAGGTCAAATCACAAATCAGGTTTCAGGTACACAAACGCTGTAGAGCAGACAGCGTGGACTGTATGTGACAGGCAGGTTTAAATAGTCCACCTGGTGCCAACAGAGGTGCGTGCACGGTTGCACCTGCGATCGGGAACCAGAGAGTCTGAGGCGCCTATTTCTGGCAGGATCTTCATGACAAAAGTGCAATTTATTCAGTGTACTCACTTTTGTGAGAT
This sequence comes from Rana muscosa, assembly GCA_029206835.1. Taxonomy (NCBI): domain Eukaryota; kingdom Metazoa; phylum Chordata; class Amphibia; order Anura; family Ranidae; genus Rana; species Rana muscosa. The sequence goes on from JARGYO010000094.1 coordinate 30,767,482, forward strand.
ACTGTATATCCGCTATAGGCGAGAGGTGTCGGAGCTCACAGAGCAGGCTGGAGGAAGTGTGAGTGACAGAGGATCAAAGCACCAGCAGTAAACCAGATTAATCTCTTATGCCCAGAGGGGAAACGCTGCCTTTGATCCGCTGGTGAAACGGGTCAAAACATGAGGTGAGCGGCCATAATACACTGGTGGAGGCGAGCACAAGCACCTTGAAGTGTTATACGCCTGGATGAAATGCCCAGTACTAGTATAGGGGTGTCACGTCAGCCCCCTGGAATTAGAACCTGTACAAGTCTCCCGGAGGCACTTGTAGGTCCGGCATGGATTTCCTCCAACTCAGGATCAGCTATTATTCCCCCTTTTACTGCACAGTTCAGACCAACACTGTAGATGTTTTACCAATTGATTTTTTTTTCACCAATTATTTTTTAGTTTACCACTTAAAGGGGTTGTAAACCCTCATGTTTTTTAACCTTAATGCATCCTATGCATTAAGGTGAAAAAACACCTGGCAGTGACTGCCCTCCAGCCCCGCTCATTTTACTTACCTGAGCCCTGGAATTTCACCCGGTGGAGACGCGCTCCTCCTCTGCCTGGGGTTCTTGGCTCTTGATTGGATAGATTGATAGCAGCACAGCCATTGGCTCCCACTGCTGTCAATCAACTCCAATGACGCGGGCACTGGGGTGCAGGCCCGAGTCTGACATTCGTTTCTTTGGACTCTGAATGCTGGACTCAGGAGCACGCCAGCAAGGTAACCCCTCGGGAGAGCGCTTCTCCTAGGGAGGTTATCTAGGGTTGCCACCTTTTCTTCAAGTTGAACCCGAACACTTTTGTGGCACAGGGCAATTTTTTATGTTTTTTTTCAGTAAACACTATAGGTTTATAAAAGACCTGGGACACATTTGGGTGCCCCAAGGAAAGTAGTAATGTAGTGCACAGAGCGTGCCAGTAGGTGTGGCTAAATTGCTCTTGCTGACATCACCTCACCCTTCAGTGAGGCCAAAACCTGCCCCCAAACAGCCACTCACAGCGGCAAGAGATTTGTGTATTGTGGATCGGTTACTTGGGGAGCCACAGCCCGGTCTGAATAATGTGTCTCCGGGTTTCAGATGGACTGGTGAATCCTGGACAGGTGGCAACCCTAAGGTTATCTGATGCGGGGAGGAGCCACGAGAGCCACCAAGGGACCCCAGAAGACGGTGTTCGGGGCCACTCTGTGCAAAATGAAATGCACAGTGGAGGTAAGTATGATATGTTTGTTATTTAAAAAAAAAAAAAAACTCGAACCTTTACAATCACTTTAAGGACCGGAAGGATTTGCCCTCTTTATGACCGGGCCATTTTTTGCGATACAGCACTGTGTCGCTTTAACTGAAAATTGTACAGTCATGCGATGTTGTACCCAAAGAAAATTGATGTCCTTTTTTTCCCACAAATTTCTTTTGGTGGTATTTGATCACCTTTGCGGTTTTTATTTTTTGCGCTATAAACAAAAAAACAGCGCCAATTTTGAAAAAAAACAACAATATTTTTTGCTATAAAAAATATAAACAAAAAAAAATAAAAAATGTTCTTCATCAGTTTAGGCCGTATTTTAGCAGTATTCTTCTACATATTTTTGGTAAAAAAAAAATCGCAAAAAGTGTATATTGATTGGTTTGCGCAAAAGTTATACTGTTTATAAAGTAGGTGATAGATTTGTGGCATTTTTATTATGTATTTATTTTTTAATAGTAATGACAGCAATCTGCGATTTTTAGTGGGACTGCGACATTCTGGCAGACAGATCAGACGCTTTTGACACATTTTTGGGACCAATGACATTTATACAACGATCAGTGCTATAAAAATGCACTGATTACTGTGTAAATGTCACTGGCAGGGAAGAAGTTAACACTAGGGGGCGATCAAGAGGTTAAGTGTGTTCCCTGGAAGGATGTTTCTAACTGTGGGGGGATGGGACTGACTGGAGGAGGAGAGAGATTGCTGTTCCTAATCACTAGGAACAGCAGATCTGTCCCCCCCCCCCCTGTCAGAATGAGGATCTGTCTGTTTACATTGAAATATCCCATCTACAAACTATGGGATTTTTTTTATGGCATTTTCATTTTTACTAGTAATGGCAGTGATTTTTAGCAGGACTGCAACATTGCAGCGGACAAATTGGACACTAAGTGACACTTTTTGGGGACCAGTGACACTAATACAGTGATCAGTGCTAAAAAATGCGCTGTCGCTATATAAATGACACTGGCAGGGAAGGGGTTAACACCAGGGGCGATTAAAGGGTTAAGTGTGCTCCTAGGGAATGATTTCTAACTGTGTGGGGGATGGTTTAACTGGAGGGAGAGAGAGAGAGATCTGTGTCCCTGATTAGCAGGAACACAAGATCTCTCACTTCCTCTCTGACAGCATGACGGTCTGCCTTGTTTACATAGGCAGACTGCCTTTCTGCCTCTCCAGTGCCAGGTTGTGTGCTTGGATAAGGGTCTGGTATGGATTTTGGGGGGGACCCCCACCAAAATTTTTTTGACATTTTGGCACGGGGTTCCTCTTAAAATCCATACCAGACCTGAAGGGCCTGTTATGGATTGGGGGGGAACCCGCACCGTTTTTTTCAATGATTTATATCTATATTGCCGGGATCGGACAATACATTACAGCCGTGAGCAGTTTTAAATGACATTTTAGGACTTAGCCCCCTGAGCCATGATTGGACAAAGGCACCCTGCCTTTGGCCAATTATGGCTCTTTCAGCAGAGCGCGCTGTGATTGGCCAAAGCATAAAGGTCAGGTGCATGCTTTGGCCAATCATAGGATGCTGATGCACTGTGATCTCGCAGTGCATTATGGGGCGTTCTGCGGCACTCAAATTTGCTGCGAACGCCCCATAATGTTCGCTGTTCGGTGAACAGGCAAATACCCGATGTTCGAGTCAAAATTACTTTTGACTCAATTATCGGGCCCATCCCTACTCCTAAAATAAAATTATATAATACTGCGCCAACCCAAAATATTATAGCAACAGCAGCCAAACACCAAAATCAGACAAAATTAATTAAGTGTAAATATATAATAAGTGTGGCGCTAATGAGAATTTAGGATAAAAGTCCTAAATATAGTAGGGTGTGAAAAATATTCTAATTTAATCAAAAACCCATGCTGGTATATATTTCGAAATTAGTGAAAAATATAGAAATACATATATAGCGTAAATAAGTGTCTGTAATCCATTTGTGATTACAAGTATTTAACCAACATATTAATGTACAACAAAAATTATAGTGCAAATATTATGTTGTGAAACATGAATAGCAATAGAGTGATAATCCTAAACCAGTGAATTTGGAATTATATTTCTATCAGACATCAAAGATGAGTATATGTCCCTGTAGTTGTCTAACAATAGACAAAGTACCATCCAAAAAGACCAAAGTCCAATATGGGATTGTTATAGAATACGTAGATATGGATGTTCAATGTGGATATACGTGGTAACACCCGGGAGTGCCTTCACCTTGTGTCAATGGGGGAGAGATAAGGTACTCTTACCAGCTGGGATGGATCCAACACACCGTACGGCGGTGGATCTTCAAGACTTTGTCCACTTCGTGGACGGATCAGACAGCCAGGCTTTGTAGAGACGACCAGGATCTATAGGACACCTCCTCCCAGGATCAATGGCAATCCAACCAGGAAAAATCCGGATAAGCGGGTAGCAGCTACCTTATCCAATCATAACCATGGAAAACAAAAAATTGCTCCACATGGTGTAAATCCAAAAATGATTTATTATAAAAAAAAATCCAGAAAAAGTTCACACAGTATGAACATCCAAAACAAAACTCCAAAGCATAACAAAAAAAAAAAAAAATCCAAAAAATCCACACTCTAGAATATAAGTAGGCAGCGTGATAGGAACAGCAAGAGCTAGTGTATTTGTCCCGACCGGTTTCGTCTAATAAGACTTCTACTGGGGTATACAGAAACTCTCTGTTCCCCATGCTTTTATAGAGAAAGGAATGTAGTTTTAAAATTAAACACAGCTGATCACTCATTGTATTTCCCGCTTCCGGGATCACCATACCCTATTGCTAGAGCTGATAATAATGTGAATCCAGCCCCTAGTGGGATTAGCCAATAGTGTCACTTGTACCATGGAAGAGCTCCGCCGCGTCATCCACTCTCAGTCTCCTGGCTGTCAGCGTGCGGGAATACATCAGTACCATGTGACTATCTCTTGCAATACATCATCCGCATAGTAGTCTGGGAAATGTAGTCACAGAGAGGGCCATAGGCCATAATCACGCACAGCATTATCCGGCATTGACCCCACCCCCATGCCTTCATTCCCACCAATGATAGAACCGGAGTGCACAATCTCGCAACAGACATTAAAGCAGCGTAAGCCGAGATGTGCTCACGGACAGATCCAAATGCTCCAGTCGTCATGGTGATATGCACAGAGGGCGGCCGCAGCGGAGGTGTGTCTTTGGTACGTCATCTGTCTCGATTACTCGAGCTTCCACCCTGAGGCATGTTGGGAAGTGTAGTTTAAAGTAAGAACGGAAGGAAATTAATAATAGTAAAGTAGTTAGATAGATACGGTTGTTCTATCCCTCAATACTTATAAAAGGGAGGGGGAGAGAACCGCAAACCTCTATCATACATCGATTTTATAATCAGTCTTGGAATCAGAAATTGAACTAAAAATCAAAATCTCTGATGGTTGCCAACAATAGTGAACATTTTGATTTTTAGTTCAATTTCTGATTCCAAGACTGATTATAAAATCGATGTATGATAGAGGTTTGCGGTTCTCTCCCCCTCCCTTTTATAAGTATTGAGGGATAGAACAACCGTATCTATCTAACTACTTTACTATTATTAATTTCCTTCCGTTCTTACTTTAAACTACACTTCCCAACATGCCTCAGGGTGGAAGCTCGAGTAATCGAGACAGATGACGTACCAAAGACACACCTCCGCTGCGGCCGCCCTCTGTGCATATCACCATGACGACTGGAGCATTTGGATCTGTCCGTGAGCACATCTCGGCTTACGCTGCTTTAATGTCTGTTGCGAGATTGTGCACTCCGGTTCTATCATTGGTGGGAATGAAGGCATGGGGGTGGGGTCAATGCCGGATAATGCTGTGCGTGATTATGGCCTATGGCCCTCTCTGTGACTACATTTCCCAGACTACTATGCGGATGATGTATTGCAAGAGATAGTCACATGGTACTGATGTATTCCCGCACGCTGACAGCCAAGAGACTGAGAGTGGATGACGCGGCGGAGCTCTTCCATGGTACAAGTGACACTATTGGCTAATCCCACTAGGGGCTGGATTCACATTATTATCAGCTCTAGCAATAGGGTATGGTGATCCCGGAAGCGGGAAATACAATGAGTGATCAGCTGTGTTTAATTTTAAAACTACATTCCTTTCTCTATAAAAGCATGGGGAACAGAGAGTTTCTGTATACCCCAGTAGAAGTCTTATTAGACGAAACCGGTCGGGACAAATACACTAGCTCTTGCTGTTCCTATCACGCTGCCTACTTATATTCTAGAGTGTGGATTTTTTGGATTTTTTTTTTTTTTTTTTTTTTGTTATGCTTTGGAGTTTTGTTTTGGATGTTCATACTGTGTGAACTTTTTCTGGATTTTTTTTTATAATAAATCATTTTTGGATTTACACCATGTGGAGCAATTTTTTGTTTTCCATGGTTATGAATGGATAGGGTAGCTGCTACCCGCTTATCCGGATTTTTCCTGGTTGGATTGCCATTGATCCTGGGAGGAGGTGTCCTATAGATCCTGGTCGTCTCTACAAAGCCTGGCTGTCTGATCCGTCCACGAAGTGGACAAAGTCTTGAAGATCCACCGCCGTACGGTGTGTTGGATCCATCCCAGCTGGTAAGAGTACCTTATCTCTCCCCCATTGACACAAGGTGAAGGCACTCCCGGGTGTTACCACGTATATCCACATTGAACATCCATATCTACGTATTCTATAACAATCCCATATTGGACTTTGGTCTTTTTGGATGGTACTTTGTCTATTGTTAGACAACTACAGGGACATATACTCATCTTTGATGTCTGATAGAAATATAATTCCAAATTCACTGGTTTAGGATTATCACTCTATTGCTATTCATGTTTCACAACATAATATTTGCACTATAATTTTTGTTGTACATTAATATGTTGGTTAAATACTTGTAATCACAAATGGATTACAGACACTTATTTACGCTATATATGTATTTCTATATTTTTCACTAATTTCGAAATATATACCAGCATGGGTTTTTGATTAAATTAGAATATTTTTCACACCCTACTATATTTAGGACTTTTATCCTAAATTCTCATTAGCGCCACACTTATTATATATTTCCATCCCTACTCCTCACCAGCTTTTAAGACCAAGTCAGTGATTCTCCTTCCAAAGTACGACCAAGTGGCAGAAGTCACCAACACTTCCATTTTCCAAATTAAATCTCATCCTACTAACTGTCAAATGCTCAAGAGCAATTAGAAGTACTGTAAATGGTTAACAAATCTGGGAAGCTGCGAGTCCAACCTTTCTCAACCAGGATTCCATGGAATCCTAGGGTTCCTCCAGAGATTGCTAGGGGTTCCTTCAGCAATGGGTAATTTCTGTCTCATAAATAGGGATGAGCCGAACACCCCCCCGGTTCGGTTCGCACCAGAACCTGCGAACGGACCGAAAGTTCGCGCAAACTTTAGAACCCTTTTAAAGTCTATGGGACTCGAACTTTCGAAATCAAAAGTGCTAATTATAAAGGCCAAAATGCAAGTTATTGTCCTAAAAAGGGTTTGGGGACCCGGGTCCTGCCCCAGGGGACATGTATCAATGCAAAAATAAGTTTTAAAAACGGCCTTTTTTTTCGGGAGCAGTGATTTTAATGATGCATAAAGTGAAAAAAAAAGTGAAATATTACTTTAAATATCGTACCTGGGGGGTGTCTATGGTATGCCTCTGAAGTGGCAGGTGTTTCCCGTGCTTAGAACTGTCCCTGCACAAAATGTAATTTCTGAAGGAAAAAAAGTCATTTAAAACTGCTTGCGGCTTTAATGTAATGTGTGGTCCCGGCAATATGGACCACTAACTGAAAATACTGCACCTCCCTGCCTCTGGTATTAGTATGAGAACACCAGCAATTGTATTCAGGTAGCTTTAGGTGCACACTGTGCAAAGGACACTAAAGCAAAATACTGCAGCTCCCTGCCTGTATTTGTATCAGAACACCAGCAATTGTCATCAGGTAAGCTTTTGGTGCACACTGTGCAAAGGACACAAAAGCAAAATACTGCAGCTCCCTGCCTGTATTTGTATCAGAACACCAGCAATTGTATTGAGGTAAGCTTTTTGTGCTCACTGTGCAAAGGACACTAAAGCAAAATACTGCAGCTCCCTGCCTGCATTTGTATCAGAACACCATAAATTGTATTGAGGTAAGCTTTTGGTGCACACTGTGCAAAGGACACTAAAGCAAAATACTGCAGCTCCCTGCCTGCATTTGTATCAGAACACCAGCAATTGTATTCAGGTAAGCCTTTGGTGCACACTGTGCAAAGGACACAGTACACTAAGTGAAACACTGCAGCTAGCACAATCACCTGCCTGCCTGTCAGTATAGAGAATAACAGGAATGGATCTAGCTAAACTGAATACAGTGTGTAAATATATATATACACAACACCTAGGATTCATATATATCCTCTACACACTGTAACTGCAGCTAACTGACTCGCCTGCCTGCTCTATCCAACTCAAATAAAATTACACTGTCTCTCTCTCTGTCTCTTTCCTGTAACCAACGCCGCAACACACTAAACAAGGCCGCAGACACAGGCGGTCTTATATAGTGTGGGGCGTGTACTAAACCCCCTGAGACATAATTGGCCAAAACGGCCCATAATGTTCTAAATTCGGCGAACGGCCGAACAGACAATGTTCGATTCGAACATGGGTTCGACTCGAACTCGAAGCTCATCCCTACTCATAAACAAGAAACCACTGACAACAATGGTCTTCTTAGCTATCTGTAAGGGGGCATTCTTCCCACTGACCTCCAAAGTAAGGGACATTGATCCCAGTGACCACCAATGTAAGGGGCATTGATCCCAGTGACCACCAATGTAAGCAACGTTCATCCCAGTGACCACCAATGTAAGCAACGTTAATCCCAGTGACACCAATGTAAGTCTAGCGCCCTCACCCTACTCCTCCCGTCTATTTGGCTCACTCACCGGAGGAATAGGCGCAAGGTGCCACCATGCTCGTACCCTCTGGTTTGCAGAGGTTAAGCACATTTGTTTCACTTACGGGCATACCTCCTAACTTTTCAAATGTCCTCTGCGGGACATTCATTCAGATTTTTTTCCCTAGCATTAAAGTTGTTGAGTGGGGGGGGGGGTTACCCCGGGACGGACGTTTTTTTTTACTCACAGAGTGCAGTTGTTGGACGGACGGACGTTTATTTTTTAACACACAGAGTGCTCAGAGCAGAGGCAGAGTTGTTGAGCGCGGGGGGGGGGGGGGGGTGCGACAAGGGGGGGGCGCGGACTTCACTACGCACTACACAGGGACGTCGGTCAGATCTTACCTCCTCCTCCTCCTTCCTCTGCCTCCTGTGTCCTGCTGTGGCTGTGCGGGAATACAGATGGTATCGCGGGACCGCGGGAAAGTTGTGTCACTGTGGGAAAAACCTGCAGAATCCGTGCGGGTTGGGAGATATGCTTACGGGTCTTGCAGCGAAGTTCTTCTCAAAGTTGGTTTCTGTCCTCAGTGTGCAAGGACAGAGTCTCTGTACCCCAAGTAACTCCAAGGTCCACACAAGTATATCACTCCAACGTAGAGTTTTATTTTCTTTGCATGAAGAGAGAAAGGTGTTAGAAGGATAGACAGCATTCAGGCACTTCTGGTCTCGTCGCCACTCGGTCCCGAGTGGGTATAGCTCACCCGGATAGCCCCCAATGGTGCTAGCAGCCGGCGTGCAGCTCGAACAGTCAATCTAGATCCCTAATAGATACGTCTAGGAAATCCTCTGCCACAGGATCTATGGTGTCCCAAACCTCCCGATGATCCAGATTGTTAGGCCCCTGGGTTTCGGATGAATGACATCCCCCTGGAGAGTTACTGGGCCCCTTCCTTCACTGTGACTTTCTCACCAGTCCTTCGGAACGGTCCTCCCCCAGCCTTATCATCCAAGAACGGGTCTCCTCGCAAGGCAGCACCCTAAGATTCCTCCTTCCGAAGTGGGCTCCAGCTAAAGGTGCTGGGCCCAGGGCTGAAGTTGCAGTCCCAGGGTTAAAGGTGCCTAGGACTGAGGCGTACGTGGCCCCATGGCCTAGAAGGCCACGCACTCGACTCCCGAACCCGCAGGTTCCCTCGGGTCTCTCTCCAAACCAATCACCCCGAACAATGGCGTCTGCCCCTTTTGTATCCTCTCCCAGCATGCACAACAGGCCGACCCCGCCCACCGCACGGCTGCCGAGAGAGGACACCAAATTGCCACTCCAACACCTGTGGTTCAACCCCAAGTACAGTGACAGCGCCACCCATACTACTTAGGGGAACTGCAAGCCAGGTGAAGCAGCAGCAAAGCAGAGTCCAGTAATTGAAAGACTTGAGCCAACTATCACTCAAGTCACCCCTAGATTTGGCATAACATACCCTCAATTTAGGACCCCCGCTACACACTCCCCTCTCTTAAAGAGACACTGTCCCCAGTGTCTGGAGACAAATTTGCACACTCAATCCTGAGCAGGCGCAAACGTATCTTCAGAACTATTTACAAAAACTCGAAAAATGAAAAATATACCAAAGTGCCTGAATGAGAGCATTAAATTGCAGCAAAGAGAAGAAGACAGAACATGGTTTACAACAAATGACATTCCCTCCCACCATCCTATCGCAACTAAATCCCACCCAATCTCCGGTGAGTTGCTTGATGGTCTCCTGCATGGGAAAGAAAACACACCTCATACAATCAAACAACATACTAGATCTACTTTATGTACATGAATCAAACCACCTCCCCTAAAGGAGATGATTTGTTTCAGCTAACGGTACACACTAATGCCGTGTACACACGACCGTTTTTAATGACGAGAAAAATTAAATTTTTTTAAATGGTCATTAAAAATGATCGTGTGTGGGCTTCAGAGCATTTTTCACGACGTGAAAAACGGCCATGAAAAAATTGGAACATGCTCTAATTGATCACGTAGTTTTTTACATCGTCGTTTTTCTCGTCATGAAAAACGACCGTGTGTGGGCTTTAACGACGTGAAAAAAAATGTGCATGCTCAGAATCAAGTATGAGACGGGAGCGCTCGTTCTGGTAAAACTAGCGTTCGTAATGGAGATAGCACATTCGTCACGCTGTAACGGACTGAAAAGCACGAGGCTGAAAAGCGCGAATCGTCGCTCAACAAACTTTACTAACATGAAGGGTGGCGCCATCCGAATGGAACTTCCCCTTTATAGTGCCGTCGTACGTGTTGTACGTCACCGCGCTTTACTCAAACATTTTTTTTCCACGATAGTGTGTAGGCAAGGCAGGCTTGAGAGGAAACACGAAAAATCACGTCGAGAAAAATGCAGTTTTTTTCAATGACATTAAAACCGGTCGTGTGTACGCGGCATAAGCCTAGTGTATATGTTCCTGTAGCAGTACCATGTGAAGCCGCGTACACACGACCGGTTTTCTCGGCAAGAAACAACAAGAAAACTGTTGGGAGAGATTTCTTGCCGAGAAAACCGTTCGTGTGTATGCTTTCTTGTCGAGAAAACTGTCCAAAATCTCGACAAGAAAAAAGACGACCTGCAGTCTTTTTTCTCGTCGGAATCTCGGTTTTTCTCGGCGTGATTCTCGTCAGACTGTTTTTGGACGAGAAACCCGTTCGTGTGTATGCTTTTCCGACTCTTCAAAAAACGCGCATGGTCAGACTCAAGTATGAGACGGGAGCGCACGTTCTTGTAAAACTAGCGTTCGTAATGGAGATAGCACATTCATCACGCTAGAACGGACTGAAAGCACGAAGACTGAAAAGCGCGAATTGTCTCTCACTAAACTTTTAATAACACGCAGTAACACAAGATCAGCAAAAGCAGCCCAAGGGGTGGCGCCATGAGAATGGAACTTCCCCTTTATACTGTCGTTGTGCGTGTTGTACGTCACCGCGCTTTTAGACCGACGAGATTTTGGATTGACAGTGTGTATGCAAGGAAAGCTTGACAAGAATCTTGTCAAGCTTGACAAGAAACCCATCGAGAAATACTTCGTTTTTTTTTTCCGACGAGATTCTCGGTCGTGTGTACGAGGCCTGAGTGCTCATTAACCACTTCCCGCCCAGTCAATAGCAAATTGACGTCCGGGAAGTGGTTCTGTTATCCACACTGGACGTCATATGACGTCCTGCAGGATAACAGCCGCCGCGCGCCCGGGGGGCGCGCATCGCGGCGTTTGGTGGAGCGGTGGGTCAGTCTGACCCACCGCTACACTGATCTCGGTAAAAAGCCTCTGTCGGAGGCTTTTTACCATGTGATCAGCCGTGTCGAATCACGGCTGATCAGGAAGTAAACAGGAAGAGCCGTTGATCGGCTCTTCCTCACTCGCGTCTGACAGACGCGAGTAGAGGAGAGCCGATTGGCGGCTCTCCTGACGGGGGGTTCGCGCTGATTGTTTATCAGCGCAGCCCCCCCTCGGATACCCACACTGGACCACCAGGGAAGCCCCCAAGGACCACCAGGGAAGCCCTAAGCATGTGGATGGCCCCCATGGCCATCCACATGTAGTAAAAAAAAAATATATAAAAAAAAAACATAAAAAATATGCCAATCAGTGCCCACAAATGGGCACTGACTGGCACTATCATGCCAAGAAAATAATGTGTGGTGGCTGGCATTGCTAGGCAGCAGTGTCACCAGTGCCACCTACTAGTGTCCATCAGTGCCACCTATCAGTGCCCATCCGGGCCCATCTGTGCCCATAAGTGCCCACCTATCAGTGCCCGTCCGTGCCACCTATCAGTGCCACCCATAAGTGCCCATTAGTGCCGCCTATGAGTGCCAATCAGTGCCACCTATGAGTGCCAATCAGTGCCACCTATGAGTGCCCATCAGTGCCGCATACCAGTGCCCATCAGTGCCGCCTATCAGTGCCCATCATCAGTGCCCATCAGTGCCACCTCATTGGTGCCACCTCATCGGTGCCCATCAGTGCCGCCTTATCAGTGCCCGTCATTGAAGTAGAAAAGGTACTTATTTACAAAAAAAATTAACAGAAACAAAGAAAAACATAGTTTTTTTTAAAATTTTCGCTCCTTTTTTATTTGTTGCGCAAAAAATAAAAATCGCAGAGGCGATCAAATACCACCGAAAGAGAGCTCTATTTGTGGGAACAAAATGATAAAAAATTTGTTTGGGTACAGTGTAGCATGACCGCGCAATTGTCATTCAAATTGCGACAGCGCTGAAAGCTCAAAATTGGCTTGGGCAGGAAGCTGTATAAGTGCATGGTATTGAAGTGGTTAAAGCGGTTGTATAGTCTTTTTTTTTACTTTTACCTACAGGTAAGCCTATACTAAGGCTTACCTGTAGGTAAAAGAAATATCTCCTAAACCTACACGGTTTAGGAGATATTTGCAAAAAAAGACATGCACCGATGTCTACGGCGCATGTGCCGTAGACAACGGTGCATTCACAGGGTTAATCCCATTCAGAATTCCGGCGCTGCCGGAATAGAAAGCTCCAGCGCGCATGCGCGGAGTGATGTCTTCGCTGTTTCGGCCAATCACAGCGCCGGAGCGGCGCTGTGATTGGCTGGAGCGGCGATACCCGGAAGTAACGTTCCGGGTATCTGAGGAGCGATGGCTGCGGTCGGAGCGGGGGACGAGGATGGCTTTGGGGGTCCCGATCTAAAGTAAGTGATTCATAATGAGCTAGTATGCTAGTCATACTAGCTCATTATGGCTTTTTCTTGCAGGTGATTTGAAAAAAAAAATTTTTCGTCTGGGTTTACAACCGCTTTAAAGTTTTGCAGAACACTACCACCTAGTGGCAGCACACACGTGTGACTCTGTTGCCTAAGAGCGTTCTAACACACCATCACACAAGGGTCCCCTTGTTGATCTTGACGGCTTTCAGCTTGGCCCTGACTATCACTACCCAAAGTTCTTTTCATTTGAAAAAAAAAAAGGGAATGAAACAAAACAAACAGTCCTTCAAAAAAGTAAAAAGTCTCCGGGGATAGAATTAGCACAGCAGTTCAAGGTATGTTTCCCAAAGCAAAGGAAAAAAAAAAAAACAAGTCCCACTTCAAAGATAAAACCGTGGGTGAGGTAAAGTCAGAGACTTCCAGTCTTTGTCTAAAGTCTCAATGGAGTAGGTCGCATCATCTCTGTCCTTACTGCAGATCACGACCCAATCTGCATGTATGTAGCGACCAAGAGACCAGTCCTTTCGGCAGCCTTTGTATCTTCCAGTCATCACTGCTGAACAACTAAAGTATCTGTAGCCTTTCTTCACCTCCAAGTGGTCCAAAATGAAGTCACTATACCACCGCTCTCGAGAGGCTTCGATCTCAAACAATAAACCCTTTGGGATGTATGGGTACTCCCACCCGTACTCTGCAGCAACCTTCTGGCTCAGTAGCCGCCGTAGACGAGCCAAAGGCGGCATGGTCGCCCGATCTCCAGCTCCTGCCAGAACGATAGCGTCCGGAGATCTTCTGGGGCGTACAGGCTCCAACTGTGACATGGGAGACCTCAATGGTGGACGGGCCTCCAGCACAGCAGGCACCGTAGACACCGGAGCGTGAGGAGCGGGCATGGGAACGATTTCTCCAGCATTAACAGGGGCTTCCACCCGGGGTGTCGTATCCCCAGAATCCATGGGCGATCCCTTTGCATTACGAGGAGAAGTTAAAGAAATTTTGCCCCATCTCTTTTTGATAAACAGTTCATCAATTTCCCCATCAACCCCTATGTCAGAGGAAGAATCCATGTCCGAAGAGTCCCACATCTCCGCTGGCAGGCAAACTCTTGTGGACACATAATCACTAGCCTTTGAAAGTTCCTTTGGGTCAGACACCCAAGCATCCCCAATCGAACGGACACTGACCTTAGTTGCTTTTCCCGGCCGGCCTCGACCTGCTGCTGCCGTGGATCGCTCTGAAGTTCCTTCGGCTGGACGATCCGAGTCAGGCTGGTGCTGGGATGGGCCTCCACCGCGGCTGCGGGAAGCCTGCACGAGTCCTACCTTCCTTTTTGTGGGTGGAAGGGAGGGCTCCGTTGCAACAGAGGCAGCGTCTGCGGGGTTCTCCACTTCAAGTTCCTCTACGGCCAGAACCTCGGCCTTTACATTTGCCACCTCCGCGGGACTGTGCTGGGGTAGGGCGGTTAGCACACGCACTTCCTCCTCAGGAGTAACAGCCCCTGAAATCCAGTTCACACGGTAGACTTTTGGCTTTTCCGGCGGCTGTTCTACCTCAAACAGGAATTCCCCACAGCGGGTACATCTCCCGAAAGGTCGGAGGTGCACAATCAGTCCCTGACATCCTCCACAGATCATGCCCAAGGCCTCTGCATCACGGCATGCATACAGGGCAAAGCGGCCCCTGGGCTTCAACCGGATTCCTGTGTCGGTCAAGGAGGCAGCAATCGGGGTCACATCCATAGTTGAACCGGGCAAGAGAGCACAAGATCCCGGTGAAGCAGGTTTCAAAGTAAGAGCAGACATGTCGCTTCATCAACAGTTTATCGGATAATGCCCCCCTTTTCGCGCCAAGTGCACCACGAGGAGCTCACACTTTCCCAAGCTCCTTCCCTCTCTTGTTCCTTTGCTGAACTTTCTTCACTGGCTTTTCCAGTTAAGACACGCCCACGAACTACGCAGCTGGAAATTCAGCCAGGCCCGAATCTTCCTTTTTCTTAAAATGGCCGACCTCCACGGAGCCTTACATGGGAATAAAGTCCAACTTTTCCGGGGGGTATACACTGCAACATCCCGGACGAGCCCCCACGTCTAGCGCCCTCACCCTACTCCTCCCGTCTATTTGGCTCACTCACCGGAGGAATAGGCGCAAGGTGCCACCATGCCCGTACCCTCTGGTTTGCAGAGGTTAAGCACATTTGTTTCACTTGCAGCGAAGTTCTCCTCAAAGTTGGTTTCTGTCCTCAGTGTGCAAGGACAGAGTCTCTATATCCGAAGTAACTCCAAGGTCCACACAAGTATATCACTCCAACGTAGAGCTTTATTTTCTTTGCATGAAGAGAGAAAGGTGTTAGAAGGATAGACAGCATTCAGGCACTGGCATCCGCCCCTTTTGTATCCTCTGCCAGCATGCACAGCAGGCCGACCCCGCCCACTGCAGGCTGCCAAGAGAGGACACCAAATCGCCACTCCAACACCTGTGGTTCAACCCTGAGTACAGTGACAGCGCCGCCTATACTACTTAGGGCAGGGCTCGACAAACCCCGGGCGCCAGGTCGCCATTGCGACTAGAATTAGCGACCTGGGCAGCACAGCTGGGGTATCCTGTGTCTCCGTGTGCCCCCTCCCCTCCCCGCCGCGGGATCGCGTCGGGCCGCGCCGGCCGGTAATTGAGGCCGCAGCTTTGCGGCCTTCTGCAGGCCTATGCTTCCTTCTGTGGTCTAGCGCCATCTTGTGGTGGCCGTTGGTATGACAACCAGCAATGCTAATGGAGTTTCCCTGTCTGTTTTCCCTGCCATCTCCTTCCCTCTAATTAGAACCCCCAAACATTATATATATTTTTTATTCTAACACCCTAGAGAATAAAATGGCGGTCGTTTCAATACTTTCTGTCACACCGTATTTGCGCAGCGGTCTTACAAGTGCACTTTTTTGGGAAAAAATACACTTTTTTTTAATAAAAAAAATAAGACAACAGTAAAGTTAGCCCAGTTTTTTTTTTATATTGGGAAAGATAATGTTACGCCGAGTAAATTGATACCCAACATGTCACGCTTCAAAATGGCAACAAACTTTTACCCTTTAAAATCTCCATAGGCGACGTTTAAAAAAATTCTACAGGTTGCATGTTTTGAGTTACAGAGGAGGTCTAGGGCTAGAATTATTGCTCTCGCTCTACCGATCGCGGCGATACCTCACGTGTGGTTTGAACACTGCTTTCATATGCGGGCGCTACTCACGTATACGTTCTCTTCTGCGCGCAAGCTCGGCGGGACAGGGCACGTTCCTGGCTCCTAACTTTTTTAGCTGGCTCCTAGATTCCAAGCAAATTTGTCAAGCCCTGACTTAGGGGAACTGCAAGCCAGGTGAAGCAGCAGCAAAGCAGAGTCCAGTAATTGAAAGACTTGAGCCAATTATCACTCAAGTCACCCCTAGATTTGGCATAACATAACCTCAATTTAGGACCCCCGCTACATAAGGGGCATTCATCCCAGTGACACCAATGTAAGGGGCGTTCATCCCAGTGACCACCAATGTAAGGGACATTCATCCAGTGTTGCCAACCTTCTGAAGTGAAATTTACTGACATGATGCCAAAATTTACAAATGGCACCGATTTTTTTTTTTTTTTTTTTTTTGCTGGGGAAAAACATGAAATTTACTGGCAGAGCCACATTTTTTACTGGCACTACAAAAAACAAAAAAAAAAATAAGGTGGCTGTTTTCAGTGCTAAACAGTGAAACAGTGCACATATCAATACTTAAACTATCCACTTGTCCCGAATCGGGACAAGCCCAAACCGGGACAAGGGTCCAAAAATCGTGATTGTCCCGGGAAATTTGGGACTGTTGGCAACTATGGGGTTGCCACCTCATCACTTTAAACCTGAACACATATGAATTACACATGTTCTGAGGCTAATTTAATCCAGATAAGGCACCAAGTGAGTTTAATTACCACCTGAATCAGCCACAGAACCTGTGTAATTAATATGTGTTCTGTTTTAAATGGATGAGGTGGCAACCCTATATACAGTATATACACACACAGCTCAAGGCCATGTTTACATGAGATGCTTCTCTAGGCTGCAGTTCCTCTGAGCTCCACAAGGTGGTGATCTCACTTATACCCAGACAATAAGTCTCTATGGAATACAGACAGGAAGTGATGTCAGGTACAGACAGGAAGTGATGTCAGGTATAAATAGGAAGTTCCGGGTGAGAGGTGAGTCAGGAGGAAGTAGAGAGAAGACATTGTTGGAAGTGGCAGCAGAGAAGGTAATTATTATTATTAATATACAGGATTTGTATAGCCCCCATTATGTCCATCCTCTTCCTCCATAGTCACTGTGACGTCTTTTATCCACATTATTATTCACCTTTTTATATATGTAGTCACAGGACACTACAGGGGCAGATACCATCCAGAGAGTTACTGTTTATTATCCGCCTCTATACTATTGTCCTATTATACAAGATTTGGACGTTCTTTGATACTCATGCCCACCATTGAGGAGAAGCCCCCCTATAAATGCCAACAAACAGCACTAAAATCATGTTAGTTGGTCAGCTTTTGTTGGGATGTTTTTTGGAACTTTATACATTGTTGTGTGGCATCAGTCTTCGCGTGTATTATAGCTTTGGTAACTCCGCAAGCAACAGCTTTTAAAAATGCAAACACTAGAGGGAAGCCGCTCCCTACACATGTGCCGATTCCTACTAGGGGCAGCCCGACTATTAACCCCTTACATCCCCATCCTAATATTGTACAACCAATACAGTCCAGATAATTCTCTGTTTACAGAAAACCTACACAGATCACATCATTGAGGATGGAGGAGGACCGGAGTCGCATGACTGAGAAGATACTAAACCTCACCCTGGAGATCATCTTCCTGCTAACTGGAGAGGTGAGGAGGATTCTGGGAGGTCGCAGACCTGACATAGTTGAGGAGGATTCTAACATGATATTACTATTGGTTTTCCAATACAGAGATTTCCTCTTGTGAAGTCAGGTGATCATATGACCATCACAGTGCCTCCATGTGATTCCATAAAACCTGAGAGACACAACATGCAGAAGATTCTAGAAGTCACCAGAGAGATCACCAATATGCTGACAGGAGAGGTGAGCGGTGCTGGGAATTCTGGGACATTATCCAGTAACAGACAAAGGGATGTGTCTGAATGGTGGCTGTATCATTGTGTGTGTCAGGTTCCTATAAGGCAGGGGTGCCCAACCTTTTGAAGAGTGAGGGTCACTTTAGCAACTTGGTAACTGGTCACAGGCCACAATTAGCAGAGCGGGCAGATGATAGATCTATGTCCACTCTGCATATGCAGAGTAAACGCGGACACAGCACCCTCTACTCTATGGGCCCTCCAGTCCTATTCACCCAGACAGAAGGGGATTGGATTGAAGGTAGGTGGGTGGACACAAATCCATCTACATCTGACGCTCTATAGAGGTGATTGGAGGGTCTGATTGGGTCTGCATGAAAAACAGGTGGGCCCGATCAGACCGAATGTGTGAAAGGGGCCTAAAGCCCCGTACACACGGTCGGACTTTTTGCCAACAAACTTCATTTTGAGCAAGTTTGACAAAAAATATGACCGTGTGTACGCTCCATCGGACAAACTTTTGGTTTTCATCGGACAAAAGTTCGCTCTGCAAACAGACAAACTTTTGGCCAACAAAAGTCAGATGGAGCAAAGTCCGACCGTGTGTACAGAAAACCATCGGCCTTTTGTCCGATGGACAAAACAAATAATGTTAAAATCAACCAATAATAGCAGAAGTTGACCAAAGGGTGGCGGTAAAGAGCAGAAAAACCATGTGATGTTGGAAAAAGTTTTGGGAAAGTTTGCAGAAAAGTCCTGTGGTGTGTATGCTATGGGTGTTCCCGGCCAACTCCGTACGGACAAAAATCCACGGAAAAGTCCGATGGAAGTCTGACTGTGTGTACGAGGCTTAAGGCTGCTTTCACACTGATGCACTGCGGTTTACTTGCACCTCAACTGACTTCAATCTTCACTTCTTCAGGATTCCTGCAGGTATCGCTGGCTGCTGCTGTCCCTAGGGCAGGTATGGCTGGCAGCTGCTGCTGTCCCTAGGGCAGGTATGGCTGGCAGCTGCTGCTGTCCCTAGGGCAGGTATGGCTGGAGGCTAGCTCTCCTCCAGGGCTGGTACTGCTGGTGGTGTTTGCTGGCTGGTCCTGCTGTGGGTACTGCTGGCTGGAACTGCTGTAGACCCTTCTGGGGGTATCCCTGGTGGATGGTACAGCTGGTGGGTACTGCTGGTTATCCCTGATGGCTGCTGTCCCAGATTGTGGGTTCCCAACCCGCCATCCCCCAACCTCCAGTATGACAGGAGGAAGCATTTGGATGTAGTAGAGAGCAGAGCCGATGCTTCCTGTATTGCTCCAGTCACAGGTGGAGTACATTTGTTATTGCTCCGCCTGTACAGGAGCCAGCGCTATATAGGAAACATTGGCTCTGCTTCCTCTAGCGCCAGCTCCATTCTTCACACTGATGCTCGGGGATGGCAGGTCGGAAACCCACAATCATAGCAGGCCACATCAAAAGGCGCCGCGGGCCAGCGGTTGGGCACCCCTGCTATAAAGTGTCAGGATGTCATTGTATGTCTCGATGGAGGAGTGGGGTATTTAGAAGGACACAAGGATCTCTGCAAGGTCATGATGGAGAATCTCTGAGAGTATCATTGGGATCTGTACTATGAATATTTAATACATAGAATATAAATTGTAAGAGTGAAAACCTGAGGGATTCCAAAGTTAAGGTTAAAACAGAAGAAAAAGAGATGTATGTTTGTTACAATGACATACCTCCCAACTTTTTGAGATGGGAATGAGGGACACCTATTAGTAAAAGTAAGTAAGCATAGTGATTTATAAAAAAAAAAAAAACATTTTTTTTTTTTACCACTACAATTCCTTTATACTGGCCTTTGAAGTTTACAAATGCAGCAATTTAGAAATTGGATGAAAGGTTTAGCACTGGGAAACGCCTTTTGAAAGATAAAAAGTGCATTTTATATACTATAGAGATCAGACCAAAATGAGGGACAAATGAGGAGGAAAGAGGGACAGCGGGACTTTGTTCCAAATCAGGGACAGTCCCTCAAAATCAGGGAGAGTTGGGAACTATGCAATGAATGTCTTATATCTTTCAGTGCGGAAACCCCGGGGATTATAATATTGTTGTTAAAGAAGAGTATAAAGAGGAGGATGAGGAATATGGAGTGATGGAGGAGTTTTCAGAAGGACACAAGGATCCCTACAAGGACATTATGAAGGAGTCCCCTAATAAGAGGAACCCACCAGCAAGATATGCTCTGTATTTCCGGGAATCCACACAGAAATATCACACCGTCTCTCACTATGACAAGGTTGGTGGGACTGAGTATCTAGAACATGGACGTGGATTTTTTTTATGTAATATCAACATTTTAGTTTCTAGTTTACAAATGGTATTTCTTTATCATACATCATGGGACACAGAGCCTTAAGTATTTATTTAATGGGTTATAGGCCACCTTCAGGTGTTGACACTGGCAACCCTCATTAAAGGAAGTTCACTTCCTATATAACCCCCCCCCCTCCTTCCAGGAGCACATTGTGTTGGTCACGAGTGAAGAGGTGCTCTGAAGAGCTCCAGGAGAGATCCGCGCTGGATTTAAATTCCTCCACAATAAGAAGCCAGATCCATCCAGAGTGCCACTGAGGCCTAGGCAGATTGTACCTGGGACCTTGTATCCGAAACACAAGGTTTTTGCCTGTAACGCCTCTCTTTGTAGGGCTGGACCCCAGGAAACCAGGGCTTAGGTATTGTTACATTACCTATTTGCTTCCTGATGGGGTGCTATACATAGCCCAAGGCAGTGGAATTCCGTTTTCACTGACCCAGTCCTTGAAGGTTCACTAAACCAGCCCGCCGTAATGGGTGAAGGCTGGATTTCTGTTAAATCGGTTTAATCCTGCGGCGAGGATAAGGAAAGGAAGAAACGTAGATATTTTTAATACCTATGTACTTTCTTCCAGTAAAAGGAAACTTTTTTGTCGTGCCTTAATCTCCACCAGCTGGAGTCTATGCACTTACCTTACTGTTGTCTCACTATAGCTCAGTCCGTGTCTGGCTACACAAACGTGTGAAGGGAAGAAATGTTTTGCAAGGTAAAATCTGCTAAAATATTCCCCCTGATGGGACCCAGAGGGTTAGGTGGACAGCACCGCTGCACCCTTACATACCCCGCCTTGGGGGATGCGGAGCTCCCGCTATACCGCTAAAACTTGGTTACTGACTGTATTATTTTTATGTCTCTGCCTTCCCTCATGTTGGGTCTGGGACCCGAAAAACGCTGCGCTCAGGCGCAGGAAACATTTTTAAATGTAAAAGGGGGCGGAATTTTTTTGGAGGGGGCGAGGCCTAACGCAAGGCTAAAAACACATAAGATACAGCTGCGTCAGTCTCTCCTCTGCTATTGAAGAGGAAACGAGCAAGCTGCCCGACACAGGGACACACGAGCTGTGGTACACGTATGGGTTGCAAAACTGGCATTCCTGATTCAGGAAAGACACTCTTTTCCAGCACTAGGCTTAAACTTTATAGCTGCTTTTAAAGTCATGACTATTTTCAGCGATTTAGTGCAAATTGTATAGCACCTCTGTTTTTTGTACTTCGGACTATGCCTACCAAAAAAGACACCTCAAAAGCAAAGATTTCACCCCCAGGCATTGAGACTTCAAGCTGTAATTCCATGCTGTCATTCTCGCCTGAATTACCAATTATGGCAACACAGGGTGAGCCATTGGAACTGTTAGGGGTGCAGTTGTTTCTAACCAGCCAGGTAGGTTCAGGTAATGCAAGAAAAAGACTTCAAATGATGCCTGCAGGCCCTGGAGACATCAAATTAACACAGGAAACAGCTCTTGCTATGTGCTCAAATGATGTCTGGTTTAATCAGCTTAACATCTCGGTATTTATGCAATTTTAGGGAACAAAACTGGGGATGGGAGGAGTTCACATGATACAAATTCAGGTTAATAATTTCCTATTAGCTAGTACGTGTTACAAAGTTCAGGTAATATTTCGCTGATGAAACAAAAATCTTACATACATGTGAATTTTAACATATGTGGTATAAATGTATGCTTTCTGTGTTTACACAGGTGTCGGTAGAACTATACTTAACTTATCTTAAACAAACATGAGCTAGGGCAAAGTCCATAGATATGGTATATGTCTAAAATGACCATGAAAACCTTTTACACAGAAATAAGTACATTTCAAACAAAACCCTATGTGAGTTTGAAACTTTAAGTATGAGGTTGTCATCCTATGTACCTTTTACAGGAACAAATTGATGGTGCAACTGCCTCTCACATCTCAGCACGTAGATATGTGACTGAAGATGCCCTCTCCTCCTCCCTCCAGGGTATGGAAGAAAGATTAGCGGCTTTAATCGCATCCTCTATTCAGAGTGATAAGAAACGTATGAGCCCTTCCCCCACTTCAGCTTTACAAGGGGAACAGTGGACTTGCGATGAGGTGTTACCCTCAATTGATCAGGAAGAAAGAAAAACCGATGATTCCTCCATAGAAGAGACAACGGTAGATGAACCGTTTTCAGCTTCCCAAATGGAGAAATTGCTGGTACAATCTCTTACAGAAATGGTTTGCTCCACCTTCATGCTGCCTCTAGCAGAGTCTCATGAAAACTTGGCCTTATTCATATGAATGAAATGTAAAAACAATCATGGAATACAAAACATGATTAAGAGAAAATACAGC
Organism: Rana muscosa; assembly: GCA_029206835.1. Taxonomy (NCBI): domain Eukaryota; kingdom Metazoa; phylum Chordata; class Amphibia; order Anura; family Ranidae; genus Rana; species Rana muscosa. The sequence continues at coordinate 30,790,271 of JARGYO010000094.1, forward strand.
TGCTCAATGGTCGCAATACATGATGTACTGATAAAAATCAGAAACAAAAAATGAGCACGGCCACAACCCTACATGTTTCAGAAAAGCATAAAAGGCATATCATTCCTATTATGATAGGTATACTTCCTTCTTCAGGGGTTGGGTGCGAGCTTGCTGGTATATTTCTATAGAAAAAGAGTATACAGATATATGTGTGTGTATATATAAATGAACAAAAAAAATATAATCGAGTAATAATTGTTATATTTCTCGTCGGGATTCTCGTCGGCCTGTTTCCCGACGAGAAACCCGAGTGTGTGTGTGTGTGTGTGTGTGTACACTTACCTGTCGCCGTGGAAACCCGTGCATGTTTGAAATGACTTTGACGCATGCGCGGTAGCTTCCTAGGCATAGGTAGGGTGTAGCAAGATGGCGGCGACGGCATCGAATGTGACAAGTGCACGCTCGTCGTAGTCGATGACGTCACCGCGTTTGTGCCATTCAAAAGAACGGTGGTTCTTTTGAAAGGTACGTGTGTACACTCGGCCGGGACAAGATTCTTGTCAAGAATCTCGTCAGGAAAAATAACGGGTTTTTTTCCTGACGAGATTCTCGGGCCGTGTGTACAGGGCTTTAGGACTAACTTAAAAAATCTCATCATAGTTTCTCTTACACACAATTTTTCCTGAATGGGATCACCCGGATAAGCATTTTATCCCTTCTAAGAGTTTTGCAACTCGCTATCCTCTGGAGGAAAGATTCTCCAGAAAGTGGAAAGTACCAGCAATTGACGCTGCGATTTCCAATGTGAATAATAGCTTAACTTGTCCTGTAGACAACGCACAGATGCTTAAGGATCCAACAGATAAGAAGTTGGAATCCCTGCTAAAGCCTGCCTTTTCCATAGCAGGTGCCGTAACTCAGCCCGCAGTTGCCGAGATAGGCGTCTGCCAATCCCTAAAAAAAATTGGCCCTTAGAGAACTCCCTACCCAACAAACTCGGGATTTGGCTGAACTACCAAAAGTGTTATGTTTTGCCATAGATGCTATTAAAGATTCTATTCACCAGGCATCCCGCCTTACGCTTATGCTTGTACATATGCGTAGAATCCTATGGTTGAAAAATTGGTCAGCCGAAACACCATGTAAAATCCTCCTAGCTGGGTTCCCCTTTCATGGGGAGCGACTATTTGGAGAAGACTTGGATAAATATATCAAGACAATTTCTAGTGGGAAAAGTACGCTTTTACCAGTCAAAAGAAAATATAAACGCTCTTCATTTAAACAGAATCTTTCCCCCACACCAGGGGCTTCCGCCTCTAGGCAGTGGCGACGGCCTCCGCCGTCAGACTCTAGAGGAAAACCTCATGGTCAGACCCATGCTCAAAAGAAGCCCTGGGGTAGGAAATCTGCAAAACCGAATCCTCAAGCCTTATCATGAAGAGGCAACCCCCCTCACCAGGGTGGGGGGAAGACTTCTGCAATTTTCAGAAGTCTGGAAAAAAGAAATTTAGGACAGATGGGACATCTCCACCGTAACGCTGGGATACAAATTGGAATTTCGGGACTTTCCACCGTCTCGTTTCCTGAGATCAAGCGTTCCCAAAGATCCAGGCAATAGACCGATTAATATCTCAAGGGGTGATCATAAAGATCCCCACAAAAGAGCAAGGTCTGGGGTTTTATTTAAATCTTTTAATGGTACCAAAAACCAAATGGAGACGTCTGACCCATTCTAGATCTAAGAAAATTAAATCGATTCCTCAAGATCCACTCCTTTCGCATGGAGACAATCGGGTCCGTAATTTCTATCCTTCTAGGAGGAGAACTTCTGGCATCCATCGACTTCAGGGATGCATATCTGCATGTCCCTATATTTCTTGCTCATCAAAAATTCCTGCAGTTCGAGTTGGAACAGCAGCATTTCCAGTTTGTAGCCCTGCCCTTCGGGCTAGCCACAGCACCCCGAGTGTTCACCAAAGTGCTGGCCCCACCTCTAGCTTGGTTAAGGGCACAGGGCATAACAATCGTCGCATACCTAGACGATCTATTGCTTATAGATGAATCAGTGACTCGCTTGGAATAAAGCGTACGCACTACAACCAACTATTTGAAAAGTTTGGGTTGGATTCTCAACCTAGAGAAATCTTCCTTAATACCACCAAGAAGGCTGGAGTACTTGGGTCTGATCATAGACACAACCCAGGAAAAGGTGTTCTTGCCTCAGGCAAAGATCAACTCCATAAGAGAGCTGGTGCGGATGGTCAGGTCAAATGGCGATCCCTCCATGCGCCTTTGCATGAGGTTGCTAGGAACCATGGTGGCTTCATTCGAAGCAGTTCCCTATGCCCAGTTCTATTTAAGACTATTGCAAAACTGTATCCTGTCTGCTTGGAACAAGACAGTTCAAGCTTTAGACTTACCAATGCGGCTGTCCCCAAGAGTGGCCCAAAGCCTCGCTTGGTGATTTATTTACCCAGAATCTGCTGAAAGGAAAATCCTTCAGACCAGTCTTCTGGAAAGTAGTAACGACAGATGCCAGACTCTCAGGCTGGGGAGCAGTATTAGAAACGACAACTGTCCAAGGACAGTGGTCAAAAACCGAAAAGATCCTGCCCATCAATATCCTAGAGATCCGGGCAGTGCATCTGGCTCTAAAGGCCTGGACTTTCAGGTTACGGAATTGTCCTGTCAGGATTCAATCCAACAATGCCACAGCTGTGGCCTATATCAATCACCAAGGGGGCACCAAAAGTCTCTCAGCACAGAGAGAGGTGAACCATGTTCTAACTTGGGCAGAAAGGAATGTTCCGTGCCTATCTGCAATCTTCATCCCGGGAGTAGAAAATTGGCAGGCGGACTACTTAAGTCGCCAGCAGTTGTTCCCAGGGGAATGGTCTCTTCACCCCGATATATTTCGGGCTGTTTGCCAAAGATGGGGGACTCCGGACGTGGATCTTCTAGCATCCAGGTTCAACACGAAGTTGGTCAACTTTGTGACCAGAAAAAGGGATCCATTCGCAGCGGATGCCTTGGTGACCCCATGGGATCAGTTTTCACTGATCTATGCATTCCCCCCCTATTCAGTTGCTGCCTCAACTTCTTTGCAGGATCAAACTGGAAAGAAAGCCGATTAATCCTGGTGGCACCAGCATGGCCCAGAAGGTCATGGTATGCAGAAATCGTAAAGATAGCAGTGGAGAGCCCATGTTCCCTCCCACTACGGCCAGATCTGCTCTTTCAGAGACCGATATTCCATCCTTCCTTACGGTCTCTAAATTTGGCTATTGAAACCCACAATCTAAGAAACGTGGGCTCTCCGGGTCAGTTATCTCTACCCTGATTAATGCTAGGAAGCCAGCGTCCAGGACTATATATTATAGGGTCTGGAAGACTTTTATTTCCTGGTGTGAATCCAAGGGTTGGCACCCTCGGAGATATATCATAGGCAAAATTCTTGCCTTTCTACAATTAGGGGTAGAAATGTAATTGGCCTTAAAGCGGAGCTCCACCCTAAAAAAAATAGAAAAAAAAAAACATTTTACTCACCAGAAATAGCGGTTGCTATGCGGAAGTTCCAAATCTGCCTCTTCCTTATCCTCTGCAGATCTTCTTCCTCCGTCCTACTCTTGGTGTCTTCTGAGGAATGGGGCGCACTGCCTTCTGGGAACTGTGTGTATCCCAGAGAGCAGCCGCCCATTCAGAAAACGCTGCGAGACTCGCGCATGCGCAGTAGGAAACAGGCAGTGAAGCCGCACGGCTTCACAGCCTGTTTCCCTTTAGTGAGGATGGCGGCGCCGGGAGCTGCAGGATCGAGGGATCGGACTCGGGGGGGGGGGGGGGGGCATCGCGGGCGAGTAGGACAGGTAAGTGTCCTTATTAAAAGTCAGCAGCTACAGTGTTTGTAGCTGCTGACTTTTAAAAAAAATAAATAAAATCACGGGTGGAATCCCGCTTTTAAGTACTATTAAGGGCCAAGTCTCAGCTTTATTGGTCTTATCTCAAAGACCACTTGCTACTCATTCTTTAGTCCGGGGCTTTATACAAGGGGTAACACTGCTTAATCCACCTGTCAAACATCCCTTGAATCCTTGGGACTTGAACTTAGTTTTGTCTGTGTTACAAAAACAGCCATTTGAACCAATACAACATATTCCCCTAGTCCTTCTGACAAGGAAGTTGGTATTTTTGGTTGCTATATCCTCAGCAAGGAGGGTTTCGGAATTGGCTGCTCTTTCTTGTAAAGAGCCATATTTGATTTTTCACGAGGACAGAGTGGTGTTGCGCCCTCGTCCAGGCCTTTTGCCAAAAGTAATTTCAGGTATTGTCCTGCCATAGTTTTTTCCAAAACCATTTTCCAGGGAAGAAAAGTCACTACATTGTCTTGATGTGGTGAGAGCAGTGAAAATCTATTTAAAGAAAACTGCTCAGATTCGTAAGACTGATGTCTTATTTATTCTGCTGGAGGGTCCTAAGAAAGGACAGGCAGCGTCAAAATCCACTGTCGCTAAGTGGATTCGGCAAGTGATAATTCAAACTTATGACTTAAGGGGTAAGATTCCCCCGTTTCAAGTTAAGGCACATTCTACCGCCGTTAGTGCTTCTTGGGCAGTGCGTCATCAGGCCTCCATGGCTCAGATCTGTAAGGCCGCAACTTGGTCTTCAGTGCATACATTCACAAAATTTTATTAGGTGGATGTAAGGAGGTATGAGGATATCGCCTTCGGGCGCAGTGTGCTGCAAGCAGCAGTATAGATCCTCAAGTCTGGGTGTACCCTGGGTTGTTTCTCCCACCCCTCAAGTGGCATTGCTATGGGACGTCCCATTAAGTAATTACTTAAGGCTCTGTGTCCCGTGATGTACGATAAAGAAAATAGGATTTTTATTACAGCTTGCCTGTAAAATCCTTTTCTTGGAGTACATCATGGGACACAGAGGTCCCTCCCCTCTTTTTTGGGACTTGGATATATTGCTTTGCTACAAAAACTGATGTGCTCCTGGAAGGAGGAGGGGTTATATAGGGAGTGAATTTCCTTTAATTAGGGTTGCCAGTGTCAACACCTGAAGGTGGCCTATTACCCATTAAGTAAATACTTAAGGCTCTGTGTCCCGTGATGTACTCCAAGAAAATGATTTTACAGGTAAGCTGTAATTTAAATCCTATTTTTATTTAATTTTTTTCTCATTCTCTTGGTTTAGGGTGAAGATCTGATGGATATAAAAGTTGAAGAAGAGAGGTATGTGAGGGATGATCAGCAGTCTATGGAGGAGGAAAGAATAACAGGGACATTTATAGAGGAGGACATTCCTACAGAGATCAGCACAGGTGGGTCATTAACACTAAATACATTCCTCCACCCATACTGCTCACAATGTATGCATCTAGACTGGAATTATGGCGATTCTGGGGATTAGTTAGCAGGGAATTTTTTTTTCTTCACGTGTTTTGGGTCTTCTGCCCCGTGCCGGGTCTACCAATTTCTTTAGCAGAGCATTTTTCTCAGGGTTACTTGCTCTGTTATTTTCTGGCTATGCCGGGTGGAGGGATATGTCTATAAAGTCTCAGAGTCACTGAGTGCAGTCTCAGGAGATGGGAGGCAGTGCTTTGGGACCTCTGCAACTTGTCTCAGTTAAGTAAACATTTAGACTACTGATGATTACTGAAAACCAATATTTAAAGCCCTGACCATTACACTATATGATTTACTGTATATTGCACATTATGTAGTCTTAAGCCCTGCAGCTTATACTCTATGGCAGTGGTCTCCAAACTGTGGCCCGGGGGCCAGATGCTGCCCTTTGCTTGTTTTTGTCCACACTTGGGTCACTATTTTTTATCCACTGACACCAATGATTCTCTCCCTCTCCTCCAGCACCTTTCCTTCTCCGCTCAAACATGCACTGGTTACCCCTATACTTAAAAATCCCTCACTAGACACCACCTGTTTGAATAACTTAAGACCCATCTCTCTGCTCCTGTTTGCCTCCAAGCTCATTGAATGCCTTTTCCATGACCGAATGAGTCGCTACCTCACAGACAACAACCTTCTCGACCCCCTACAGTCCGGCTTCCGCCCACAACATTCTACTGAAACTGCCCTACTAAAACTCACCAATGACCCACTAACTGCTAAAATCAATGGCCATTACTCCATACTCATACTCTGAAGCCCTGTACACACGGCCGAGATTCTCGTCAGGAAAAAAACTTTGTTTTTCCTGACGAGAATCTTGACAAGAAACTTGTCCCGGCCGAGTGTACACACGTACGATTCAAAAGAACCGCCGTTCTTTTGAATGGCACGAACGCAGTGACGTCATCAAATACGACGAGCGTGCGCTCGTCACATCCGATGCCGTCGCCGCCATCTTGCTACACCCTATGAAGCTACCGCGCATGCGTCAAAGTCATTTCGAGCATGCGTGGGTTTCCACGGCGACAGGTAAGTGTACACACGCTCGGGTTTCTCGTCGAGAAACAGGCCGACGAGATTCTCAACGAGAAAAAAGACCGCAGGTCGTCTTTTTTCTTGTCGGGGAATCTGGGCAGTTTTCTTAACGAGAAAACTGAAAGCCTCGTACACACAGCCGGTTTTCTCGGCAAGAAAGCTCTCCCGGCAGTTTTCTTGTCGTTTTTTGCAGAGAAAACCGGTCGTGTGTACGAGGCTTTCAGTTTTCTCATCAGTTTTCTCGTCAACATCTCTGCTGCCTTTGACACAGTTGACCACCTGCTCCTCCTCAGCAAATTGCACTCCCTTGGCCTCCGTGATTCTGCTTTATCCTGGTTCTTCTCCTACCTATCTCAGCGCACTTTCAGTGTCACTTACAACTCCATCTCCTCCGCTCCTCTTCCTGTTGGGGTATCCTAAGGCTCCGTCCTTGGGCCCCTCCTATTCTCACTTTATATACCTCTTCCCTGGGCCAGTTGATAACCTCACATGACTTCCAATACCACCTCTATGCCGACGACACCCAGATATATATCTCCACTCCTCAACTCACCCCCTTGATCTCAAACTTACTGAATGACATATCGGTATGGATGTCACACCACTTCCTCAAACTCAATCTTTCTAAAACTGAGCTTGTTATATTTCCTCCTTCACGGTCCCCCCCCCCCCCTCCATGACTTTACCATTAATATCAACAACATTAAACATTGGTCCCTCCACACATGCCAGGGGTGCTATATGTAATCCTTGTATATGACCTCTCCTTCAGCCCCCACAGCCAATCACTGGCTAAATCCTGCTGCCTTAACCTCCACAACATCTCCAGACTTCGACCCTTCCTGACTAATGACACTACAAAGCAACCTATTCACTCCTTGATTATTTCCCGCCTTGACTACTGCAACTCTCTCCTTAATGGCCTACCCTTACACAGGCTATTACCCCTTCAGTCTATTATGAATTCTGCTGCTAGACTAATACAACTCACTAACTGATCCGTGACTGCTGCTCCTCTCTGCCAATCCCTTCACTGGCTTCTCCTACCCCACCGTATAAAATTCTAAATGCTAACCACAACATATAAGGCCATTCAAAACATCGCCCCCCATCTGCATCACCAACCTAATCTGCAGATATCGCCCAAATCGTCCCCTCCGCTCCCCCAGGACCTCCTGCTCTCTAGCTCCCTTGTTACCTCCTCCCATGCTTGCCTTCAGGACTTCTCCAGAGCCTCTCCCATCCTCTGGAACTCCCTGCCCCGGTATGTCCGATCACCCCCTACCCTGTCCACCTTTTAGGAGATCCCTGAAAACTCATTTATTCAGGGAAGCCTATCCCGCACACACCTAACTGTCCCTGAGCCACCCCCATCAAATCATTCTCTGCAGCTATTACCTTTTGAACCACCACCCCCTCCCTTTTAGAATGTAAGCTCTCCGAGCAGGGTCCTCCTGTACCTTCTGTATTGTAATTGTGTTGTCCCCCTCTACATTGTAAAGCACTGCGTAAACTGTTGGCGCTATATAAATCGTGAATAATAATAATGGGGCACAATTTCTCCCCAAAACACTGTCGGGGCCGGGCTTCTGCTATTACTAGTAGCTCTCTTCTCAGTGCTCCAGACTGCTCAGCTTAATTACTAGCCACTCATTTCCACAGTCACTCACCTGGTTACCATTACCTGATTCATTAGTCCATCCTACAGCCAGCCCCTTTTTGCTGTTTAAACTGCCTTGCTCATTCCCCCATGCCTTTGCGTGTTCAACATATCCAATGTGTCTCTGCTGTGTTCCTGTTATGACTTTGTCTGGCTGATGTTTCTTCTGATTCCTGATCCTGATTTTTGGCTTCTGACAATGCTGACTTCTGGCTTCCTGAGCCCGGCTCGTCTGATTACCTGTTTTGGCTTCCAAAACCTGGCTTCTGTGTTTATGTTCCTGATCTGTATTATTTTTTACTATTCCATTTAAAGGTGTGATTTTTAACTGCATTTTCTGTCTCTGCCTGGTTCATGGTCCCTGACATTACGCGAAGGCCATGAATTCAGATGATGCAGGCAATCCCCCTAGTTGTAATATTATTTCCAGATTGTATGAGGACCACCGCATGGATCAGTTTGCCATAGTGTTACAGACGCTCCTGATTCAAACTGCTCACCTGGATCCTCCCACTCCGGTACAAACAGTGTTGCAAGCCATCCCTGCTGCTGCTCCGGCTCTGTGCAGGCACCCGCCTCTAATACTACTTCTGTAGGAGGTATGACTGATTCTGCTCCGCTTCCCCAGCATTTTGGGGCGATCCAGCTCACTGCAGAGGGTTTCTAAACCAGGTTGGAATATATTTTGAGATGCTACCCCTGGCATTCCCTACGGACAGAAGCAAAGTAGGCTTCATTATTTCTTTGCTTTCTGATAAAGCCTCTATGGGAGACTTAAAAATCCATTGTCCAGAATTACCCTGAGTTTGTGGTGGCCTTTAACCACTTGCCGACCGCCGCACAAGCGTTTACGTCGGCAGAATGGCATGGACAGGCAAATGGGCGTATATTTACGTCCATTTAAATTTGCCGCCAAGTGGGCGCGAGCGCGCCACTGCTGCGAGCTCCATGATCCTGCCCGTGGGACCTGCAGACTCGATGTCCACCGGTGTCCCGCGATCGTGTGTCACGGAGCTGCAGAACGGGGGATGCCTGTGTAAACGAGCATCTCCCTGTTCTGCCTAGTGACAGGACACTGATCGTCTGCTCCCTGTAATCGGGAGCAGCCCCGCCCCCTACAGTTAGAACACATCTGTGGGACACACTTAACCCCTTCCTAGCCCCCTAGTGGTTAACCCCTTCACTGCCAGTGACATTTACACAGTAATCAGTGCATTTTTTTATTTATTTTTTAGCACTGATCACTGTATAAACGTGGTCCCAAAATAGCACCAAATGTGTCCGCCATAATGTTGCAGTCACGATAAAAATCACTGATCGCCGCCATTACTACAAAAAAAATAAAAAATCCATAAAACTATCCCCTATTTTGTAGATGCTATAACTTTTGCGCAAACCAATCAAAAAACGCTTATTGCGTTTTTTTTTGTTTTTTTTTTACTAAAATTATGTAGAAGAATACGTATCAGCCTAAACCTGAGGAAAATATATATTTTTTTTGGGGGGATATTTATTATAGCAAAAAGTAAAAAATATTGCATTTTTTTTTTTCAAAATTGTCGCTTTGTTTATAGCGCAAAAAATAAAAACCGCAGAGGTGATCAAATACCACCAAAAGAAAGCTCTATTTGTGGGGGAAAAAAGGGCGTCAATTTTGTTTGGGAGTCACGTCGCACGACCGCGCGATTGTTGGTTAAATCGACGCAGTGCCATATCGCAAAAAGTGCTCTGGTCTTTGGGCAGCCAAATGGTCCAGGGCTGAAGTGGTTAAAAGGGGTATTTGATTTTCCTATTCGCTCCACTTCTGCTGCCAAAAGCCTCATGCTCATCAGAGTACAACAACTGTTGCTAACTGCATCATTGAATTCCCTACTCTGGCAGCAGAGGTTGGTTGGAACAATGAGGCCCTTGTGGCTGCTTTTTCTCATGGTCTCTCGGATAACATTAAAGATGAGATTGCAGCCTGGGACGAGTGGTGTATTTAGGTTTTGTGCTGCCCTAGGCATGACTAAATATGTCCCACCAATTTTCTTTTTAAAACCCGTCCTGTCATCTTCATGGAAGGAGGACAGAGAGTGACGCCGCGGGAGGACAGAGAGGGACGCGGCATCTTTTAATTGGGGGGGGGGGGGGTATGTGATGGGTGCTTTGGGAGGGTTAAGGACATGTTTTAGAGGTGGGGGGATCATACTCCCCCCCCCCCCCCCCCCCCCCAGCACATATCCTTGCCCCTCCCATCACTCCATGTGTGCATCTGTTATCTGCCCCCTCCCGGTTACTGTGTCCCCCTCCACTGTAAACTATACACAGACCTCAGACCAGTAGCGCGGCTCTTGCACTGAATTTGTGTCCCTCCTCCTGGCTGCGTACACTATAACATTGGAGCCGAGGAGTGTGTGCGGCTGTCAGTGGGGAGAGAGGTGACGGCTGCTACAGAAAGCTGATTGCCGCTTACGGGACCCCGGATGGCAGATGTCCCGGGTGCCCACCCTAGCGCACCCCTGTCTGGCCAGTTACAGTGGTGTCACCTGGTGCGGTAAAAATTGTCACACCCCCCCCCCCACCCTCCTATTTTTGGGCGGGTGGCCCAGCGTTGGCGCTCGTTGTGGTGGTCAATAAGGCCTAGAGGTTAGAAGGTCAGGCACTTTTTTTTGGCTCAGTCCCTGGGAACAGTAATGGATAATGGCCAGACCCAGCAGAACCGCAACAGTGATCCCTCTGACTGGACGTTCGCTCGCTCTGGGTTGCCCAGTAGTGTAGCATGTCTGTACCCTGGCAGTGGCTCCTTCTTTCTCCATCTCTGGTGGTGCGGGTAGAGGATGGCTCCATCTCTGGTGGTGCGGGTAGAGGATGGCTCCATCTCTGGTGGTGCGGGTAGAGGATGGCTCCATCTCTGGTGGTGCGGGTAGAGGATGGCTCCATCTCTGGTGGTGCGGGTAGAGGATGGCTCCATCTCTGGTGGTGCGGGTACAGCGTGGCTCACTCTTGGGTGGTGCGGGTACAGCGTGGCTCACTCTTGGGTGGTGCGGGTAGAACGTGGCTCACTCTTGGGTGGTGCGGGTACAGCGTGTCCCACTCTTGGGTGGTGCGGGTACAGCGTGGCTCTCTGGCTTCCCCCAGCACAGTACTCCTCCTTTTTTTTTTTTTTTTTTTTTTTTTCCTGTAGCACTCAATTCCTCTGCTTTTTGCCAGGTTGCAGACTCTTACCCCCCCCCCCCAGCACCAGAGTGCATGCTGGGGGCTGTAACATGCTGTCTATGGACACACTGGGGCCCCCAATCTTCAGGGACTACATTTCCCATGATGCCACTCCCCCCCAGTGTCTTCGGATTGTCCCTCTGCTGTGGCCAATGGGGAGGGAAACAGAGCGGGCAGGAAGCCGGGCAGCGTCGTGGCGAATCCAATTGGAGCCGCTCTCGCTTTTTTTCTTTGGCTGACAGGAGAAAGGGGAGGGGGCGAGCGGGTGAGATACAGACAGCCCGCAGCTCTCCTCTCCCCTGTCACAGCACCGCTGCAGAGTCACAACTTTACCGACGGGGGATGATGGCACCCACTAAAACTGCTTCCTGGTGTCATCGGCACCCCCAAAGCAACGCCACTGTTCTCTCCAGCTGTACTCGCCTGATGATGGCCCTACATATGGGAGGAGGGTGCGGGTGCTTTTTTTCGTGAGGGGGGCACAACTTTTTTGCGCCCCTCAGTTCCATTCTCCACCTGAAAAACCTCATGACTTCTGCTTTGTCCTGGAGAATCTCTGCACTGCTTTGCTCCAGTAATACCATTCTCCTAAGGCAACTGGGCACCAGTGTTAATTTTGGCAGCAAATTTTGATTTAGTTTTAGTCTTCGGACTAAAATGGCATTTTAGTATTAGTCCTATTTTAGTCTTTTGCAATTGTTTTAGTCGACTAAAATCTCCAGTACATTTTAGTCGACTAAAACTAATTTTATTAATCTAAAATCAAATGGGTGTAGTTAAATTGTAATGCTTATATAAAGCATTTCTCTACAATTTCCAAACTCATTATATACTGCTGGAGTGAAAAATATAATATGTGAATATTTATGGTATTGAGGTATGAACATGCACTACAGTGTTCTGACATCAAATTTCAATTTAGTTTTAGTCTTTTGACTAAAATGCCATTTTAGTTGACTAAAATGTTTTAGTCGACGAAATAACACTGCTGGGCACCCAGGGAAGAATCAACTCATATGGTGTATGTCTCAATAATTCTGGTGGCCTAGTCTCATGGCTGATATAACCACCTTCGTAGCCACTTGTCCGGTGTGTGCTCAGAATAAAACGCTCCGACACCTTCCAGTGGGCCTCCTACAACCCATACCCAGTGGAGAGAGGCCTTGGACCCACTTGTCTATTGATTTTATTGTGGATTTACCCAACTTCTAGGGCAACACAGTTATTCTTATGGTGGTTGACCGTTTTTTTTTTTTTTTTTTAAATGTCTCATTATAGTCCACTAAAGAAGTTGCCTACGTCCAAAGAACTGGCATCAATTTTTGCTCAGGCGGTCTTTCCGTTACATGGGTTACCTAAGGTTATCATCTCGGACAGGGGTTAGCCTGTTTGTGTCCAGGTTTTGGTGAGCCCTTTGTGCAGAATTGAGAATTCAGCTTTCCTTACCCTTGGTATATCACCCGCACTCCAGTGGGGCTGCAGAACGGGCCAACCAAGCCTTGGAGAAGTTCTTACTATATTTCTGACCACCATAACAACTGGTCAGACCTGTTCCCTTGGGTGGCGTTTGCTCACAATAGTGCAATCAATCTCGCTACCGGATTGCCATAAACAGAGACAAACTGTGGGTTCCAGCCATCAATGTTGTTCCAAGTTTTTCCTCAAGGGATTCCTGCATTAGAGGAACATCTCCGTGAACTCCGTTCCACTTGGGCGCAGGTCCAAGAATCCTTGCAATCCACCAGAGAGAGGTATAGACTTCATGCTGACCACCAACGCCTACCTGTGCCCTCCTACCAAATTAAGGAGAGGGTCTGGCTGTCTTCTCGTATCCTCCGACTCCATGTTCCCTCATTAAAACTGACGCGGTATTTTAGGCCTTTCCGCATTCTCTGTAAGATTAACTCGGTGGCCTGTGCATTAGATCTTCCTTCCAACATGCGTATTTCTAAGGTGTTTTTGCTTATTAGAACCTTTGGTGTGCAACCACTATACCACCTTGGTACCACATCCTCACCCGGTTCAGGTTGACAACCATGAGGAATATGAGATACGATCTATCATTGACTCCCGTAGGTTTCCTGGATGCATATAGTACCTAGTTCATTGGAGGGGTTACTGTCCAGAATGAACACTCTTGGGTCTCATCCTTGGACAAACAGGCTCCTGCCCTCCTCCGTGCTTTCCACAGACGTTTTCCCCTCAATCCTGGTGCCCCCCTGAGGGGTTGGGGGTACTGTCAAGGTTGGGCTTCTGCTATTACTATATACAAGTAAAAGGTGCAAAAATCTAATATAATGTTTTCCTATAGGTGTATTATGTGCTGGATACATAAATTAAAATAATATATGCACAGTATGGCACTAAGTCCAAAGTCTTCTTAGTAGGTGTCCACAAGGACTTGAGTCTTTCAATGATAAATTAAGTAAAATGGGATAAAATGAGATGGGAATGAACCACACTCAGGGCTGCCATCAAATTGGAACAGAGACCATGTTCCCAATGCTGAAAAGACAAAACGGGAGAGAAGAGGCGCCTCTGGGTGCAGATTTTACAACAAGTTTAATATACAATAAGATTTTCTTATAGTGCACTCACATTTAGGTAGTTAAAAGCAGGCATTGAATCATGTCCCATGATATGGGGCTGTCCTCGGTGGAGTCGATCCCTTTCCTTGATCTCCTGTTCTGTGGTTGTAATGAAGGCTCTACACCGCTGGACGTCATCCCCCTCCGCCTGACATCTCCCTGCGCTCCAAGCCTCGCGCTGAGGACACGCTCCACCGCAACCTGCTGCACTCCATCCAGCGGTGTAGAGCCTTCATTACAACCATAGGACGCACAGCACAGGAGATCAAGGAAAGGGATCGACTTCACCGAGGACAGCCCCATATCATGGGACATGACTCAATGCCTGCTTTTAACTACTTAAATGTGAGTGCACTATAAGAAAATCTTATTGTATATTAACCACTTCAATACAGGGCTTTTTGTACCTATTCAATACCGGGCCTATTTTGGCACTTCTCTCCTACATGTACAAATCATCATTCTTTTGCTAGAAAATTACTCAGAACCCCCAAACATTATATATGTTTTTTTAGCAGACACCCTAGGGAATAAAATGACGGTCATTGCAACATTTTTTCTTGCACAATATTTGCGCAATAATTTTTCAAACGCCTTTTTCCAAAACGTCTTTCAGGACAGCACCCGAGAGATCATGGCTCCTCCTCCTACAGGAAACACCTCATCAATTAATTCTTTAATTGGAGGCCTCCACGTTGCTTCCATCAGTTTTTTGTGTTTCCTCCAGCCGGAGGAACACCTCTGGTGAGAGCCACGATCTCTCAGGGCTTTCCTGGGAGACAAGGTTCTCAGTCAGTCTTTTTTTCTTAGGAGAGTGATCCTCCCACTTACCTCCTAGCATGGATGGTCCCGTGGGCTCCCTCTCCCTCTTCCGTGCTCGGGGAGAGCCTGTACAGCCCGGGAGTGCTGCCTCCTTTTTGTCTTCAGAGCGGTGGTTTGCTGTGTTCTCGCCGACCGATTGCGAATAGCGGCGTGGAGCTTTACAGCGGCCGCCATTGTTCTGGTGGCCGAGGAGAGCCTCGGCCGCGTCCTGTATGGGAAGAGGCAGCACTTCCGGGTCGGCGCGCGCGTCATTTCCGGCCGCAAAGCGCAGAGGGAGAGGGCAGGGTCACCTGGTGCCTTAAAGTTCCGGTTCCAGGTCAGCGCGGCGGCGTTTTCGAATCTGGAACCGGCATTTTTTTCTTCACCACGCATCCGCAGACAGCTATGGACAGCGATGCAGCGGATAAGGGGGCAAGCCAAGGCACCAGCAAGGCTAAGGTAAGGGACTGTGTCCTATTTTACACTGGGCCGTTTTCTCCTGTGGGGGGGGTATTCACCTTCTTCCCCCTCCATCTCCCCCACCCCCCATCTCCCTGGTGGTGCAGTGGCTGGTGATTTAGCATGTCTGCATAATACTAGGGGTCTTTTTGTAAAAGGTGGTGGTGGTGCATGGCTTGCGGGGCACAAGGAAGTGAAAGTGTTTTTTCCTATGTGTACCTGGGTGTATTGATTTGTACTGTGTAACAGTTTTTTCTTAGCGTGGTCCCTGGTTTTTTTCTTTTCTGTTTGTGCAGGCCAAAAGTTCTGCTCAACCAGTGAAGAGAAGGTGCCCTGTCTGCAAGGAAAAGTTAAGCGAGGCTTGGACCAAGTCGCTTTGTGCAGATTGCACTGCAAATGTAGTCAGGGAAGAGTCTCCATCCTTTTGTGGTGATCTAGTATCTACAATTAAGGATGAACTCCGTGCCACCTTTCAAGCTTTTAGGTCAAACCTAAGAGAAGAACCAGGCCCTTCAAGGGAACCTAGGGCTCCGCAGCCTTCTTCAGAACCCCAAGACGGCTCTCAAATATTATTGGGAGGTCCGATAGACGCTTCCCAAGAATCTGCTTCCCTTGCTCCAGATGGAACAGACTCTGAGGAGGAAGAAAATGAAGCAGAGAGCGCTTCTAAGTACAAAATGTCGCTTGAAGAAGTCGCAGGACTTTTAAAAGTAATCCATGCGACTTTGGGGATTGAAGAGGAAAAGAAGGAGCTCTCCCTACATGACCGCATGTATGCAGGTTTGGGTGATCCAAAAAGCCGTGTTTTTCCAGTCCATTCAATAATCTCGGACATGATTAAAAAAGAGTGGTTGGAACCTGAGAAAAAGCCATTTTTTTCCCGGTCTCATAAGAGAAGATTTCCATTTGAGGACAACCCGGATTCCATCTGGAACAAGGTTCCAAAACTGGACTCTGCTTTTTCACAGGTCTCAAAATCAACTGACCTTGCCTTTGAGGACATGGGCATGTTAAAGGAGCCCATGGACAAAGGAATGGATTTGCTTCTTAAAAGGGCTTGGCAGTCTGTGATGAACAATCTAAAACCAGCAATAGCAACAACCTGTGTCGCTAGGAATTTAGAACACTGGATTAACCAGACGAAGGCCCATGTTACGGCAGATTCTCCAAAACAGGAGATTCTGGACTCATTTACAACGCTTTCTGCAGCAGTATCATATATTGCGGATGCTTCAGCAGAATCCATTCGTATGTCAGCCAGGTCAGCGGCTTTGACCAATTCTGCTAGGAGAGCCTTGTGGCTTAAAACTTGGCCAGGAGATGCTGCATCTAAAAATAGACTGTGTAGCATTCCCTTTACAGGGAATTTGCTATTTGGTTCTGAGCTGGAGTCCATTCTTGACCGTACGGCTGACAAAAAGAAGGCGTTTCCGGTCAAAAAACAACAGGTACAGACCCGTAAGCGTTTTTTTCGTCCCCAAAAAGGACAACAGGAAGGGAAAACGCAAACAAAAGGAAGCAGTGGTCTTCCCAGAAACCAAAAGGTAGGAGTGGAGTGCTCTTCCATCCTCCTGCGACCCCCGGAAAGCCGCAGTGACAATCCACCCCAAGTAGGGGGAAGACTCCAGGAGTTCATTCCCCAGTGGAGAGACATCACTACAAATCAGTATATTGTAAACATGCTCTCCCAAGGATATGTGGTGGAATTCACGGAAGAACCCCCAAAGAGATTCCTAGTGACAAACGTCCCGAGGGATCCGGTCAAGGCACTCGCCATGAAGTCCCTAATTCAGGAACTGATATCCCAGAGAGTCATTGTTCCGGTTCCAACAAAGGAGTTCTTCCAGGGGTTCTATTCTCACGTTTTCCTTGTACAGAAACCTTCAGGAAAGTACCGCCTCATCCTAAATCTAAAAATGCTGAATTTGTCAGTAGAATACAAAAGATTTCGGATGGATTCCATTTTCTCAGTAAGAAGCCTCCTGAGTCAAGGATGCTTCATGGCGTCAATAGATTTGCAGGACGCATACCTCCACATTCCTATTGCTGCCAGATCTCAGAGATATCTGAGGTTAGCACTGAGAGAAGGGAAGAAGGTGGTACACCTGCAATTCAGAGCTCTTCCATTTGGCCTGTCATCTTCTCCAAGGGTGTTCACGAAGGTAATGGCCGAAGCTCTAGCACCCTTGCGTCTAGAGGGAATTTCAGTGATTCCTTATCTAGACGACCTGCTACTGTTTGCTCAAACAAGAGATGGACTTCAGAGAAACTTGGATAGAGCACGTGCTCACCTAGAATCCATCGGATGGATACTAAACCTCCAAAAGTCCAATCTGATTCCCTCTCAGGAGGTGTTATTCCTGGGTTTCCGTATCAACTCTGTGGAGCAAAAGATTTTTCTCCCAGAAGAAAAACGGGAAAAGCTGTTAAAGGTTGTGTCACTCTTACAAACCAGTCAGCTTCTGTCCATCAGGAGGGTCATGTCAGCATTAGGAACCCTGACCTCTTCCATACCGGCAGTACAATGGGCAAAGCTCCATTTCAGGCCACTGCAAAAGTTTCTGTTAAAAATCTGGGATCGCCAGCAGAATTCACTAGATTCACTGGTGAAGATCCCCACCAAAGTAAAGAGGAGTCTCTGGTGGTGGAAGAACCAGGCAAGACTCTCAGCAGGCCTGTTATGGTCCTTTCCAACCCAGGTAAGGCTAACAACCGATGCCAGCTCCTGGGGTTGGGGGGCTCACATGAGCGGTCGTTGGGCTCAGAGATCTTGGTCCACAAGGGAAGCACTGAGATCTTCAAACTGGAGGGAACTAAAGGCGATAGAAATGGCCTTATTGTTCTTTGCAGAAGTCCAAGGGCGACATACACAAATTCTGTCGGACAACGCCACGGCGGTGGCTTACATAAACCGACAAGGGGGCACCAGAAGCAGAATACTTCAAGGCCTAGTAGAGAGCATTCTAAATTGGGCAGAGCTCCATACTCAATCCTTGTCCGCGGTCCATCTAAAAGGGACCCTAAACAGGATAGCGGATTTCCTCAGCAGGAACCAGGTGTACGAAGCGGAGTGGCAATTGAATCCAGATGTCTTCAATCTAATAGTGAAGAAATGGGGACAGCCAAGAGTGGATCTCTTTGCGACTCAGGAAAATACACAAATATCTCTCTTTTTTTCCCTGAACAGGAACGAGTCATCTCTTGGGGTAGATGCTCTGGCGCACAGTTGGAATTTTCACCTCAGCTACGCCTTCCCTCCTTTTCAGCTGATTCCGCAGGTCATAACAAAAATCCAGAAAGAGGATACGACAGTAATCCTCATCACTCCCTTCTGGCCCAAGAGGCCTTGGTTTTCGGCTCTTTTACAGATGCAGATCAAACCATACTGGCATCTTCCCTTGAGGCAAGACCTTCTGTTACAAGGTCCGCTGTTTCACCAAGAAGTAGAAAAGCTAAAACTCACAGCCTGGCTTCTGAGGAGCAGCTCTTAAGGAGAAAAGGATTCTCGGATAGGTTGGTGGCTACCCTCCTATCTAGCAGAAAGAATGTTACCAGAGCAATATATCACAAAGTCTGGAAAGTCTTTAACTCTTGGTGCACTACATCCGGCAGACCATTAAAGCAGATTTCTTCTATCTTGGAATTTCTGCAAGAAGGAGCAGACAAGGGCCTAGCGATCAGTACCCTAAAAGTTCAGGTTGCCGCACTGGGGGTATATTTTGAGAAATCTATTTCATCAGAACCCCTAGTAAACAGATTCTTTAAAGCCCTCACTCGGGCTAGACCGATAGTGATCAAAAACTGTCCGTCATGGAACTTATCAGTCGTTCTACAGGCCCTGACCAGGGAACCTTTCGAACCTCTCAATTTAACCTCCCTGAAGCTAATTACTTTAAAAACAATTTTTCTAGTAGCTATTACAACAGCTCGAAGGATCAGTGAGCTGCAAGCTTTATCTATCAGGGAACCATTTTTTTCTATTTTTTCAGACAGAATTGTGCTGAAGACGGATCCTAACTTTTTACCAAAGGTTGCCTCAGTTCAATTGCCAGATGGTTGAGAATGGCTATCTCAGACGCCTATTCCCTTACAGGCCAGGAGAGTCCAGTAAGTATCAGGGCTCATTCTACTAGAGCTTCGGCGGTGAGTTGGGCAGAAAAAGCTGGTGCCACCCCCGAACAAATCTGTAAGGCAGCTACATGGACAAGTCTGACGACCTTTGCCCGTCATTATAGATTAGATCTCATGACGGCTGGGGACCAGGCTTTCGGAAGGAAAGTCTTACAGGCTGTTGTCCCACCCTAAATGGGGTAAGTCTCGATTATCCTCTCGGGTGCTGTCCTGAAAGACGTTTTGGAAAAATGCAAGTTAGACTTACCGGTAACTTGTTTTCCAATAGGCTTTCAGGACAGCAGGATCCCGCCCTTTTTTTATGCTGTGGCTGTAATACTATGTAATAACTGTCGCTTATGTGTTGCAGCTGGGGCTGGAGGTTCTCTACAAACAACTGATGGAAGCAACGTGGAGGCCTCCAATTAAAGAATTAATTGATGAGGTGTTTCCTGTAGGAGGAGGAGCCATGATCTCTCGGGTGCTGTCCTGAAAGCCTATTGGAAAACAAGTTACCGGTAAGTCTAACTTGCATTTTTAAAAAAAAAAAAAAAATGGTTTCATGAATTAAAAAATAACAAAACAGTAAAGTTAGCCCAATTTTTTGGGAACATATGAAAGATAATGTTACGCCGAGTAAATAGATACCTAAGATGTCACGCTTTAAAATTGCGCACACTCATGGAATGGCGCCAAACTTCGGTACTTAAAAATCTCCAGAGGCGACGCTTAAATTTTTTTTACAGGTTACCAGGTTAGAATTACAGAGGAGGTCTAGTGCTAGAATTGTTGCACGCGCTCTAACGCACGCGGCGATACCTCACATGCGTGGTTTGAACGGCGTTTACATATGTGGGCGACTTACGTGTGCATTCGCTTCTGATCGCGAGCTACTGGGGACAGGGGCGTTTTAATATTTTTTTATTATTATTTATTTATTTAACTTACTTATTTATTTATTTTTTTACAATGATTTTACTTTTTTTTTTTTTTTTGATCACTTTTATTCCTATTACAAGGAATGTAAACATCCCTTGTAATAGGAATGTGTGTGACAGGTTCTCTTTATTGAGAGATGCGGGGTCAATAAGACTCCACATCTCTCCTCCAGGCTGGAAAGCATGAGATCAGTGAAAATTTTTTCACTGATTTCATACTTACAGCCGCAACGGCGGCTTTGTTTACATTTTTGAGACCCGGGCGTGACGTCATCACATCGCGCCCGGGCCTCCGACGATCATAGAGATGACTGGTGACCATCTGGTCACCAGTCATCTCTATGCTCATCACGTGACTCCACCAACGATGCCGGAAGATTCGCTCCGGGTCCCCGATCGCACGGGGGAGCCCGGAGAAGCACCGGATGGCGGCGGGAGGGGGGGGTGTCCCCTCCCGCCGCCTATAAGAACGATCAAGCGGCGGAACCGCCGCTATGATCGTTCTTATGGTGCACAGAATCGCTGGCACTTCAAAAGGATATCTGAATGATGCCTCTAGCTGCAGGCATCATTCAGATATCCCCCTACAAAGCCGAGGACGTCATATGACGTCCACCCAGGATGGGAGATCCCATCTGTGGACGTCATTTGTCTATGGCTGGGTAGGGAAGTGGTTAAACTTGTTGTAAAATCTGCACCCAGAGGCGCCTCTTCTCTCCCCTTTTGTCTTTTCTGCTATTACTAGCAGCTCTCTTCTCAGTGCTGCTCAGCTGTCGGTTAATTATCTGGTTCCCGATTTTTGGCTTCTAACTTCTAGCTTTTTGATCCTAGCTAGCCTGATTACCCATTTTGGCTTCCAAACCCTGGCTTCTGTTTTTGACTATGTCCCGGGTCTGTATTATTTTTTTACTATTATATTAAAGATGTGATTTTTAACTTCATTTTCTATCTCTGCCTGGTTTATGGTCCCGGACAAACACCAACGATGGGGCACAGTTCCACCCGAAAAGACCAACAATTGGGCCCAATGACACTAATAATGGGGGCACAATTCCTCCCAGTGGCACAAACGATGGGGCTTTGTTTAGTTTGATGCCGGGACAAAGTTTACTCCCGATAGCCACTGCCTGCCCCCTAAAGACTGCAGGACAGTAAACTGACCCTTTGTTTAAAAATGTTGGAGACCCCTGCTCTATGGTATGTAGCGGGTCTCCCTTATCTATGCAGGGGCTGCCATCCCAGGTACCAGGTGTAACGGCACCCCAAGTCTGAATATTACAGACCCATTTTAAAGCAATCCAAGACATATTCTCAATGTCCATTATTTCCTGGCTCATACTTTCTAAGAACTTCTGGATTCCACGGGCCCTCCCGTTACACCAGGGTAGTGTGCTTCAGCAAATGTCCAGGTTCTATCAAGCCCTCAAAGCACATGTTGAGGCCTGAAAGCAACAGCGCTTGAGAAACATAAGCTGACTCCCAGGGACAGAGGCCCAAGGACTGAGAGGGTTATGAAACAGCCCTCCCAAAAATGTATCTTATCCCAAGCCACCTTCTGGAGTCCCCCTTCCAGGGATTGACTGTGGTGAGATAAATATTCATAACCCAATGGCTGGCCTCTCTACTCCTTCTTTTTCTGGAAGCTTCTTCCAGATACAGGCAGAAGCAATCAACCACCAGATTTCTGGAGATCTTAGCAGATCTAGAAAATTGATTGCTACTCCATTGAGTACAGCAGAGCTAAAATGAAATCTATCCAGCCTAGAGCAGGTCGGTACATGTATATTGTATACTTCTGATACTATATAGTCTTATCTATAATGTCTTGTACAATAAGTTATGTGCTACATACTCCTGACCCCTGCACTATATTCTCTACATTGTACATTACACAATTCTGATACTATATAGTCCTAATTGTTTTACCCTATGCGATATGTTGTACATTATATAGCCCTCTGACTTCTGATCTCTACCCACTGTTATATATAAACATAATTATTCTCTTTTCTTACACCCATTTTCTACCAGCTAGACATTTCATATCTGATGATTTGATTGGAGCACAGACTTTAACATGGTGATAATAATGTCATAACATCCTCAGACTTTGCAACTTTAAACAGGAAGTGATAATGAGGGAGGAGTCAATAACCCAATGATGTTGGTCTTCAGGATCAGTCCAGACTTCATCTTGGTTGTTCTTCCCCCATCCTCACTCTCTGACCTCTGGTGGGGCTCAGCCCTGCTGTTATTCATGACTAAATAAGGAAGTGCAGGAATTCTTGTGTTGGTAAGATGGCAATGAGTGATAGAGGGGGTGGGGACACTCATCCTATAATCCCCTCATCACTGTCACCCCTATTGTTTCCTCACTCTCTGACTAAGGTCCATGAATAAAGAAATGATCTGGTAGGAGATCAGAGGACCCATTTACTAGTTACCTTGAGGGGGGAATTGTAAGATCCTCAGAGACAAAGCTGACTGATGTGGGCGGAGTCCTGGTTTAGGGGAACCAATCGGCTCATGTCTAGTAATAATCTTTTTATTTCTATTTTAGTAGATGGACGGGAGATGAGGAAAACCTCAGAGGATTGTCTCACTTTGTCTCCAGACTGTAAAGTAGAAGATGAGGACATCACACAGTATAGTCCAGGAGAAAACCCGACTACCTCAAATGTCCATCCGGCACCACACAGTGTAGATGGACCATCGTATTCCTCTTATCCTGAGGAACCTCAGACTGTGAGGGACGGTGCCAGACCATCGTATTCCTCTTATCCTGAGGAACCTCAGACTGTGCGGGACGGTGCCGGACCATCGTATTCCTCTTATCCTGAGGAACCTCAGACTGTGCGGGACGGTGCCAGACCATCGTATTCCTCTTATCCTGAGGAACCTCAGACTGTGCGGGACGGTGCCGGACCATCGTATTCCTCTTATCCTGAGGAACCTCAGACTGTGAGGGACGGTGCCGTCCTTCCAACAGAGAAGAGGTTTTCCTGTACTGAGTGTGGGAAGGGTTTCAAATTTCAATGCTATCTTAATCTGCATAAAATAACTCATACAGGTGAAAAGCCGCATTCTTGCCCTGAGTGTGGGAAATGTTTTTCACTTAAGTCCAATCTTCACAAACATCAGAGTTCTCATGTAGTGGAAAAGCCGTATTCCTGTCCTGAGTGTAGGAAATGTTTTGTACATAAATCACAACTTATTACACATCTGAGGTTTCACACGGGAGAGAAGCCGTATTGCTGTTCTGAGTGCGGTAAATGCTTTGTACAAAAATCTGCACTTGTCCTACATCAGAGATCTCACACAGGGGAGAAGCCGTACCCCTGTCCTGAGTGCGGGAAATGTTTTTCAGACAGGTCTGTGCTTAACAAACACCAGCGGGTGCACACAGGTGAGAAGCCATTTTCCTGTTCTGTTTGCGGAAAATATTTCAAACAAAAATCCGATGTTGTCACACATCAGAGATCTCACACGGGGGAGAAGCCGTATTCCTGTACTGAATGTGGGAAATGTTTTGCACGTAAAACTAATCTTTACACACATCAGAGAGTGCACACGGGGGAAAAGCCATATTCCTGTCCTAAGTGCAAGAAACGCTTTTCAGACAAGTCTGATTTTAACAAACATCTGAAATTGCACACAGGGGAGAAGCCTTATTCCTGTCCTAAGTGTAGGAAATGTTTTGAAGAAAAATCAGAGCTTGTCTCACATCAGAGGTCGCACACTGGTGAAAGTCATATTCCTGTCCTGAGTGCGGGAAATGTTTTTCAGAGAACTTAAATCTTACAGACATCAGAAATCAAAACGGGGGAGAAGTCACTTTCCTAGTTCTGAGGGCAGGAAATTTTACTCGGTGAAGTCCTGTCTTCCTGTACATCGGGGACTCCCACAAAACCCTTAAGGTGTATTAATGTCTTCTATATGAATGTTG
Source organism: Rana muscosa (assembly GCA_029206835.1). Taxonomy (NCBI): domain Eukaryota; kingdom Metazoa; phylum Chordata; class Amphibia; order Anura; family Ranidae; genus Rana; species Rana muscosa. Next base: position 30,814,399 of record JARGYO010000094.1, read on the forward strand.
CTGGACATCACAGCTCTCATGTGGGGAAGAAGCACACCCTGATATACACCTCAGATATACTCCATGGCTGATCTTCATCATGAAAAAGATAAGGAGATCAGAGTTCACCAAGGCATTCATGAAGTGTTGTTGGCCATTGTTAGCAGTAGAAAAATAAAGTCATTACTTTTTCGCTGGTGGAGTAAATTTTGTAGTGTAAGCTTTCATAAACACTTTAAAAAAAAGCCTTTACAAAGAAAAAAGTTACACAAATGTGACCAATGATTTTTTTCTGCTGCCTATGATGTCGTGCACCTGCGCAGTGTGGCCGGGCTCAACATGTCGTGATTGCGCATGCGCGTTGGACAGAAGGCGGCAAGATTGGAATGGGGACACCGACAGCACGGATGTAATGCCCAAATCCACAGGCTTGTTGGTGTCTCCTTTCCAATCTTGCTGCCTTCTGGGCAGTGTGCGCATGCGCAATCTCGACATATCAAGCCCGGCTGCATCGTGCAGGTGTGCAATGTCATCGGCAGCGACCGCACATTTCCTGGAAGTGGCGGCGCTATGTCGGGAATGTAGGGGGGGGATCAATAATAGTGGTGTTTGCTGTAAGCAGCCTCACAAATTCCCCACCCTGTCCACCTAAATAGAGCATGTCTCACTCCAATCCAACCGTCTGGGTTATTTGCGTGAGGCACCTGCTACATGCTAGTATGACTAGTCTTATTTTTTATTTTTATTTTTTTAAGCTTTTAAAAAAAAAATTTTTTCCACCTCTGTCCCCTCACAGGTCTTATAATGGGCTAATGTGTTCCTCTACCACCCAATTCCTTTCTTTATTTCCATTGATTTTAAACCAGGTATGTTTCATACCGTGTTTCCCCGAAAATGAGCCCGGGTGTTGCCAACCCCCCGAAGTGAAATTACTGGCAGGATTCAAAAGTTTACAAACCGCGCCAATTTTTAGGCGGGCAAAAAAAATCATGACATTTGCTGACGGAGCCACATTTTTTTTACTGCCACTGCAAAAAAGTACCTAAAATGCTAAACGGCGCAATATCAATGTTTAAACTATAACCATGTAACTAGTGTTATTAGCAATGTGTTTAAGCTAAACAAAAGTCAAAAAACATATTTCTCCATTTACATGAAGGTCAGTTTACTATAACCCAGCACAGAGTTTCCCCATACATCAGAGTCTGCAGGATTCCCCCTTAAGCCCTGTACACACGATCGGATTTCCGATGGAATTTTCCATCGGATTTCCGATGAAGCTGACTTCCATCAGTCTTGCCTACACACCATCAGTCGAAAATCCGTCCGTCCCAAATGGCGTGACAAGCCGAGAAAAATTAAGTTCAATGCTTCTGAACATGCGTCGACTTGATTCTGAGCATGCATGGGTTTTTTCTCCGATGGAGTTCCACACAGAAGATCGAAATTTGCTATGGTTTTTTTTCCATCGGATAAATTTAAAACATGTTCTATTTTTGGAAAAAAGACCGATGGGGCCCATACGCGATCGGTTTGTCCGATGAAAAAAGTCCATCCGACTGTTTTGCACTCTGGTGACTAGAGACCACCTTCCGCAGAATGAATACACTAAGGGGGGGGGGGGTTACTAATATAGGGGGGAATCTTTGTATCGGTGTCCCCTTACATTATTGTATTCACTCCCCTCTTGCATCAGCAACCCGCCCCCCCCCCTCTCAGACTGGCCTTGCGGCGCTGTCACTGACCTCCTCTCAGGTGCATTGTGCAGGACTCAGTCAGACTGCTCCAGGTTGGTGGATCTGGGTTTTATCCTTTTAGTCTCCTCTCCACAAATGTCTGACTCCTCCTGTGACCCCCATCCTGGTGGTGTTGCCACTCTTGACTCCTCTCCAGACTGATACAGGAGGTGGACATGATGCAGAAGGTGGCCAGAGGCTTCGGACATGATGCAGAAGGTGGCCAGAGGCTGCGGACATGATGCAGAAGGTGGCCAGAGGCTGCGGACATGATGCAGAAGGTGGCCAGAGGCTGCGGACATGATGCAGAAGGTGGCCAGAGGCTGCGGACATGATGCAGAAGGTGGCCAGAGGCTGCGGACATGATGCAGAAGGTGGCCAGAGGCTGCGGACATGATGCAGAAGGTGGCCAGAGGCTGCGGACATGATGCAGAAGGTGGCCAGAGGCTGCGGACATGATGCAGAAGGTGGCCAGAGGCTGCGGACATGATGCAGAAGGTGGCCAGAGGCTGCGGACATGATGCAGAAGGTGGCCAGAGGCTGCGGACATGATGCAGAAGGTGGCCAGAGGCTGCGGACATGATGCAGAAGGTGGCCAGAGGCTGCGGACATGATGCAGAAGGTGGACAGAGGCTGCGGACATGATGCAGAAGGTGGCCAGAGGCTGCGGACATGATGCAGAAGGTGGCCAGAGGCTGCGGACATGATGCAGAAGGTGGCCAGAGGCTGCGGACATGATGCAGAAGGTGGCCAGAGGCTTCGGACATGATGCAGAAGGTGGCCAGAGGCTTCGGACATGATGCAGAAGGTGGCCAGAGGCTGCGGACATGATGCAGAAGGTGGCCAGAGGCTGCGGACATGATACAGAAGGTGGCCAGAGGCTGCGGACATGATACAGAAGGTGGACAGAGGCTGCGGACATGATACAGAAGGTGGACAGAGGCTGCGGACATGATACAGAAGGTGGACAGGGGCTGCGGACATGATGCAGAAGGTGGACAGAGGCTGCGGACATGATACAGAAGGTGGCCAGAGGCTGCGGACATGATGCAGAAGGTGGCCAGAGGCTGCGGACATGATGCAGAAGGTGGCCAGAGGCTGCGGACATGATGCAGAAGGTGGCCAGAGGCTGCGGACATGATGCAGAAGGTGGCCAGAGGCTGCGGACATGATGCAGAAGGTGGCCAGAGGCTGCGGACATGATACAGAAGGTGGACAGGGGCTGCGGACATGATACAGAAGGTGGACAGAGGCTGCGGACATGATACAGAAGGTGGCCAGAGGCTGCGGACATGATACAGAAGGTGGACAGAGGCTGCGGACATGATACAGAAGGTGGACAGGGGCTGCGGACATGATACAGAAGGTGGACAGGGGCTGCGGACATGATGCAGAAGGTGGACAGAGGCTGCGGACATGATACAGAAGGTGGCCAGAGGCTGCGGACATGATGCAGAAGGTGGCCAGAGGCTGCGGACATGATGCAGAAGGTGGCCAGAGGCTGCGGACATGATACAGAAGGTGGACAGGGGCTGCGGACATGATACAGAAGGTGGACAGAGGCTGCGGACATGATACAGAAGGTGGACAGAGGCTGCGGACATGATACAGAAGGTGGACAGAGGCTGCGGACATGATACAGAAGGTGGACAGAGGCTGCGGACATGATACAGAAGGTGGACAGAGGCTGCGGACATGATACAGTCAAGAGGTGGTCAGAGGGGCTGCACGGACATAGTAGTTTCCTCCTCTGATTCCTTCATATTACTCTCCACATCAGTATCCTTCTGTGTCCCTTTCACCCCTCCAGTCCACAGGCATATCCGTATGACAGTGTCCTCCTGTGCCCCTTTTACCTCTCCACAGGGCAAGGCACATCACTCTGCCCCCTTCATGGCTTCACCAGTTCACCCACAGTCCTCCTCTGCCATTATTTTATCATCCTCAGTCAGGCTCTCACTCACATGTGTGACTGACAGACCTGTCCTCTTCTCCTTGGCTGTGGCCGTGTGTGTGTCTGATGACTGGCACTGGTCATATTGTTATGGCTGGTCCGTGTATCTCCCCATAGGAAAGGTACAAGTGCTGTCCATCCTGTACTCATCACTCCCACCCTCCTGCAGCAGGCATGCCTTGTGACAAATAAAAGAAGTGTCATCGTTACCAGGAGCTCCTTGTCACAATCCATGGTATGACATCCCTATGGAGATTGAAGGTGGCATGGAAGTCCAGCAGCATGTCTGCACCTTGTGTAAGCCACCTGCCCCGTCCTGAAGCCCTACACACTCTGAGGCACCCCCACGCCAAGAACGAGTGCCACAACCGCTACTTTCCATTTAAAAATGGCGCCAGGCGGCGTTACTGCGCCGCACGGTTGAGCGTGTAAGAGCTTTCCGGAGCCCGGCCGGCTTCGGAACAGCGCATGCGCAGTTGCATGGTCGGCTCGCGGACATCTTTTTTACAGGCACCATTGCCTGTAATGGACAGCCCGACTGGAAAATAAAAGTACGTTTTCTGGGTAGGTCTTGTTTTTGGGGAAACACAGTATATTCATACCTCACTGTACTGAGCAACATTTCGGTATGTTCGTTCATGCTTTTATTTAGAGTTATTTATATCATATATTAATGGTTCATTTCAGCACATCTTTTATATATCAACCTATTACTGAATCTGATTAATCCAACACAACAGGCACACTTAACGCTCAATATAGCAGTGATATATTATCTTTACTCATAGACCTAGCCTTACATGGTTGGACTTGCCCTGGCCGTTTCCCATCTGGTCACCACTGATCCCCCTGTGGGTCATTGGGCCCGCCCCCACGCCAGAACCCTATTAGAAAGTTCTGTAGTCGTTTTTGTTTCCATATCTGGCTTATTCACTTATATGAGTTTAACATGTTTACACTTATACTATATGGACATTGTTATTGTTTGCTAATTAGTTGAATGCATACTTGCTGTCCTTTTTTTATTTTAATTTTTTTACCTATCTAGGATTGCTCCCACACTATAGTCCCCTGAGGAAGACTGTGCTTAGTTGTAATACGTTGGAAATTTTTGGTGGATATGCAATCATTGGAATAAATGTTTGTGGGCTCTGCTCCCTGTGAGGCAAGCATGAGATAACTTTTTCAAAAATTAGATTAGGATGCGGATTGTATAGATTTAATTTTGAATCTATTGCTTAATAAACATTTTTCTAATTTTATATAAAAAAAAGTATCTGGTTTTATTTCTATTGCTGCAACAAAGTTCCATGGCAGATACTTTAGGTTTCTAATCCATTTGGGATGGAGCAGCTATCCAACCTATGATACAATCATATATTTTTTTTTTCTTGAATTTTCTGTAGACAGAATGACAATCTGCCTTGTTTACATAGACGGCCTGAGGGCTTTCACACTGGAGTGTTGCGCTAGCAGGACGGTAAAAAAAGTCCTGCTAGCTGCATCTTTGGAGCGGTGTGTTTACCGCTCCTCCACCGCTACTGCCCATTGAAATCAATGGGACAGTGCGGCTATACCGCTCGCAATGCTTCAGCAGCGCATTGTGGGCGGTTTTAACTCTTTCACCCTTTTAACCCTTTCTCGGCCGCTAGCGGAGGTTAAATGCACCCTGCTAGTGGCCGAAATGCGCCGCAAATCCGCCCATAGCGTCGGCGGTAAAAATAGCGGCGTTTTACCGCCGACGCTATGGGTGGCTCAGTGTGAAAGGGGTCTAAGTTGCTGATCGCCACCGTTACTAGTAAAAAAAAATCCATAAATCTATCCCATAGTTTGTAGACACTATAACTTTTGCGCAAACCAATCAATATACACTTATTGAAATTTTTGTTTTTTACCAAAAATGTATTGCAGAATGCACATTGGCCTAAATTTAAGGAAGAAACTTGATTTTTTACACATGTTTTGTAGCAAAAAGTAAAATATATCGTTTTTTTTTTTTATATATTTTTTTTAAATTGTCTTATTTTGTTTATAGCGCAAAAAATAAAAACTGCAGAGGTGATCAAATACCACCAAAATCAATAAATCTATCAATAAAGCTCACCCTACAATACTTTCATATACTGGTGAATAATACAACCGCGAAGACGCAACCAGTCCATAAATGTGTAAAATTCATGTGTTCTAAAACATCAATGTTAATATAGAGCCAATTCATATATATCAATGTGTAGAAACATCCACCGCTGTGCTCAGCCGTCCTCACTAGGATCTGTTACGTGTGCACACCATCACCAGCCAAATTGCCTGCTCACCTCACAGATGAGTTAACAACTCATATAATGGTCCCCGATTTGCTCCTCCGCGATCTCTCTCTTCCACGCCAAATCAGCTGATCCTCCTACACTCTCCCATCTGTATACCTGCGCTGATAGCTTCAAATGGATTAAATCAGGAATCTCACTCTTTCACTCCCCGCCTACAGCTCAGCTCCTGTTTCATTGTAAACATGCAATCACAAACACAGACTCCATAGTGCTCTCTGCTGACTATTTTTTATTAAAACAGCCCCAGAATAAGATACACTTACAAGATGAATACTTAAAAATAGCAAATATGTGGATAACTTTGTCCACTTGCTCACCACTGGCATACACTCACGGTGGCTGCGTGACAACACGGGCTCGGCTCCTCCCCTCTAGACGCGTTTCTCCCTCTGATTGGGCTTCCTCAGTAGATAGGCGGGCCGCCTACCCCCTGAGCCTTTATATCCACTAATGTTGCCTAGGCAACCCTACGAGCTTCACCGCGGCCGTCAGCAGTGATTGTGGACACTCCTACTTCCTGTGGACCACGGACCTAAGATTTCTTCAAAACGAATCCTTGTCACCATGTAAGGACACCTTCCTTTCAATGTAAGCAGCATTAAGCTTACCATTAAGCAGCATACCATGTGATTTTATATACCATTTTGTTCTCTCTATTTGACCTTTGTAATTATTTACAGTAGTTTGTGTGATATACAATGTTATTGTAAGATACATGTACTTATACAGTTATATTGGTTACTGTATTGATGCTCACTAACATTTATTTTGTATGTACATTATAGAATTTAATTCCCTGTATATATCCCCTGAGGAAGGGCTATAAAGTCTGAAACATGTTGGGGTTTTACCACAACCTTCTAAGGGAGCTGACCTGGAATTGGACGCGGGTAGCCTTCTGGATGATAGTTTTGAATAGTAAATATTTTTTAGCTTTTTAGCTTGTACAGCCCATTTCCTCTTTCTTATCTGGTCATTAGCCTAGGCTTATGACATCATGCACAGCTCTCTCTCTCACTCTCGTGAGAGTTTGCCAGGATGGGAGGGGGGCCAATGAGAGCTGAAGACCTGGAGGTGTGCCTCTGTGTAAATCCAGGAAGTGAACAGGCAGCAGCTTCAGCTACCCACAATTAAAATGGTTGCAGCCAGACTCAGTGGAGAGAGATTTCTGCAGCATATTTGGCAAGTTCAGAATCACAGTCAGTGGTGGTGCGTCCATAGAAGGCGCAGGAGCGCTGCCCCCTCTCTCCCCTGCACCGCCACTGAAAAACAATACATACATTCATGCATTGCATGAATGTATGTATTGTCGCCGCTGCCGCCCACTATTTAGATGGCCGGCGCCCTGGCGAGCGCCGGCCATCTGAATAACGGCAGCTGGTTGGCTGTGGAAGTGTCTATCAGAGCCAGCGGCTCTGATAGGCTTTCCGATTATGGCCTGAGGGCTGTAATCGGCTTCCAAATAGTTAACATGGGGACGCACAGGGTGTGCGTTCTTTGGTTAACACTGACATGCATCTCAGCCAATCAGGTTCACCGGATCTGGTTACCGGTAACCTGATTGGCTGAAGCGACGTCGAGGGCAGGACTACATCGAGGGACCGTGAAGGATCCGAGGATGGCTGACCGAGAAAGGTAACTGCCAGCGACAATTGATGGCACAGTGGCGACAATGGCATGGCGCAGTGGTGACAATTGATGGGCACAGTGGCGACAATTGATGGCACAGTGGCGACAATTAATGGGCACAGTGGCAACAATGGCATGGCACAGTGGCGACAATTGATGGCATGGCACAGTGGCGACAATTGATGGCACAGTGGCTGGGTTTGGCATGGCACAGTGGCGACAATTGATGGGCACAGTGGCTGCGTTTGATGGCATGGCACAGTGGTGACAATTTTATGGCACAGTGGCTGCGTTTGATGAGCACAGTGGCGGCAATTGATGGGCACAGTGGCGGCAATTGATGGGCACAGTGAGGCTGCAATTGACGGGGGTTTTTTTTACGTTTGTTTGCGCACCCCCCAAAACATTTTGAGCACCAGCCGCCACTGATCACAGTATATATAAAATAATATGCAAAGTGGTTGGAGGGAAGCTTCAGAATGGCAAAGATGTTTTTATTACAAATTATATGAGTAGACTGCAGTTCCTCTTTAAAGTGCAGCAATTAAAATTAAAAAATCCTTTAAATGTACTGTAGTGCCTGGGTGATCCCCTTAGTTTGCCTCTAAAGTTGGGCAACTGTACCGTGGATAAAACCTACTGCATCATATTTTTTTTGTTTGTTAATTTCTCTCTATTTCTTTTCTTGTCACTGCGTTGACATTTATGTTTGCAGTCTAACTGGTACTATGTGATACGCAGATTTTTATGTGTATGTATTATTTTCTTGCCTTTTCTATAAATAAAAAACGTTTGTAATCAAAAACCTACTGCATCAAAACTGACATTTCTAAAGAAAAAAAGTTGAGTTAAATCACATTTAAATTGCCAGCAATACAATACCATTGCTAGCAATAAAAACTTTTTTTTTTTAAACGGCTTGGGGGACCCCCTCAATCCGTACCAGGCCCTTTGAGTCTGGTATGGAGTTTAAGGAGCACCCGAGACCAATATAAAAAACAAAACAAAAAAAAAAACGGCGTGGGGTCCCCCCAAAATCCATTCCAGACCCTTATCCGAGCATTCAGCCCCCCTCCTGAACCATACCAGGCCACATGCCTTCAACATGGGGGGATGCTTTGGCTCACCCCCAAAGCATAATGCCCCAATGTTGATGAGGACAAGGGCCTCTGCCCCACAACCCTGGGTGGTGGTTGTGGGGGTGGACTTATTGGCCCCTCATAAGTGAATGAGTAGGGGTACATAGTACGCCAAAAAAATTCAAGGTTAAAGGGGTTGTAAAGGTTTGTTTTTTTCACCTTAATGCATCCTATGCCCCCAACGACAGCACCCCTGCCCCCTATTTTACTTACATGAGCCCCGAATCTGCTGTGCGCGTCCCCTTCTCCTCGGAGTCTGGCCGTCGATTAGCTAGGTTTGCTAGATTGATAGCAGCGCAGCCATTGGTTTGCGCTGCTGTCAATCACATGTAATGACGCGGCGCGCCGCGTGATACAGTCAGCGGCTATGGCCGCTGGCTATATCATGGGAGCGCGTCCGCAAGCTAACCCCCTTGGGAGAGCGCTTCCCATGAAGGGGGTTAGTTGATGCCGGGAGGAGACGAGACAGAAGCCGAGGGACCCCAGAAGACGTGGATCGGGGCCACTGTGTGCAAAACAAGCTGCACAGTGGAGGTAAGTATAACATGTTTTATTATTTTTATTTTATTTTTAAAACAGGAACCTTTAGTGTCCCTTTAATAAAAACACAACAGTCCTTTATTAAAAAAAAAACATAAAAATCCCCATCTGAAAGAAGAAAAAAACGCTGCCTGCCAAACACGACTGTTCCTGTCCAGGGATACAGCTGTCTAAAAGGTAAAGATAGGGTGGGGGTTACTTGGTGACGTAACTGGGTGGCCCTGCCCCATGTCTACCTTTTATTGGGCGAGTCTCTTTATGGGGTGGGACCACCCAGTGATGTCACTGGGTAACTCTCTCCCTCTTTTCTGGTATCTTCCCTAACTCTTTGAAACATGCCCTAGTCAGCCCCATACTTAAAAAACCATCGCTGAACCCATCCAATCTTGACAACCTACGCCCCATCTCCTTGCTCCCCTTTTTATCCAAACTCCTTGAACGGGTCTACAACCGACTGAGTGTCCACCTTGCTGATAATAACCTTCTTGATCCCCTTCAGTCTGGATTTCGTCCTCAACATTCCACAGAAACTGCTCTCCTAAAACTTACAAACGATATACTAACGGCCAAAACTAAGGGACACCTATTCTGTACTCCTACTCCTGGACCTCTCTGCTGCCTTCGATACGGTTGACCACCCCCTCCTCCTCAAAAAACTCCACGCCTTTGGTCTCCGTGACTGTACTCTTCACTGGTTCTCTACCTACTTATCCAACCGCACCTTTAGCGTTACTTACAACTCTACTTCCTCCTCTCCTCTTCCCTTCTCTGTTGGTGTCCCCCAAGGTTCCGTTCTTGGATTACTCCTATTTTCAATCTACACCTCCTCCCTGGGTCAGCTGATAGCCTTCCACGGCTTCCAATACCATCTCTACGCTGACGACACTCAAATCTATATCTCTGCCCCTCAACTCACTCCTTCATTCTCCTCACGTATCACTAATTTACTATCAGATATATCAATCTGGATGTCACACCACTTCCTCAAACTCAATCTGTCCAAAACTGAACTTATAATTTTTCCTCCCCCACGTGCCTCCTCCCCTGATCTCTCTGTCAAAATTGATGGCACGACTATCAGGCCATCCCCACATGCCAGGGTCCTATTACTAGTCCTGGACACCGAACTCTCCTTCAAGCCTCATGTCCAAATCTTGCCGCCTCAACCTCCGCAACATCTCCAAAATACGTCCCTTTCTAACCAATGACACAACAAAGCTCCTAATTCATTCCCTGGTCATCTCTCGCCTCGATTACTGCAACTCCCTCCTCATTGGCTTACCTCTGCATACTCTATCCCCCCCTTCAGTCCATCATGAATGCTTCTATCAGACTCATCCACCTTGCCAACTGCTCTGTCTCTGCTACTCCTCTCGGTCAATCCCTCCACAGGCTTCCGCTCACCCAACAAATTAAATTCAAAATACTAACGACTACCTACAAAGCCATCCACATCTCTGCCCCCAGCTACATCACTGACCTAGTCTCTAAATACCAACCTAATCGTTCTCTTCATTCTTCTCAAGACCTCTCATCACCTGCTCCCATGCTCGTCTCCAGGACTTTTCCAGAGCCTCTCCAAGCCTATGGAACTCCTTACCCCAATCTGTCCGTCTATCTCCTTCTCTATTAGCTTTTAGAGGATCCCTGAAAACCCTCCTATTCAGAGAAGTCTATCCTACCCACACCTAACAACTGTATTTTCATTTTGTCCATCTGATCATCCCCCACAGCTAATACCCTTTGTTTCATGTGACCCTCCCTTCTAGACTGTAAGCTCTAACGAGCAGGGCCCTCTGATCCCTCCTGTATTGAATTGTATTGTGACTGTACTGTCTTCCCTGATATAAAACTGTTGGCGCTATGTAAATCCTGTATAATAATAATAATAACTCCACCCTCATGTTTATCTGTCATTCGGGAATGACACTCACCCAATGAGAGGTAGACTTGGGGAGGGGTTCATGCGATTACCCCTCTACCCCTGTGTTTATCTGTCTGATGGCTGTGTCCCTGGACTGGAACAGTCATGTTTGGCGCATGGTGTTTTTGTTTTTTTTTCGTTCAGGTCAGCGTTTTTGTGTTTTTCTTTTTTTATAGAGGACTTGTTAAAAACTGTTGCTGTGTTTTTATTAACACTTTGAGCAATTTGTGTGAATAAGTATGTACCCCATTCTTATTTACATTAGGAGAGCCTGGATCTTGGGGCCCCCTTGTTCCAGATTCCAATAATCCCCCTGCCCCAAGATCACCACAACCACCAGGCCAGGGTTGTGGGGAACAGGCCCTTGTCCCCATCAATATGGGGACAAGGTGCATTGGGGTAGAGCCCCCTTCCCCAAAGCACCCCCCTGTTGGGGGAATGTGGCCTTGTATGGTTCAG